>CM034543.1:34128577-34325692 GCA_020002185.1 Paraescarpia echinospica | reverse complement strand
AGGCACGATAGATGGCGCAACAGAAGCAGGCACAGTAGATGGCGCAACAGAAGCAAGCACGGTAGAAGGCACAACGGAAGCAGGCACGATAGATGGCGCAACAGAAGCAGGCACAGTAGATGGCGCAACAGAAGCAAGCACGGTAGAAGGCACAACGGAAGCAGGCACGATAGATGGCGCAACAGAAGCAGGCACAGTAGATGGCGCAACAGAAGCAAGCACGGTAGAAGGCACAACGGAAGCAGGCACGATAGATGGCGCAACAGAAGCAGGCACAGTAGATGGCGCAACAGAAGCAAGCACGGTAGAAGGCACAACGGAAGCAGGCACGATAGATGGCGCAACAGAAGCAGGCACAGTAGATGGCGCAACAGAAGCAAGCACGGTAGAAGGCACAACGGAAGCAGGCACGATAGATGGCGCAACAGAAGCAGGCACAGTAGATGGCGCAACAGAAGCAAGCACGGTAGAAGGCACAACGGAAGCAGGCACGATAGATGGCGCAACAGAAGCAGGCACAGTAGATGGCGCAACAGAAGCAAGCACGGTAGAAGGCACAACGGAAGCAGGCACGATAGATGGCGCTGTGTTGGTAGAAGGGGCAACAGGAGACCCACTGGCCCATTCGGCTCTCAAATTCCGCAGCATGTCTAGGCGCTCCCGAAAGTGTTGCATGCCGAATTCCGATGCCAAACTGGCAAGGTCAGCAGCAACTGCCATCGCTTGGCGATACTTCTGGTGAGCCGTCAACACTGCTAGGGAGGTGGCAGATGCCACTTCCGAAACTTGCATGACGCTCACTGTCGACACAGAGTCAACGCTGTAACTGACAGTCCATCGGTTATCTGCCAGGGTAGCATCGAAAGATGACTTGCCACTCATCTGCCTACGTGCGAAGATGTGGCGGCACGGCAAACGAAATGAACAGCGAAATGCACACGTACACGTACTATCAGTGACCATCAGCGGCCCCTCTGATGATGGCACTGGTGCTCCGGCATCTTCTGGGAGCTGAACCGTGCCACGCTTAGCGATCTCTGCCAGAACATGGCCATACGCATGTGCGGTGAGCAGTTTCTCATAGTGACGATCTTCGGTCGTTGTGGCTGTGTCATGGCATGTTGACTTGCTGATGCGGCTCATGATGCTGCTGTGGTCGCGTTCGCCTCGCAGCACACGCAAAACAGTGAAGAATTCACTGAAGAACGTGTCGAGAGACGAAAACCCCGAACAAACGCTCTTTATTTTCCCATTGAGGCTTTCGAGTCGATTGTTTGTCTGCTCCCCAAACATGAAATGCCTCGCTTTGAAGCACGCCACCCACTCGTTCCTGATTGGCAGCCAGTTGCGACGGAAGTACGCTGACGCGGCAGGAATGGACATCTCGTCCAGCAGTGCACACTGCTCGTCAAACTGTTGCTCACAACGAGCAACAGCCATGGCATTGAAAATGCCAAGCAGAGCATCACGTTGACCTGAGCGGATGCCCATCTTTTCTAGTGTGACCTCCCTCGAGAAACTGCGCAAGGTGTGAAACAGGCACAGTTGGAGGGTCGCAGCAGGGAAGGCGGTACCGAACACATTGCGCTCAGACATGTCCTTGTCTGTCATGATGACCTCTGTCCTCGACCAGGCATCATTGTGGCTCTTGAAAGTCTAAGTAAATAACCAAATGCAATAAACAATCAGCTGTTGGCCTTTTAAGGAGAGACATGGCAGTTAGATGGGACATTTAGTTTAGAAATGCATACTTAATCAATTATGCATTGAAATTATTAACGTAGCATTAGTACTTCTAGAGATATTATGTTTCCATTGGAAAAACACCGGTTTTAACAAATGAAAATTATTCCAAAGAAAGCACTATCATAACATCGTGGTGATGTAGAATGGTTAAATTAAAAAAATTATTCATATATATACATATCAATCCACACAATATACTGGCATAAACACTGTATACCGCCATGCCATCTGCAGCAATGCTGAAACAGCAAACCTGATAAACATACCTCCAGCATATGTGTGAGGGCAGCAGCTGTCTCTGTGGATGTCAAGTAGACAGCAATGACTTGAGAATGGCCATTTCCATCAATGCCAAGCATGAGGAAGAGTGGCATTCTCAAAGCAGTCAGCTTGTATGTTGCGTCTGCCATGATAACCTCCGGAAATGAGCAGTACATTTTTCGCATCAGTGAGTCTTGAAAAAAGAGGCCCGTGAAAGTCCCTTCCTCATCATGAAACACCTCAACGAAAGACCCTAAAACATGCAAAAATAAATACCATTAACATACAAACATGTATGCATTAAAATACGTACACATTCTCGACAAATCTTATAAGAAATAATATGTAGTTCTGAAAATAAATAAATATGTGGAATATCATAATATACCCAATGGGCTGAACATTTTGAATTTCTTACGATCTGTTGTAGATAGTAGTGGAGTGAGTTTTGTCTCGAGTTCTGACCAGATGTCAGATTAAAAAATGTCAGCTGTCTTACTGTTGAGGATTATTATTATAAATTGGCACAAATAAATTGAGTACTCAGGTAAGTATAAATTTAAGATAATCTGAAAAAAAATTGAAAAAATCAATATCTTAATTTTTTCATGTTGATTTAATCGATGATTTAATCGATGATTTAATCAATTTGATTAAATCAACGCCAACCCTGCATTTGAGCAGTCCCAGGCACTGGACGCTATAAAAGAAAAATGCAAACTTTCATACATATACATACATGCATACAAAGACTGTTTTATAATATAGAAACCAGACGTACCCTCCATAGCTTTTAACCGAGTGACCACTTTGGCCAAGTCGTGCCCATCATGAGATCTAATTTTGGCTTGTATGTTGCTAACATCGCGCAGTGTTACAACTTTCCCAGTCTTTTCATGCATGTATACTTGCAACAACTTCTTGTTGCTCTTCAGTTTAAGCATGTCAGCTGCAATCACTTTGTCTTCTGTCGTCATCCTTCGTTGACGCGGCAAATGAGCATACACAATCTAAAAACAAACAAAAAGAAACTATAATAGAACTGTCATTAAGTTAACTATGTTAATTTCAATTTAATTTCGTAGCCAGTCAATCTGCCGATATGCATTCAGAAGACTCTATAGTTTGAAAGATATATGCACATTTGTTGCAAATGATTTTTTATAGAATATAATAGAATGTTTACAGAACATGGATCTGCAAGAATTACAAATGTATGTGCTCAAAAATTAAATGCAGAGTTTTAAAATTAAACTAGTAGGTAGTGACAGAAACCAAATGATGAGTGTAGACTAACACTGTGTAAATTTCATTTTCATTCATATCTGCACCGCATGACTCCTGGCGTGCGATGATGCTGCATGACGGATAGTTTAGAAACTAGGGAGGACGCCTTAGGTGCCTGGTCGGCATTTTAAGGCTGTGTTAATAAATTAAATTAGTGATTTTTGCACGTGACACATACCTGTGAAACCTCATGGTTGTGGGCTTCAGTAATGTTGGTAACGACCAACTGCTGGCAATCTGACGATAAACCAAACTTGATTGCAGCTGGGCACTGCTGCTTAAGGGTCCTAAAGATAAAAGAAGAAAATTAGATGCAATCTCCACCCAATCTATAATAAAATTCAAAATCAAATTGTTGTGATGGGACCCTTTTCAAGCACAAATCGAAATAAAAAAGCATGGTCATGGTGCATTTTGTTTGGATTGAACCCTGCATGTGGTATACTAGACCACTCGGTTTCTGCTTCACGAAAGCATATGTAATTTTCACCACTGTGCATCAAAACGCAACGCACTCATTGTATGGGTTATCCTTTCTGTACATTATACGATATAATTTGTGATATATGGCATACTTACTTTGTGTTTGTCCTGTCGCCAGTGCTTCTAGACTTGTGCGTTTTCCCACCAAACACACAGCAGTACGCAACAACAGCAGTACGCAACAACAACTTAAATCTGTTGAATCACACTGTTATCTTGGCATACATATATCAAATACATTAAATTGGACAATACAAAGCAACTCGGTCACAAAAAAAGCACAACAGACATTGGGAATGATTAGAAGAAATTTATATAAATGCCCAACCCAAATCAAGTCCATAGCCTACACAACCCTTGTCCGCCCCATACTTGAATATGCGTCAGCATCATGGGATCCACATTGCCTAAGAAATATCAAACTCATAGAAAGAACCCAGAGACAAGCCGCCAGATTTTGTAAGAACAACTATTCTAGAGAGCCTGGAACGGTAACACAACTCCTTAAAGATCTCCAGTGGGACACCCTCCAATCACGAAGAAAAACCCAAAGACTTAGCATATTATATAAAATGGAACATAACCTCATAGATATCCCACTAGATCAATACACCAAACGCAACACCAGATGCTCACGTAAACATAATAAACAGTTAGTACAAATCAGGCACTCGACAAACATATTTGGAAACAGCTTTTTCCCAGTCACAATAAAAGAGTGGAATTCTCTACCTCCAAGCATTGTATCAAGTACGTCACTGAATTCATTCCAGATTAGCCTAGCCCAACATGTAAAAAATTAATCCATAAGAGCCACCATGCGCACTGGCGTGATGTGTCCATAGGACATTTTGCCAGTCAAAATACAGATACAGATACGCAAGAAGGTAGTATTTCAACTCGGGCTTAGCCTTGCCCGCGCGGCCGGGATATCTTGCTACCGACGCTGCCAACGTCTTACAGTCGCGTCTGTAGAGTTGCACAGCTGTTGCATCTTCGACCTCCTTTATTCGAGTCTGTACAGCTTCAAAACTATCGAAAGCATCTCCTATGTTTAGCCCAAATGTAACCACACCATTTTCGGCCGCCATATTTGAGAGAGAGAGAGAGAGCGGAAGCGAGAGCCAACACGTGACGATTGGCGCATGCGCGTTGAGTGCTCGGACCTATAACCCTGGCATACACAGGTTCCGATGCTCGGCTACGTAACCACTTCGTTTAATCAATGTTAAATTTCGTTTTTTTTCCCGGTTTACTTCATTAGTAGACATTTCTGTGCGAAAACAAATATATGGTGCCCTATTATACATGATAGGTGTTCTATAGGTCAACAAATAAGTTGTATATGCGTTCGAAATAAAAAGGTGAAATTAAATAGCAACGATTTATAACCAATGAAAACATTGTTAACGTCGCACTTCCCGAACGAACATTTTCGCTGCCAGAAGAGGGCGGGGCTTTCAAAGCAAAGGTCAGAATATTGGATGCGCGCGCATACCGGGACTATTTTTCATTTGTTGTTGACAAAGACGTCGAAGGATTTTGGTAGCTCGACGAGTTATTAAAAGTGATTTTTAAAACTTCCGTATCACTTTGGAGAAAATGGATACGACAGATGAAGACTCTAGTTTGACTTGTCACTCGGAAATTACGGTTGGTACTGTTGACACACACAAACGGCCTGTGCCATACGGGTTTCACCTAGTCACCAGTGACAGTGTGCGATCCACGGTCCGATATGTCCGGCCCCGGGTCAGTTGTGGGAGTCGGACAGTGACAGTTGGTCTATCGACGACGAAGACGTTACGCGAATTAATAATTTCGCATGGTGTTTGTGTGGACACTGCGTGCCAATGTCGACGCACATCGAGTCGCTGTGCTGTAGGGAGATAGCTGCCGTACAGTACCGTATGAGACCTTACAGATGCCTGTCTATGACGACTTCAAAACGGTTTGCACCAACGCCACGGGCAACAGGGCGGTGTTGGAACTTGGAAGTCGGTCTGTTGTCATTGTATGATGTGTGTGCAGATTCGTTGATTCGACCAATAGCTAGTAGGTAAGTACTATGTAGTTCAACAGGTATCAAATAATTATTCTAGCAATAACTATTTCAAACTTAAATAGAGCAGTTATACTTGTTCCCACCTCAAATGTTCAGGTTCATTCTACCTTCGTAAAATACTATGTCTATGATTTTCATCAAACCATTTTTAATCATTTTCTTAATAAACATACTTTTATTCTTGACAGGACGTGTGCATCCTTTTTATACAGTTGTTTAATTCCCTATTTAAAAGTATTCAAGCAACTTGCTTAATTTATATAAAAATGTAGACAAACTGCACACCACCATGCACTAATAGATGTATAATCAGGACATTGTGCAATGTATTGTTGATACAAAAATATTTTAAGGTGAGTTTTTAATATAATAACAATATTATATTATGTGTGTTATCACATCATGAAATGTAGTCTTATAATCATAATTATTACAAACAAATGAACCAATTCACTGAATTCATGATGTGATATTGATAAAACACACAGTTTTGACAGTATAATAATAATTAGACGATAACGGTTGTTTTTATTAACTAATGCAAATAAATTAACTTTCAGAACGTATCGATTGATTCGATTAACCGGATATTGTCACTTCACGTTGTGGTCAAAGGGAGATATGGAAAAGGCAACAGACATGACATACCAGCCTGCGTTGTATCCAGAAGCGAATGGGGTTATGAAAATTTCAGCTATTGACATTGCACTATACAGGTGAGTGTACATTGAAAACAAAATCCCTGAACAATTAAGATTAAATTGACCAAAAGGTAGAATGAATTACTCGGTGCCTTCTTATCCCATTTTTTGCAACAACAATGTGATCTGTAGTGTCTTGCATGTCCCCGTTCATAATTTGATTTGTAATACTGAAGCCAACATGAAATATATCAACAGTTTATTCATATGGAAAAACAGTTCACAAATAAATAAGACTACATGGCAGACTGTGCCAATGCATTAGTCAAATTCACACACCAGTTTTCAATGTTTCTTTCAGTTGATTCACTTCACACTGACATATTTTAATCTAACTGTATTACAATTTGGGTCTGTGTCAGTTCTGTGCACATATAGTACATCAATAAGTAACACGTTTATTGATAATATGGGCCATCATCATGATCAAATATTGTGACCAACAAAATTAATACATAAAAAATATTCCATTACAGTTCCAGTTTTACACATTTGTGGGTTTCAACACTAGAGGTATCTGTCAAGAAAACAAGTACTTATTATTCAAGATACAGATTCAAAACTTGTAGTACTAGTTCCAAAATCTATCAAGTGCCTCCAAATGGATTTATCTAGATTTATGGCACTATATAAGTGTTCTTATTATTATTAAGTAATTTTTGTGATGTTATTTTGTGATAATGTCAAATATAATACTAATAATGAAGTATGAATATAAATAAAAAAAAAAATCTTCTAGCTGAATTCTTTGCTGCTTCCTTAGTTTGTAGTACACTTTAATAATACTGGCTAAACGTACAAATAAAAAAAAAAAAATTATTTTGTTGTAAGATGGCACTTTAGTTTTACTAAATTTGATGGTAACCGTCCAGTTTTAATGGCAATGGCCCTGATCATTTTTGTGACACACGTCTTAGAAGCCACATTAAACGTGTACAGTGAGTCATATGAACAAATACATGTACAGTTCAGTGTGATGTTTGAGAAATGGTGGTCTGTTGAAATAAACTCACTATAAGTAACATGTTTGGACTTCGTTAAACTATTCCAGTAAATTACATATACCCAAAGTTCCCTACCTCGAATAGTGTCTAATAAAACACTTTGCATACCACAACTAGGATACAAGCTTTCAAGTGGATGTTCCTTACATTACAGTGTTTCCCCTGGGTGAAATGATGGGCGAGATGGTAGGGGTGGGGTACGCGAGCGCCGCTGGTGCGAAGCGTTGTTAGGGGGGTCCGGGGGCATGGTCGCCCGGATATTTTTTTAAACTAGCTTAAAAATGGTGCATTCTGAGGTATGTTTTAACCTTTACTCTTGAATATTCAGGGGAAGATATAAAATAACAAGACACTACTTGTAAATGTAGTAATTATGATTGATAAAAGTCAGTAATCATGATTGTTTCACCGTGTTGAGGTGTGGTTTCCATTTTACCACTGGTACTCAGTAGAGGTGTGGTTTCCTCTTGGACACTGGTACTTGGTTATGGTTATGTTTTATTGCACTAACCCTAGGCCTTGTTACCTCGCTGGCAGAGTCAATAAAAAAGTAAACGGTGAGTTCTTATATAGCGCAGGACTGCTCAAAGCGCTTTATACTTTACTCCATGGCAGACCTGTTCAGTCGAACACCATCTCGACTTCTCTGGGAAGCAG
This sequence comes from Paraescarpia echinospica, assembly GCA_020002185.1. Taxonomy (NCBI): domain Eukaryota; kingdom Metazoa; phylum Annelida; class Polychaeta; order Sabellida; family Siboglinidae; genus Paraescarpia; species Paraescarpia echinospica. Next base: position 34,317,488 of record CM034543.1, on the reverse strand, counting down.
CCAGTGGTATCATCTGAAGACTCTTTCATCATCACCTTTAAATTATTTTAATATCATAATGTTATGGTAAATTAGTGGTTTATGTTCAAAAGATTATATTTTATTTGTTTGCTAGAATGCTATACAATTAGTTAAACAGTCATTTATGGAATGCCACAAAAGTGTTTCTATTAATCGCAAGAATATTTCTCAAATTGTGTCCTTTTTATAAAACAGTATAAGTTGTTTAGTACATCCAATTGCTGTGCATATCATTGTCTAACCCAAGTTATTGATAACCCGTTAGTATACACGGTTTTGGTTAGTAGGCATTTTTTTATGAGATGTGAACTTCGTTGGTTTATATTCGTAAGTATTTCACTAAAATCAACTTTCCCAAAAGTTTGTTTGCACAACTTTGTCGGAATATGTATTATATATGTAGCACAAAGATATCTTACGAATCACATTCCTTATTTTGCTAAGACAAAACCGCATAGAATATTAGTTGAATAGACTTGTGAGCATTTGCGTCGAACCCGGACCTACTTTGTCATTGATTTTGCCGCTTGAGTTTTGCTTATCTTTGATACCTCAGTGAGATACGCTGTAGTTCCATCATTCAACATTATCCTAGGCATATTTACCTTTAAGAATATTGCGTCTTACGTCCATTTGAGGCGTAAATAGCGCCCCGGTTTGTATCAACATACGCTGCAATATATATCTCTTTTTACGCGCGCTGTGCGGTAACGCACGGCCGCAGCGGCACAGACTAGCGCAAACCGGGTCGGTATTTGAACTTCAACATGGTCCGGATTCGATACAAATGCCGACTAGTGAATATGATTAGGATGCACGGTTTTTATTTGGGCTTCAAAAGAGTCCGGATTCGACACAAGTGACGTAGTGCCATCAGCCTGCACGGTTTTCACTCCCACCACCGTCATAAACCAAAACGCAAGTTACCGTTTGGGCGCCATTTTACATGAATGTCTAGATTTCTAGTATGTCGAAACTCCGCAATGTGTCACCATTGGAGACACCGGGGATCCCGCAGGAATATTCAGTGATTGGACAACTGACAAGTGATATCTTTCACGTTGTCCAATGACGGCTAAGCGATGTTGCTACAAATCTGCGATTTTGCAGGAATATAAGTGACTTTGTGGTATCATTACGCGCCGTTCGCCGACGTTGAGTATACCGTGAAAGAACGAAAAAAAATGGGCGTATGAAATAGCTACGAGGCGGCAATTTCGGCACATTTTGGGCGAGGCGGCATACAAAAACGGCGAGGCGGCCCGCCTCGCTTGTTATATACCAGGGGAAACACTGCATTAGGAAGCCCTATACAGTATTGAGAATCCATTTTGCCTAACACTTTCTATATTTCTGCCAGTGATGTTCAAACAATGTTATTTAAGCATAGACATCTATTGTCATTTGAAATTGGATGGCGTATCAATTTGGTGGCACTAAACCAAATTGATATGGATACAACTAGTTTTCCGTAAAGCGGGTTCTTTGCTTTGCCACAGCCACCTCTTTTGCTGGTTTTTCGATGCCAGCATGCTCTGCTAGAGTTACCTCCTAACTCAATGTCGCAACTTGGAGCACACTTCGCAGCGTTGGGCCTCTCGTGCATCTAGCTGCAATGCCCTCTAGAATTTCCTCTCGGAAGCTGTAGTCCTTTGACGCCATCAGTTTCTTCATTTCATACCCAGCAGACTTTGAATACTGCAGCTGATTCCGTAGCTTTTTGTCTGCTGTTTTCATCATTTCCCGCTGATTGGACAAATTATAAATATAAAATAGGTATAACAATAGAAATGTCTGAAGAGTGTGCTCTCTCCCTTGAAATCAAACGGCTAATGTCATTTTTTAAAAGGTTCCGAATTCTGCCATCCTTTTCAATTTCAACTTCCAGTGAATTCCAATTCCATTCAAATATTTATTATTGAATCATATATATATAATTTATATATAATGATGTTTATATATTTATTATATTATATATAGATAAGTTTATATTTCAATAAGCAATTCCGAAGCATACCATTCCAATTCCATTTATATATAATTAAACAATTCAAGTAACAGTAAACAAATGTCCTCAATTGTAATTATTTTATCTGTTGTTTGCATGTTTTCTCTTGTCCAGTGAGATTGTATTTTTGAAACTGTATTCCTAACATTGTTTTGCTATTGAGTGCAGGCAGGGATTTTCAATCATTTCAGTTTATTTCCTAATGCAATGCTGGATTTCAAAAGTATGCAGCTTTGTCAAGCAACTGATACATTATTTTGTAACATCAAATGTTAACACTATTAATATCACAAACCTTACCTGTGTATTTGTGTTGTGGTCAGTGGTGGCCAAGTGGAGTCGGGCTATGATGCCTAGGCGGCTGAGCTTCTTCCACTTGGTTGCATACTTGAGGAAGAGGGTGTGTAAGCTCTCCAGTTCACCGGTGTGAACACACTTCGTAACGCTCTCTATATCAAACAGTAGGTGACAATCCAGTATAACCTTCTGGACAGTGAAGGTTTCTGTACCTTCAGTGAGCCACTGTGTTGTTTTCACTTCTTGTTGTTTATACATTGCATGACTGCACTTCCGGTACAACTCTGTGCCTGCTGTCCATGAATGGGAATTCCTGATGTGATGGAGGAACGAGATCCACATCTCCTTCATCAAGTGGGGGTCACCACCACAAGCTGATGCGCAATATCACAGGTGGTTGGCAATTCTGCCTGTCGAAGGGACAACCTCAACTTTCTTGGCAGACAACAACCTTTATTTCTTGGTAGTCCTCTAACAAAGTCTTTCTAATGCTGGAATGTCTGTCAGTGGCAAGTGTGATGATCTTCACCCCATGGTCAGTCGGGTTGTCTAAGCAGCGTTTCAGGCCTTCCACTTCCATCCAGTAACTGTTCTTGACCTATGTGACTTGAGCAGTTTCTTGAGCAATGATAAGTTGGCTGTCAGTGTCCATGATGAAGTAAATGCCAAATGTAGCGTTGTGTCCTGGATTGTCATATCTTGCATCGCCTGATGCGACCACGCTCTGTCCGGCCAGAGCTGACATGGTGGCCTCTGAATGGCATGTCCACATGTCCTCTATCTCAGGCAGTATGTATGCCCGCTGTATGTTGTAGCACTGGCGGATTGTCGACAAGGCGCATAGGTTCATTAGGTTGACCAAATTGTACACAGTGAATGAATGTCCAGCCAGGAAGAGGACGCTTGGTGTCAACAAGTCACTCTTATAAATGTTACCAATCTTGGGTTGCCAGTGCCACACGAACGAGTGGCCATCAACACATTCTGTGGTCACAACCACTCCAAACCCAGTCACTGTGATGCTAGGCTTTGATACAAGTGGTTTATTGCAGTTTGGTGTTTTAGCAGGTGCAGAAAACTTAAATGATGTTTTTTTCACAACTGGCACACTTTGTCTCTTTCCCATTAGTGTAAGAACTGCTTGAGTCATCATCAGTGATATCACTGTCACCTGCTACAACATATTCTGCATCACTCGCTTCAATGTTTCTCTTCTCACTGTTGCAGACAGAATCGTCTGAAGATGGCGATAGTGAGACTGGGATATCCGAAGGGTCGTCTACAGTGACAGAACTGCCATGGTCAGTCAGAGAAGGCATGCTGGACTGCGATGGCAACTTTGCATACCCATGATCATGGCTTCCATGTTTCGACACTACGAGTCAATCGTGTGGCAGCACTACAAGTGACATTTGTACTACCATAAGGGACGATGTCATCTCGCGTGCTAAATTCTTTGCTGGATCCTTCGAATCTTGTGCTCGGTATTAGGCCCTGTGGTTGTTTGGATACTTCTGTCATATATTATGAACAAAATGACACAATCTTGCAAATATTCATTAAAATTGGAGCACAAGTGCGATTTATAAGTGACCTTTTCAACGTTTTCTTTTTAATGGATATATGTGTTATCTTTAATTTTTATGATTAAAATGCGTGGGCACTCAAATGTTAAGCTTTGTAAAAAAAAAATATATTTATTAATCTTTGTGGCTTTTTCATGTGACGTTATTTCCTTTTTAGTTCTTTGGCCGAAGGTCCAAGGGGCTATTGCCATCACTCTTCGTCCGCCGTTAGCTGTCGTATTTCAGAAACCGTTCAGCAACTTTTTCTCTAATTTTGCATAGACATATCTTGGGGCACTGCCACTATGCACGAGAAATCTGTATTTGATTGAATCATTTTAAGGGCTCCCTAGGGCCTCCAAGGACCCCAAAACTGGTAAAAATGTAACATTTGGCCTATTTTTTCAAAAACTGTTCAGCAACTTTTTTTCTAATTTTGCATAGATGTATCTTAGGGTGCTGCCACTATATACAAGAAATCTGTATGTGATTGAATCATTCTAAGGGCACCTAAGGGGCCCCCAAAGTGCAAAAGGTTTACATTATATAGTGATGTGGTTTTGAGAAGGGCCCTTGAGACTACCCCCAACATTAGATGTTGAGTATTGTTCCACAAAATCAACAGCTGTGACTAATCTCTACAGCCCAGTCCATTGAGACCTTGACTAATCTTTAATTGGTCACAGCACCCAGGCAGAGTAGACACACTTGACCCCTGTTAGACTGAACAGTTGCCTAACACTTTTAAACTGTATCTTCAAAACTATTGATTTTCTATAATTGTAAGTTGTTTTTATTTTGATGTTCATTTAATTATTATAAAATGGTGTGACTGTGGTGCCTTGTCTCCTGTTAGACTGAACAGTTGCCTAACACTTTTAAACTGTATCTTCAAAACTATTGATTATCTAAAAACATCAAGTTGTGTTTATTTTGATGTTCATTTAATTATTTTAAAATGGTGTGACTGTTGTGTCTATTGGTTAAAGATGTATTGTCTGTAGAAACCTGTAGGTGACAAACATAGACAATTAATATTCTGTCACCTGTAGGTGACAAACAGAAAATTAATATTCTGGACAACTATAGAGTGAAATATCCTACACTTTATTTATATCAAATGCATTCTACTGTTCTGTTTACGCTTGCCATGCCGTGTGTAGACATGGTACTGTGTAAATCAATTGTATCAATATAGACTAATAATTACAGATTCACAGTATAGTTGACACCTGAAACAACCAAATGTCAACCATTAGAAGAGTTGACAGTTCCGCTATAGACAAGCAAGAAATCTGTATTTGATTGAATCATTCTAGTGTCATCAGCATATAGTAGAACATACATTTTCTACATCATCATCCCTAAGGTTGTAAATTTCACCAGTTGCCATGTCAAGTCCGTTATAATTGTTACTAACAGTGTTCAAAATGATTCAGGTAAATAGCAAATAACAAAGGACACAAGTTTTCTCCTTGCCATACCTATACATCACAGAAGAAGGTTGACACAGCCTGGCCATGATTTATACATGATTTAGCATTTTTGTACATGTTCTATACAACTTTCAACACAATACCATTAATACCGCATGGAATTATCTTAGACCACAGGGAGGACTGGTCTAATAAATCAAATGCTTTCTTATAATCGATGAAGGCACAAAGCCTTTTGTGTCAAGACAAATACAATTCAACCAATACCCCTCTCTGAACACTGCCTGTTCTTCACCTATTACATTCGCTTTGTTTAGGTATGTGGTTCTTTTTATAGAAAATTGTTGTTTCTTTCTGTACCTGTCGACGTATGGTAACCATTTTCCCGCCCTGCTCACAATAAACATCACATGAATGATAAAAGGAAGATCACTACCACTTAACTTGTGGATTATTATTATTGTAAAACTGCTCTGCTACTGCTTGGTGGACAGTTAATTAGTGGATCAAGTTCAAATACATCAGCATGTTTTTCACACCGGCATGGTAGTTTAGGCTCAGTAGTGTGCTGGCAGCTACTAAACCTATAGGCTTGTGTGAAAAGGATAGTTGGCAGAAGAACTAACTTCAAAGCACCATTGCATCCATTTAGCCAGACAGCAGTCACACTGTCCCAGTGTCTGCTGCTATGTTTATATAATTATATAGGCTTAATGATCCCAATACACCAATCTGTTGGCACAATGTCAGATAATGGAACTAGGTTAAACATCTTAACAATAACTATAATTAGTTCTGTGGAGCTGTTTTTTTTAGTGAACAGTAAACATGTAAACATTTTACTTCCATCATAACACTTAATGATCTGTAATTATGATTCACCAAAAAACATTTGATTAATAATTACCTACAGAGTTGTTTGATTTATGCCGGGCAGAAACTGTTTCTGCCCGGCAGAAACAGCAACAATAGGAAATACATGCCATTGATAGGCAAACGTGTTCTTTTTATAAAAAAATTCAGTTTCTTTCTGTACCTGTCTACGTATGATAACCATTTGTCCGCCCTGCTCACAATAAACATCACATGAATGATAAAAGGAAGATCACTGCCACTTAACTTGTGGATTATTATTATAAAACTGCTACTGCTTGGTGGACAGTAAGCTGCAACTGTCTTTGAGTTTGTTTACATTTTGACAAACTACTATTATATAGCACTAATTTTTGAATGAATCACATTTTGAGAATGCATGTCATTGTTTGCGGTGTAACTTTTGTATGCTTCATTTTCTGCTGCTACAAGTTGCATTCATCTGAAAGATTATTCAATTACCTATCCAATGATAATACATATGTTGTGGTGTTGGATATATAGCTTTGGTATATTGTACACGAGGGTTGTGATAGGAAACTATTGGACATTGCGACAGTGCAGAGAGACAGTACGAGATGTGTCACTCAGTATATGAAGTGTGACTTTCAGATACTTCATTTTGTAGTGCTATGGATTATGATGGGCCTCTCCATTAGCTCCCTATATATTTGTAAGTTAGGTGAGTAACACCTTCGAAGTTCTGACAGCAGGACACCGCCTTCGGTGAAGTCGAGACAAAAATTAAATAAAAAGGCATCAATTTCAAACGGTCTATCACCGTCCAGCTGACCCATTTTTTTTTTTTGGAAAACTTTTCAGTAACTTTTTCTTTAATTTTTCATAGACATTTCATGTGGTAGTGCCACTATACACAATAAATCTGTATTTGATTGATTTATTCTAAGGGCACCAAAGGTCCCCTAAAATGCTAAATTTGCTAACTAAAATTAATTGTCTACCTCAGAGTAGCTATATTTATAACTTGTTGTGTATTACACCCAGCTGTGGAGCTAAGATTCTCTGCCTGCTATTGTTTGATGGAAACTGACTAATCTGTAATTGGTCACTGGCAGAAGCTTGTGTCAACAGACAGCATTAAGCCACTAGACCCCTGTTAAACTGGACAGTTGCCTGTAGGTTTTAAACTGTGTCAAACAGTGAGTCTACCTTTTGCTCTCAAATAATCTGTCCTCTTAGTTTTACACATAAAGACATAATCTGGCATAACTTGATAAGTCTTTGTAGCAGCACATTTGTACTTCCAGTGTATCATTGCAACATAACATACATATTACATACTGTGTGCCACATTTGAATGTTGTGCATGTAATATTTCCATGCAATCCATTTGCATATATAATTTCAACAGCCGTTTTCTTCATTTTCACTTTTTGACCCCTACCGTGTTCAATGCTCCATAACTTCGCCAATTTTTGTAGCAGTCATATAATTTTTGAAACCGTGTAAAGCACCCTACCAAACCTTTACAAGGATGTAAGAAAACAATGTTATAATTTTTCTGACTTATCACTCATTTGGTCAGCTGGGGTCACATATAGACGTATTAGTTCAAAGGACTTCAGGGCCACTTGGCCCATTTTTAAAGGGAGGTTTTCCATTAATTTCTATTGTAAGATCACGTTGTAAAGTATAAACAGTATGCATTATATTAAACTGACTGCCCAAATATGTTTCAATGAGGCAGAAATAACTCTTGAATTAAACAGTTCAATGTTTACAAAGTCAACACACAGTCACACGTCTCTGATAACGAGTTCAGATAATTCAAAGTACAGTTGTGACATGACTGGACAAAACTTCAAATGTCAATTTGATCATGATGTCATTGTGACTTCCGACCTGAGCCAGTCCACATATTAGAAAGTGGGCCACAGCCATGTAAATAAACCGTCTCCTCTCAAAACACAACCATTTCAACAACAAAAATAGTTAAGACACACTTGGATTATTGGAAAGTTACAATATTTATAATTTATTCTGTATAAAAAATGTTACGATAAAAAAATTGAAATGAATACTGCCTTTAAATGGAATCCATGCCTTTTTTTCATTTGTTGGCATACAAAAATTACAGTACTATGGTCTGTATGAATCAAACGTGATTATGTTATTTCATCATCAAATTGTATATATTTCCAAATATATAATGAGTTGAAAGATAATAATGCTTAATATCACATTTTTATTCACTCGTCCCTTGACTGGGCTGATCGTAGGGGCGCGTACTTGGAGGCTTCCACTGAGTTCGTACTCCATCTGCGATGGTTGTGGGCAGCATCAAGTAATGTTGGGTTATCTTCCTCGTTATCTACCGCCTTAGGCTATGCCTAGTAATATTTCTTTGGCAGTTGTTTTGCTTCTGGTTGTGTTGCAAAGTTTACATAGATACTACTCGGTCTTTAAAAAGTTTCTAGAATACTAAGATATACATTCAGTTGAAAAACAGATACAAAAATGATAAGACAGCAACAACTGGTTTAGTTTCCAACTGACGTAACATTAAGAGGGAGTTAATTCCAACTTGAGCTGGTGTGGCAACTAAGAAACCCTAATTCTAAGCAAAATAAAAAAAAATTATGTTTGTTTCAACATGTAGATCAGGATTCTAGGCATTCTTGCAGAAGTGAGCAGTAAATGTAAATATGCTGGTTGCTTAGATGAATGTGCATGATAAGTAATAGCACACATCTTAAATCAGATCAGTATCATATTCAAATGTTGGTACTACATAAATGTTACCTGCACAAATGTCTAACTAGAATCAAGCTAATGTATACATAATTTTATGTACCGTAAATTTCCGTGTATAATATGGCCCCATGTATAAAATACACCCTGACTTTCACTACATTTTGAAAGAATTTCTATATCACCATGTATAATACGCAGTATTACACACCCCAACTTTTGACATCAATCCCCGATTTCCCCACTTCTAATATTTTGCTTGAAATTGAATCCATCTCAGAATCGTAAACATGTCACCTACGGCAACGCAAGTTACAACATTGCTGCGAGCTTGTCGCTCGCTAGTGACTAGTGTGTAAGTTCTATTCTGAAATGCTACTTGCAAACCTGGTACTTTCAACTGCGAAGCATACTTGCGCTACATTCATCTTTATTTACATTCACAACATTTGCGTTCACAACTTCAAATATGGAGTCACATTTATTGACACTCAACCCGTGACACGGGCATCATTCACGTGATTCAGGAACGCCAATCATAGCGGGACGCTTCCCGGGCTGCGCTTCTCAGTCTCGTACGCTACCCACTCATTGGTGTTATTCGCGATGTCAGACATCCGGGCTCTCGTCTTTGTAATTTCTCACTGCTAGTTTAGGGCTAGAGAGGCAGTTACGGTATACTGGTCTGGAAGGATGTTCCGGTCTGAGAGTAAGTTCCGGTTCCGTTTTGCGTAGTGCGCATGCGATTGTACATGTCAAAGGTTAGCGCCTACTTTCGGCCTGCAGCTGTATGGTCTGGAAGGAGGTTCCGGTCTGAGAGTAAGTTCCGGTTCCGTTTTGCGTACACACAGTACATGTCAAAGGTTAGCGCCTATTTTTGGCCAGTTTAACACGGTGTTTGCCGAAAGAATGTGTGATCCAATTATATTATAGTTTACGTTAATGATACGGTTACTTTTGTAATTGTTAGTATACATAACAAAACCTCATAATTAGCATAACTTGTAGTTATTTGCAAACAAATTGTGTTTTATTTTGATGTCATTGTCTCAGACTCAGAGCGTTGACGTTCAACTTGTGTATCTTACAACTTCGTCACACAGAGCTGCAGTTTTCAGCGCTGTTTATACGCACAGCGGGTTTTGTGGTAAACACAAATATCCGCAATTTAAATGACATGACACATCCTTAACTCCGTCAGTTTGGCATGTATGAAGCTGACATTTTGTGTATAACCTATCAGGCCCATTGGGGGTGGTTCGTAGATTTAGATTTTTAAAAATTCGTCAGGGGTGGGAATCTTGGGGGGTAACAATTTATAAATGACACATGTCTCTGTTAATTTGACACTTTCACATTTTAACCCAGCCCTGAAGTGCCTTATCACCCACTGCTGCGGTGGTATACGTGATTGTGACATCACGCCGACTTTGATAATATTACTAGTTTTCGAGCAGCGTTATCCTGATATGCAAATATTGATAAATTGATCAGAGAAAATTTTGATTAGCCTTAGGCTTAGTACCATGTTGAGTAAAAAGCGAAGGGAAAAAATGCGTATTATACACACAAATTTACGGTATATGTTGTACTGCTACATGCAGCAAATTTGAATTTTAAAAGGCCGACATAGTTTCAGAGGATCAGCTCAATCTTGTGATTCCTCAATTTGTACGACAGTATTGGCTCCCCCGTTCTCTACCCGAACCAAGGGTCCTTCTTCCGCTAAACACACCGGCCAAAGCCTTGTGTTCATTCCTCCTCCTCTATTTATCTATTTTTCAGTTGACGGGAAACCTTCGTTACATGACACATTTAAATATTTGCACTGGACGTTAAGCATGTATTTATAGCGCCAACTGGAGGATGGCTTTTTCTAGTACATGTATGTGTAATAAAGCCATAATAATTGTTTAAGAGGAAATCAATATTGTTTTTATATAAATAATCAGACTATGTCAAAACTTTCAGCAAAAAGCCACTGGTGTCGAGACATTACGCAATAACAGTTGCATAACGCAATCTTGTTAAATTAAAAAAATTGTTGTTTTCCGCATCACCTGATATTTAGAACACAATTTTCCGCCGTGTTGTTAGTGTAATTGAAATTTCTGTAATTGAGTCCGTTTTTGCGGCCGACTGCTACGGTTGAATGCTTCTAGCAGGATAATGTAGGGATGAGGTTTTTGTGCTAGCATATTTCATGGTTAGCTACAGCAGAGTATTGTTTTGTCCCATTGTAGCCAATGCGAAAAGTCAGTCAGGCAATTCTAAACTGCACAAAGTTACATTTCGGTTATAATAAAACATAAGTTTACTTCACTTTGGTGTTATCATGTTTGTTTTGTTACTAACATGCAGTGACATTTCGACAAAACCTACAATTTTGTTTAAAGAAAATTATCGTGGAACATGCTCCCATCATTTGTTGCGGACCAGATTCTGCCTTTATACATCAGGGATCCTTCCATTGTTGACACATAGATGCTGCCAACTTGTAATGGAAGTCGTTGAACAGCAGAACACTTCTAGGCTCAAAATGTTCCCTAATCCCTGTTCATTATCAGAGTACAAAAAATTCCTCAACAATTTCCTCATTATTTATACGTCATGAACACGGAAGTGAAATAATGATCCATCACCATCACCTCATGCTTAGTTTCGCCATCTTTCTAAATCGCTATCGAGGGGGGATTTGTTTATATATATATATATAAGTGAATATTTAGAATAACTTAAGATTGTATTATTGGCCTAGTGCTAACAGGCAATTTGTGTTTAGTTGATTTCTGTAAGGGTCTTGCCACAGAGACAAGATGCTCTAATGTGCCACATAATGTTTGAATCTGTGCATTGATCAGAAGACATGGTGATCACTAAATTCATCCCAGGCATGACCAGTTAGTTGCCAAAATTTGCCATACAAATATGCAGATCTGAATACATGTGATGTTTTATTTACAAGCACTGGTGGATTAATTATCATACTTCCAATATGTTAGTTTAAATATAACTATTATTAATTTGTCCTCTATTAACATAAGTTAAGACATTTTTAAAGGTTTCTGGCATACAAGTTACAGCACAATTGAACAAAATTAATGATGTTCAAATACTTGTCCTGTTTGATTGTTAAGATATTCCCGTTACTGTATAGTTAACAAGCAATGTTTCAGAACACTACCCATATTCTTTAGGTCTTGATTAAGATACAGTTATGATATAATACTAAGTGATTCATTTCTTACACTGGTTCTAAATTTAGACCAGGTTTCCCTGTGGCTAAAGGGCTAATTACTATGATTCATGATTAGTTACCTCAAAATTGCACCTGCAATCAAGATAAATTAATCAAATTCTGGTTATTAATGAACTGGCAGGCATTATGTATCATTAAATTTATAATATGCTTTTATGAATTTGTATCTGGTTTATAATCTGTTTACGTCCACGAGCCTTAATTAGACTGTTTTTAATTTATTTTAATATGTTATTTAACAATGCACCTTCTCTATCAAGATGAATCTTCCTGCCATGTTTGAAACTAAGTAGTCAGGGACTGTTGTTTAATGGAAAAGGTTAGGAAAACCTGGAGAACTCTGTAGTTGCAGATCCAACCTGCATAACCAGTAAACTGTAAAGACACTATCACTGCAAATTTGTATCATCAGCTTGTGGTTGTTTAAAGTCATACCGTGAGAAAATGAGTGGAGTGTTGGTGTAGAGTTGCATGTGATCAGCTGAGCCAGAGCATCCTCCCACTGCATGATGGGATACCGTGGCTTCTGCACATTCCGATGCTGATTACTCATCTGTTGCACTCTTTGTTAGCACATTGTGTTGGGCACACCATGCAAGCATAGACACCCTCTCTGGGGTGAATTAAGCAACCTAATGTACACCACACACACTTATAGATCTACTATCTACCCCATGGCCATGGTCAAATGCACATCCATCAAGTGACATGTGTACGATAAAACCCCTCTCTTGCAATCATTGTGGCCAAACTGCACCTGTATAGAACAAAATCAGCTCCAAATGCATTTAAATAACTTCTCATTATCACACCATCAAAACTTTTAACGGTTTTAGTGATAAATATCCCTGTACATTGCACTCATATTTTACATAGATTGTAATGTGTAATTATATATATAATATAACGTAGCCAATGAGCAACATTTTGTACAGCTTACACTGTAGCAGTTGTGTGAATCTAAAGGTTCCCTACGAACAGATGCATCTATAAGTTACACAGTGTTATGGTTACTCCGGGTCGGGGTCACAGACATACATGTTTCTGCCAACCACAGACCACCACTGAAAGGAATTAATTATAGGGTTGTTCTGTAGAAACCAATTGCGTTAAATGGGGCATGCGATTCTGGCGAAATTTATCTTCCTTTTACGGTGTGTGCCTGACATAGGGTGCTACTAAACGTACCCTGTCTGTTTGAATGACAGTTGACACTGCTACTAGAAAACATCATGTGACTGGGCTTGGTATGGGGAGGGCACTGTGTCCTAGTTTATTTGGAGTGTAAGCATAACCCCTCTGACAAAACCCTCATGGACATGAAAAAACCCATGCATCCCTCGTCGTGGACAAAACCCCTTACCTTTTCAGACATGGATTAATACTTGCAATTAGCTAAATCAATATTATTTCTACTAATCGGTATATATATGAAGTGTCTGCGTATGTGCCTGAATAATTTTAATTAAACAAATTGCATAAACTAATTAATAATGGCCGTTAAGGTTTGTCTGTGATGGGTTAAATGTCCATGAGGGGTTTGTCTGTACCCTGTTTATTTTACCCATTTACACATGGTCGAGATAAGCTTACAACGAATGACCAGTTGAGTGTTTTCTTTCTTAGTCACTTAACCAGTTAGAGCACTTGTAAGATTCTATGATAGTAGCACATACTTATCCTATCCATCCTGGTGATATCCTTTTATTCCACGTTAGTGTCTTTGGTTTCTACATCCATTTGGTCAGTGGTCAGTGCCTAAAAGACAAGCTTGGTACAACTTGTCGACCTATCGGTAGTCAACAAGGAAATTAGACAAATATAAACAACATTATAGAGCACTTGCTCAATATTACTACTAGTATATCTAAATAGGCATGATAGTTTAGAGAAACACAAAAGAAGATGTATTTGTAAATAAAAACAAATGTAGACTAGTGTATGTTAGAGCACCAGACTTTTGGTAGGAAAGACGAGGGTTTGGGTCCATCTGGTCCTGTTTTGAAACTTGGATTATTTATTTCACCCCACTTTGTCTGTGTCTTTCCGAAGAGACGGGACACATCATAGCACCCTTCTATTCTGCCTGGTGTCAGTGGAGAAATCAATGGCGATCCCACATAAGTGAAAGAGTATATCCGACACAAAGAAAATAGATAAAATCAAAAACATTTCAGAGGAAGTTAGATATTTGGTATTTGCACAACCTAGGCAGGAGAAACCTCATAAACAGAGAACAATTGTTTTCTGGGAATAGGTAAAAGTAAAATGTGATGAGAAGGAAGATGGGGCAACTAGGGACTGAGATGTGAAGAGAATGAGTGAGGAGAGACTGACAAAGAGAGCAGGGAACAGAAGAAGGTGGTAGAAGAGGAAGACTAAAAATGTGACATGTACGTGAAGAGATAATGCATTGTTAGAAATATATCTCAAAATGGCAGTGGTGAGATTAGTATAGAATAACTATTAGCTGAGAATGAGGATAGATGGGGACAACTCGTCCAGAGGGTGGAGTAGATTAAGTAATATGTCCCACTCCCATCCTGTAAGGGATCAGCGGGAAATTGATATTTACCTAAGCCTCTTTGCCTTGATTCTCAGACTTCTTGCTATCGGTATTGGCAAAGTACCAGGTGAACTGCCCCAGATAGAACGTATGGATTCGTGCGAATATCACCGACTTAAAGTCGGGTAGATGTCACTGGCCATTTGGGGGTATCCGGTGTGAAGTTATTGTGTCTGCATTATCCTTGCACCAATGATTCACTGCAATGTCCCCAGAGGTGGTGCATGCACTACAGTTGTTTTTGTTTCACAGGTGCAGCTCAATTTTAAATACATGTCTTCTTTATTAATTATTTATTCCATTGCAAGAGTGCACTCGACATTATTACCTGTGATTTCAAACAGAAGTCTTATGGTGCTGATGTTAATTTGCATCTACCCATCCACTTTTGATTGAAAGAATTTCAATTCAGTTAATAATTAATTATCTAGGTTTTACTATAGTTACATCTTTGTTAGAATCACATCATCGTGTATTTAGGCAACTTAGAGATGTTAGAAACAATGGCAAGCTTTTTCACAAGAATTTTACAAGAGGAAGAGTGTTTTTTGCTATGTTTCTTAACTACCCTCTTTGTACCCAGTTGTGGCATGATTAAATCAATATAGATGATACATAATTTTATAATCAAATCAATGTGGTTGTGTACATGTAATTCGTGTATCATTGTGTGCCTTTAAAATTTCTATCAACATTGAGATAACTTTCATTGATCTGGCTTATAATTATATTTGTCTTAGTAAACTGGAGGTGTTTTATACTGTGTAGATACTGATTGGCACACTATTGAGTAAGGTGTTGCTAAGGCATTATGGTGATGTGAGACTGAATTCATATTTCAGTAGCTAATCTGCCTCTCTGTAGATACGCTTCTGGGTAATTGTCACTGTTCGTATTATAGATGACTGACAGTCGTGTGTTATCAGATATAAATGTTGCGTGGTGATGACACCTCATTTGTTCTGGAAGACAGACAAGGCGAACCCATGAATTATAGCTATCAATGCTATACAGTTTCTTCATCACTGGGCTTGTTTTCCGTTACCTGATATATGTTCCATTTTCCTCCAATATGTAAAATTGTAAGGAAAAGTGTATCACCATCCTGCTTTTTGTGAACTGTCTTTGTGATATAATTTAAAATATTTGGTGTTCAATTTAAGATTTTAAAGGTGCTTCCTCAATTAAATTTTTCCAATCTTTTTTACCAAAAAAAATCTTTTAGCTTTGGTGAAGCCATTGGACAAACTATTGAATTATTTTTTACTGGGCCCGGATAAAAATCATTGAAAAAACTGGGTCTGCATCTATGTAGTATACCAGTAAAACAAGGCTATTCACACATTCGAAGGTTACCCAATCTTATGATCAAAGTAAGTTCTTTTGATGATTTTAACAAATATATACACTGTTATTATATTTAAACCAGAATTGTGCATAGTACTTAATCTATTCATCAACAAACCTGATTTTTGATGGGCCAGAAAGTGAATAGTCTAAATGTTATATGTAGTATATATATACAGTAAGTAATTACTATAAATAAAGTTAATTGCTTGTCTGACTATTTTACAAAAAGTACAAAATGTGCACAGAAGAGCTAGCATATCGCAATGGATACTAGGGAGGTTTGTTTATTCACAAAAACAATTTGAAATGAGATATGAAAAATTTAACTGAGGTCGCATCACCTTTAATGTGTATTTCAAGTGAGGACTGAGGATGCACCTTTAATATAATTTTATACCCTATATATTTCATGTTACAGAGGTAGCCCTCTGGGAGAATGCCCACGACATCGCAGTGGGTAAACAGGCACACCAGTCGTCTGTACACGGTCTTAGCAGTGCCAACCTGGCCATTGACCGATGGCCAGAGACCTGCGCTCGCACACTGATGGAGAAAAACTCCAGATGGACGATTGACCTCCTGGACCAACACACCATTGCTGGACTACAGGTGGACTCAGGTAAATGATAGATAGATTATATTTTTGGAATTGTGTAAATCGTACATACGATACAAACACACATAATCAATAGATGGAACATTCGGTAAGATGATATTCAATTCCAGGTTGTCAGCAGAGCCAATTAAGGCTTTAACCAGATGATTTAAATTATACCAGTGTAAGATTAAGAAATCTGGTCACTGTTAATGGTCACTTCCACTGATGTTGTCACATTGTTTTGAAGACAGGTGCTGCAGTGTGCCTTTTTATATACATGCTAGGTTTGTTTATTTATGTGCAATTTAAAACTCCTAATTTAGCGGTTATTTAGACTTTGCAAATTTAATTATATTACAATTTTAAACCCTGTTATTTTATTGAATTAATGTTTTATACAGGTTTAATAATAATTTGTTTATGTACTTAGATGTAGTTGTTAACCTCGGTGGCTACAAATCAGATTAAACTTATTATTATGCCAGCATCAATGAATAACACATGCTGTCAACAAACACCAAATATGGTGACAGATTGTTTCCAGTATCGACTCTGCTTACCATAAATGATCTACTGCATGATTGAAACAAATGATTGAAAATCAGAAAACATTCACCAAATCTACATAAATATGTATCTCAGAACGATGAGTGAAATGTTCCAATCAAAATTAAAACCTATGTTGCTTGTAACTACAATGCAGTCTGGATAAGTCGAACCTCCAGGGACCCATGGCAGTACTTCTAGTTATCAGAAGTTCCACTCTGGAGTGCACTGTATGTTGAACAATGTGAAGATGATATGTTACATAGTTGATTGGCTATATTGGAAGATATGTTGTGTTTAGTTACCACGGTATATTGGAAGATATGATTGGCTATATTGGAAGATATATGTTGTATTTAGTTACCACAGTATATATGTTGTATTTAATTACCACAGTATATTGGAAGATTTGTTTTATTGATATTGCACAATGTTTATATACAGATGCATTGTATATTGTTGTACAGCTATATTGGAAGATATGATATATTTTGTAGATATATTTGGATCATGTGTTCTACAGTTACTATATTTTGGAAGACATGTTGTGTAGCTATGTTGGAAGACATGCTGTGTAGCTATATTGGAAGACCTGCAATTTAGCTACATTGGAAGACATGTTGTATAGCTTTATTGGAAGACATGTTGTATAGCTTTATTGGAAGACATGTTGTATAGCTGTATTGGAAGACTTGTTGTATAGCTATGTTGGAAGACATGTTGTATAGCTGTATTGGAAGACATGTTGTATAGCTATGTTGGAAGACATGTTGTATAGGTGTACTGGAAGACATGTTGTATAGCTGTATTGGAAGACATGTTGTATAGCTATGTTGGAAGACATGTTGTATAGCTGTATTGGAAGACATGTTGTATAGCTGTATTGGAAGACAGGTTGTATAGCTATGTTGGAAGACATGTTGTATAGCTGTATTGGAAGATATGTTGTATAGCTATGTTGGAAGACATGTTGTATAGCTATATTGGAAGACATGTTGTATAGTTGTATTTGAAGTCATGTGTAGCTATATTCGAAGACATGTTGTGTAGCTGTGACTAACATATTTGCTCTGCCTACAGGCAACGTGAGCATTGGGTATATGGAGGTGTTTGTGACCCACTCGAAGGGCAGTGGGACGTCGCCATGTCGCTTCATCACGGGGTACGACAATGGGTACATTCAGTGCTCCCAACCCATAGAGGGGCGCTACGTCTTCATCACCATCCCCTACCTCAAACGCCTTAACCTCTGCACCGTCAACATTCTCGGTAAGTCACGCAAATGTTGGGTGAGTTGACAGCTAGAGTGTTAGGTGATTATGTTGTGGGTGTTAGGGTGCGGGGAAAATGCTCATGAAATGCATGAAGCATCCACCCCCCATTAAATTTTTATTTGATTTGTTGTTTTTTGTAACTTTTATTTGCCTTTTTTACAATATGTGTATGTGACTGAATAACTTTAAATAAACAAGTTGCAGAAACAAATAATAATGACTAGGGTTAGGTTAGGTTAGGTTAGGTTAGGTTGGGTTGGGTTGGGTTGAGTTAGGTTAGATTTTTCGTTCACATGGGATTTACTCAGAATTATTGTCCGTGTGGGGTTATAAATAGTGTTAGTTTATATCAATTGATTAATCAATTTTATTGATAATTGATTGAGTCATGCATCCGAACAATTAATCGATTGCAATATTGTGTGATCAATGATCATTTTGATTATATACAAAAATGTCAGTGAAATATTTGTGATTACTGAATGAACTGCTTGGTACCGTGCTTTAACTGAAACATACCGAAAATTTGCGGAAGGAAGACAAGCTGTCTCTGTATACGGAATTACGGCATAACACCAACTACTGAAGGAACAAAACCATTTTGGCTTCATAAAAAATGCCACTGACATTGTTTAAAACTGCTGTGCTTACTGCATGATCATAAGCTTCATGTTGCGGAAAGATGCAACAAATTAAATATATAAACATTGCAGGGCCATTCGATAAATTTCCTGTAGTGATCGGTGGTCAAGTGATTTCAATCAAAGAAGGTGCTCTTCTGTCCATGTATGTCAATGATACTGTTGACTACTGGGGCATAACGAAGGACATATGTCATGAGTTATCCATCCCCCTGAGTGTGAGGGAAGATTCTCCCCCCCAGACTCTCTGGTCCACCACACCATCTGATGTGGCCAGTGTGAT
The DNA here is from genome assembly GCA_020002185.1 of Paraescarpia echinospica. Classification (NCBI taxonomy): domain Eukaryota; kingdom Metazoa; phylum Annelida; class Polychaeta; order Sabellida; family Siboglinidae; genus Paraescarpia; species Paraescarpia echinospica. Next base: position 34,298,059 of record CM034543.1, on the reverse strand, counting down.
TGACAGGCAGGCCTCATCTGGCTAGATAGTCAGGTCAACTCTGATTCTCCATCTCTATCACCTCTGGGTGGTCTGTGCTGAGTCACTGAAGGCTACTCAATAGAAGTATTTATGGGAAGACTCTTATTTTAACTATGTTATTAACTTATTTATATGGTTATTTATGTATTATACCTACTTCATCTGTTATTTTAGTTACATTCTAAATGTAATGCTGTTATTAAGAATTGTAAAGCACCATGAATAGTTATGGATCTGGTGCTATAACAGATTTAAAATATTATCAATATGTTTATTTTGTTTTATTTCTACATATTAATGTTAGCCCAAATGATCTATTTTAGTATATTTAGAATATTTATTTTTGCATTTAGCTAATGTTAAATCATATATATATATATTGTTTTATTATCAGAAACATTAAAATAATCACCTTATGATTATGATATCCAGCTGTACATTGTATTTTATTACACTATATGTGTGTAGCTATTCTAAAAAAATATTGATGATGGATTCTATATGTTCAGGTACTATTTATTATTACTATACAAAAGCTGTAATAATATAATATTAATTAATAATAAATTAAAATAAAAACATTTGTAATGCATATATATGTATCTAAAATAATCCTGCTCAAGAGTGTTGACACAGTTAAAGTAAGTTAATATGAGTTATAAAAGGTAGTAAAATGTCCTAGCCAAGGTCAGTAGTGCTGTCGGCAGATGCACGAAAAAGCAGCAACTGGCAAAGCATTCCTCTGTACATGCTACTACATAGTCTGCAGGATTGACTCAATGATATTGGTGAGCGCCCAAGAAAGTACACTAATTACCTGATGCTACACAGATATGACCAGGATATGACATGGATAATCACCCGTAATTGTCATAGCCTTGATACTTGATGCCGATAACCTGGTCTGGTGCCTGTTTGAAGCCAGCCAATCATAAACTCTTTGTCCCACTATAATTTCACATTCCACGCTGATTCGATGTGCCACTGGTCCAGGCGTGCACAGTCAAGCCTCGTTATAGCACGTAATCGGTTATAACGCAGTCGGGTCGTGGCTCCCGTTTTTTTTTCCGTCGGGGAGAGAAATTATTTGTTATTAATACAATTTATTGAATGTCCTGAGTTCAACCTGTGTTACGCTGGTTTCCCATGTTTGTAGAATGTACTAAGTTTATCCTGTGTTCCGCTAGTTTCCCGCGTTTGTTGAATGTACTGAGTTCATCCTATGTTCTGCTGGTTTCCCGCGTTTGTTGAATGTACTAAGTTCATCCTGTGTTCTGCTAGTTTCCTGCGTTTGTTGAATGTACTGAGTTCATCCTATGTTCTGCTGGTTTCCCGTGTTTGTTGAATGTATTGAGTTCATCCTGTGTTCCACTGGTTTCCCTTGTTTGTTGAATGTATTCAGTTCATCCTTTGTTCTGCTGGTTTCCCGTGTTTGTTGAATGTATTGAGTTCATCCTTTGTTCTGCTGGTTTCCCGTGTTTGTTGAATGTACTGAGTTCATCCTGTGTTCCGCTGGTTTCCCGTGTTTGTTGAATGTATTGAGTTCATCCTTTGTTCTGCTGGTTTCCCGTGTTTGTTGAATGTACTGAGTTCTTCCTGTGTTCCACTGGTTTCCCTTGTTTGTTGAATGTACTGAGTTCATCCTTTGTTCTGCTGGTTTCCCATGTTTGTTGAATGTACTGAGTTCATCCTGTGTTCCACTGGTTTCCCGTGTTTGTTGAATGTACTGAGTTCATCCTTTGTTCTGCTGGTTTCCCATGTTTGTTGAATGTACTGAGTTCATCCTGTGTTCTGCTGGTTTCCCGTGTTTGTTGAATGTACTGAGTTCATCCTGTGTTCTGCTGGTTTCCCATGTTTGATGAATGTACTGAGGTCATCCTTTATTCTGCTGGTTTCCCGTGTTTGTTGAATGTACTGAGTTCATCCTGTGTTCCGCTGGTTTCCCGTGTTTGTTGAATGTACTGAGTTCATCCTGTGTTCCACTGGTTTCCCGTGTTTGTTGAATGTATTGAGTTCATCCTTTGTTCTGCTGGTTTCCCGTGTTTGTTGGATGTACTGTGTTCATCCTGTGTTCCACTGGTTTTCCGTGTTTGTTGAATGTATTGAGTTCATCCTTTGTTCTGCTGGTTTCCCATGTTTGTTGAATGTACTGAGTTCATCCTGTGTTCTGATGGTTTCCCGTGTTTGTTGAATGTATTGAGTTCATCCTGTGTTCTGCTGGTTTCCCGTGTTTGTTGAATGTACTGAGTTCATCCTGTGTTCCGCTGGTTTCCCGTGTTTGTTGAATGTACTGAGTTCATCCTTTGACCTGTGTTCCGCTGGTTTCCCGTGTTTGTTGAATGTACTGAGTTCATCCTTTGACCTGTGTTCCGCTGGTTTCCCATGTTTGTTGAATGTACTGAATTCATCCTTTGACCTGTGTTCCGTTGGTTTCCCGTGTTTGTTGAATGTACTCAGTTCATCCTTTGACCTGTGTTCCGCTGGTTTCCCGTGTTTGTTGAATGTACTCAGTTCATCCTGTGTTTGTTCAGTCAAAACAACTTTCATTGATCACAAATATAAAGGCAAAGCCAGTTGGCTATGCACCATAGCCTGTGAAAGGGCTCAAAGAGAGGGGTGCAGAGCCATTGCCGCCAATTGATGAAGCAAAGCTATATAAATTGGGGTGATCGATACATGACATATCATAACTTGTTGTTTCTCCCGAGATACACATGAACTCTGGTACTTCGACTTCGACATGCCTAAACGTAAAGCCAACACTATTCGTGAAAAGCTAGATTTGGTGACTCGCATACGAAACAGCGTATATATATATATTTGCGTGGTGGTGCTGGTGTTAATCAATCAAATATATATGAATTGTACAATTTGACTTTATCATTGTTTTCTAATTGCAATGCTGACTCCATCTCACTTATTCCGTTGCTCGTCCTTGAGTTGTTATTTTCGAACAGCATATCCATTTATTAACTAGGTCATCATATTCGTGACACGCGTGAAAATGGAGTTGTGTCATTTAATTTGACAGTTGACAATGCAGGTAGAATTATTATAATACAACACACAGTTTATTCAACGTTTAATTCACTTTCACATTCGACAGTGCAAAGACTAATAATGAATACGGTACAATTTGAAGTGCAACAGACGATACGGCTGGTCATCGACGCCGGATTCCGCAGCCACAGTGACAGTGCAGTGTTAGTGTAGACCTTATCTGAACAACACGCTGTAATGCGCCTCACATATAACGCGGTCCAGAACCTGGATTACCACGTTATAACGAGGCTTGACTGTATATGACTATTATGTACAAGGTCATCATTGGTGACATGTAGCATCAGAGGACGCTAATCTTAGTTGAGTTCTTTTTAAAGTTACCTCCTCAATTTGATTTTTGCTTGTCTCATTTCAAATTAATTTTTACGGAAAAGCAAACCTACCTAGCATCCAGTATGACATGCTAGCTCGTTTGTGGAACTTTTATGTAGTTTTAGTGAAATGATCAAACTTTGTAGTGAATTAATGTTGGATCCAACATTAATTTAAGTGATTCTAAAAATTGGAATTTTCATGGAAACATTCAGCCATACTGCAATTTCTGCAAGAAGATTATTCATACACAAATATAAATCACTGTCAATAGTCAAGTACTCGTGTATACAGCTGAGTGAACTAGAGCATTGTGGAGTGAACAAAATTGCCCAAGCTTCAAAACGGTTTAAACCCACATTTTCTCAGTTGAGAGACTGATGCTCTAAACACTACACACTATCACACCGCACTAGACGCTAGATGTAGACATATGAGACATGCTGTTTATAGTTTAGTGTGAGACTTGTATGAACAAATGGGAAACTCATACGAAGCTTTACTGGGTCATCGCATCAGTTCGCAAGGTCCCAAGTAAGGTATAGCTTTACATGTATGGGTGAGTGGTGGTCTGGTGGTCACCATATAATGTAAATCACTACAGTTATGCCACCTAGTGAGTGGAACATATATTAACGCACATTGCTGCTATTGTGGATATTCGTACCAGGCAACTGCTGCCATAGCTGTTGGGTTAAGCATCACCATATATCGATGGATAATAAATCACTAATACAGTGGCACCACCTATTGAGTAGAACATATATTAACGTACATTGATGCTGTTGTTGATGTGAGAACCGGACACTGTGACTACTGTTTGGCTGTGGTTTTTGAAGCCATTTTGGATCACTCAAATCACATACACACCACATATTTGGGGCGGATGTTGGTTTGAACCAAAACAAACACTATACATTTTTTGCACTTATGAGACCACCCCTAAACCAGAAATGTGGGCTGACCCACGCTGGACATGCACACAGACCCCAGTGTAGATCTGTCATGAGATGTGCAAAAGACCCACATTCCTGGGTATACAGTAATGCACACAATTGAGGGTAATTGCTGCCTGTTATAAGACTAAGAGTGACAAGGCCAGTTGTTCCTCTCCATCCCCAGTAGATCTAGTACAGCCATTTCACTGAATCACTCACTGGGTTAATATGCACATTACACTGAGTGTCCCAGTTTTGAAGTAGGCCAGAGGAAAGTAGAACTCCGTACATACTGTTTTGTTCTTATTTTCTCTGAAAGTTTGGGTGAGGATTGATTTGGAGTTAAATGGATTTGTGTTGTTTCAATGTCTGCTTATAATATGATTGAGTTTTAGTTGACCATCATTGCTAACGAAAATGACATTATGCTACCGTAGGGATTTTTCACTGAGAAACTAGGAACTAACAAGATTAATAATTTAAAAAACTTATATTTTTATTAATAACAATGTAAATTTAATATACTGATTGTACCGATGTGAAAATTGTTAAGTGGGAGGATAGTCAAAATACTTTTGAAACTGATACAAACAACATTGAACACTTATTGTCATGTTCTGCTTTGAGTCATGGTGTCTGTGGTACCACATAGGGGGGCGGGGCAGTACTACAGAACTATGCCACACATGTAATGCACCAGAGGGCGCATTTATTTGTAATGTAGTTTAATTAGATATGGCCGTATTATTATTCATTTTAAGCTGATTTACAGACAAATATTACAAAAGTCGAATATAACTCGAAACAAACATGGGATGATATGGTTATTTATATAATAAAGACTATCATGATGTTTTTGCAAAATTGTTATGTAGTAGTTAACATGCACTAAACAAAAATCAGAATGGTGAACGATATCAATGTCATCTTTTTTTATGATTTTTGGTCATTGATAATTATACATTTTCAATCCAGTTTTTGTGTACAATCAAAATGATCATCAATCACGCAAGATTGTAATCGATTCATTAACCGGAAGCATGAATCAACCAAACATTGACAAAACTGATTCATTGAACAACACAAGCCAATATATATCCTGTTCCGATATCTGCTGTAGTGTTAAACCCTTATAGGTGATATGTGTTGCTTTAGGGGAATTTTTGAACTTATGTGACCATGCCTAAGACTGACAACTAATTGCATCTAACGTCTTCTGTTGTGCTGTGGTTTACAGAGTGCGATGATGGCTATTTTGGAGTGCAGTGCAACAAGAAATGTCACTGCCGGGGTAACTCAGTCTGTCGCAAGAAAGATGGCCACTGTGATACATGCTGTGATTTAGGCTGGAAAGGAGTAGGATGTCAGTATCGTAAGTATAACTACCATCGCTCCATGGTAACACAGGCTGTCTTCAGGGTTGTAATGATCAATCAATGTATCAATATATTGCCAAACTATTCAAAATTGATGTTCCGCTTCACTTTATGTTACCTTGTCAAATTGCCGTTTTATGCAGTTTCTGATGGTAAATAGTACTACAGTAACAATGATTCAAACAAGAAGTCTATCAAATAATTGATTTATATGTATGCGGTGACCAAACATTTCGGAGAGTTAATTAGGGAATTTTAATTATACAGATCCTAACAGGCTACACTAATAAAAACGTTGCATATTCAGTTCAATTCAGTTTTATTGTAACTCTCTAAAATGCATTGAAATCAAATAGAAATCCTACGTATAATATCATAAAGAGAACAATAGGGAAGAGTATTGTGTAATGTTGTAATCCCGTTCCCCTTACGAGTCTCACATTAATCAGCATTGTGGTGTAGATTGACGTTAGACAAGTAGCCACTGTTTTCATTTGTCGTTTCAACTTAAAATAGATTACCCTAGAAGATGATAATGCCAGTATTTATCCACAACAAAAGTGTCTTGGGAGACCAAGAGACAGACCTGAAGTGTATTGAACATATGATCATAAGTAACATCACTGAGGCAGCCTGCAATTTATGTAATGAATACTAGAGAAAGGAAATATAGCATCAAAGTGGTCCCTGAAGGTAACTAGTATTTTAGCATGCAGCGTGTTTGTTTGCAGAGTAAACGGACACAGCCGCCTACTGTCTATAATGCGGCTTTAATTGTGATTAATTAAAAGTAATCAGTTGGTGGCAGCATTGTTTTGATGCTTTGTTTAATAAGAGATTAAAAGCATTACTGCGCAGTTGCTTGAGTATTACAAGATGATGTAAAACATTTTGAAATTTGAGTGTTCAATCTCTTTAAAGATATGATTTCATTATTATCAAATTGTGATAATCTAGTTGCATAGCATTGAATAATTTCCCAAATATATTAAGACTAATACGGTTGCACTTTCCTTTTGTTTAACAAACGTAATATAAAAATAATTGTTTCTTATGCAGACTCAGACTGAACAATTTCAAATAGAGGTCAAGAATATGTCCCTTACAGGTGTCAGGCCACAATTACACATAAGGAAAACTGTGATCTGTACCCTAAAACACAGTGCATCACTAATAATGGAGCAACTGAAAACTAAAAGCACAAAACTAAGGTCATCAGATGTCATCTATAGATCCGTTTTAAAAGAATAAATATTACATCTCCGTGTACAGCTGTGACAGACTTTGTGTGTTTTGTGTCGACAGCTTGCACAGACAAGAAGTTTGGTCTGCAATGCAGCAAAACATGTCACTGTAAGGGAGACGTGGCATGTAACCCGGTGACAGGGCAGTGCCCCAATGGGTGCCGCAAACCCAAGTGGTTCGATGAAAACTGCCAGACAAGTAAGTTTAATTCAGAAGTTAGTCTGTCAATAGCCTTTTCTGTTCAGTCAACATTCTGTTCCACCGACAACAAATATGACCGAAAACACAATGAAGAAACATTTTTAAGTAACTATATATCTACATAGTGCTACAGAACCCTGGATACGATTTCACTTTCTTCAGAGGCCATAAGCCAAATTTTTTACTTTAAAATTGATTTGCTCCTTAAAAGTGATCCTGTCTACTGAAAAACATCAGCTCCAGGATGTACCACTGGCACCATTTTGTCATTGTGTCATGGAAATAGTGTCCTAGGTGATATAAAAAAATTGCATTTTGAAAAGCTTAAATTTAGCAGTGAATTCTCTTTAATGATGGTTTTCCACATAAGCTCATTACAAATCTTAGTGAATTGGTCCCCTAGTGGCACCATTTATGTTTCAAATCATGTACTATTCAGTCCAGCACATGCATCAAAAAACACTTTCAAAACAATTATTTCAAATTCCATTAATGAAACTGCCAGTAAATTGTTTATTACTTCTAAAAGTGCAACCAGAAAATGTATACTTTCACCCATGTACGCGTGTATTTTGGCTTTTGCTCAGTATTTTAAAATATACCTTCCAATCTTAACTGTTGCAACTTGTCATATATATGTGTGGTACTGGTCTCTCTACACTCACTCTACGTCGCTCCAGTTCACTCAGCTTTATGAGTGAGTACCTTGCTATAAACAGTGGTGAATATTTGTGTATGAATAGTTTTTACGCATTAATTGCAGCATGGCTGAATGCTTCCCAGAGAAGTAGAGATGGTGTTCAATTGAACAGGTCTGCCATAGAGTAAAATGTAAAGTGCTTTGAGCAGTTCTAAGGACTGAATACTGTGCTATATAAGAACTTACCTTTACCATTTATTGTTACCATAGCTGTACGAATGAACAGTTTATTCAACAACTTAATACACTTGCACAGTATGGTGTGCTGCTGCTGCGGCTGCTGCTGCTGCTGTTGCTGAAGTCGTGCGACTTATGAGGCACTATGCCCTTCTTGAACTGAAGTAAGACTCACGGTTAAACTTAGTACATTGGTGCTTGTGCTTTTAAAAGTTTACAAATATGCAGAACGTAACGAAGGCATGAATATTTGTTTAAATAGTGTTAAACTTGGTGGCTGAGTTATTTCATTTGTTAAACTGTTCCACATTTTTATACCTTTGATGGTCAGTGACAGTAGTCAGAGGGTGGTGTTTGTTTTTTCAATTGTAACCCCCATTGTCTGTGATCCAGTGCTTCCATTACTGACCGAAGCGCCCCATCTGGCCAGTAGCACTCCCACGTCGATGGTTCTAAAGTGGTTGGCATGGCAGGGCTATGTCGCCCCCACCCTCAAGGTCATCTACCGCATTCAATACAGTAAACACAGCCTCTGTGGCAACAACTCCAACTGGGCATCCAGCCCAGACATCATCGATCCGGCCATTGTGGACGGATACGCCTTCGCGACACTCGGAGGCCTGCAGCACAACACGTTCTACAATGTGCGCATACTGCCAGTGCTGTGGCATCGGGCGAAGTATCTACGAGGAACACTGAGTCCCCTCGCTGGACCATTCCGCACCAAATGTGCAAGTGAGTGTGTATTTAAATATATTTTTTAATAAGCGAAGTGCAAGTGAGTGTATATTTATCCACCAGGGGCCAGTTCCATGAAGCGGCTAAGAACGTTCTTAACGCAAAGATGATTATTATTTTATTTTTAGTCCTTTGGGCCAAAGGTACAACCGACTATTGCCATCACTCTGCATCTGCCGTCCACCGTTAGCTGCCCTATCTCAGAAACCGTTCAGCAACTTCTTCTCTAATTTTGCATAGACATATCTTAGGGCACTGCCACTATTCACGAGAAATCTGTATTTGATTGAATCGTTCCAAGGGCTCCCTAGGGCCTCCAAGGGCCCCAAAACTGGTAAAAAAAAATACATTTTGCCTATTTTTTCAAAAACTGTTCAGTAACTTTTTCTTGAAAATTTCACAGCATACTTAACCTCCATTGACACAAGTGCTATGGAAAACTCGTGAAATTCTCATACCTCGTTTTTCAGAAAAATCCACCCAAACCTGACACCCCTCAATTTCGCCCCAATCTGGTGAGGGATTTTAAAATATTGGTGCGTTCTGCAAAATAGCCACTGTGCGAATACGCGAGCGACTAGAGTATATTTATTGAAAAAAATTCACACATCACACCAAAATGGTATTATCAAGGGGACTTTTTCGGTGGGTAATGGCGGACAAATCCTTAATGTGGTCTTACCCTGTCTACTGCAGCAGCTTTATCTGGCTTACAGTCCTTTCCTCAACTAATCCCTTTTCCTACAACATCTGTAACAGAGGAAGGGTTACTGCCTGATGGAAACTGTGACTAATCTGTAATTGGTCACTGGCATATAGGCTTGTGTCAACAGACAGCACCCACTAGACCCCAGGACAGTTGGGCATACATTTTAAGGGGTCATCCTGAAACAACCAAATGTCAACCATTAGAAGAGTTGACATAGTTCCACTACACACAAGAAATCTGTATTTGATTGAATCATTCTAGTATCATCAGCATATAGTAGAACATATATTTTCAAGAAAATGTCTACATCGTCATCATTAAGGTTGTTGTAAATTTCACCAGCTGCCATGTCAAGTCCCTTATAATTATGACTAACAGAGTGTTCAAAATCATTCAGGTAAACAGCAAATAACAAAGGAGACAAGTTTTCTCCTTGTGGTAACTCTACATCACATGAGACGAAGGCTGGCACAACCCCCAAAATGCAAAATTGTTACACTATCTAGTGATGTGGTTTTGAGAAGGGCCCTTGAGACTATCCCCTAGCAGTAGATTTTGTGTATTGTGCCAGTAAAGGAACATGGACACTAGTTCATTGCCAGTACCAGAGGCTTAGTTCAAGGGGGCAGATTCAGACTATTTAGGACAATTAATTGTAACCCCGGAAATGGTAGCTAAGAAAATAAGGGTTATGAAGGATCATAATTCACCTGGAGTGGATGGGATTCCGCCCAAACTACTATTGGAAATTGTAGAACAAATTAGCATACCGCTTGCAACAGTTTCCAATTTGTCATTAGAAGAGGGAGTGGTTCCTTTAGAATGGAAAGAGGCAAACATTATACCGTTATTTAAAAAAGGTTCAAGAAACAACTCGGAGAACTATAGACCAGTGAGTTTAACATCAGTGATTTGCAAATTATTAGAAAGACTAATTAAAGATCACATGGTGGATTTTCTTGTTAAACATAACTTGATAAACCCATCTCAACATGTTTTTTTAAAAGTAAGGTCATGCTTAACAAATATGTAATGTTTTTTGGAATAATTACTAAGTGGGTAGATGAGGGATCACCAGTAGATATCGTCTACGTAGATTTTCAAAAAACTTTCGGCAACGTACCACATCAAAGATTACTGCTTAAACAAAAGGCCCATGGCATAGGAAATGGTATAATAAACTGGATAGAAAAATGGCTGATTGACAGAAGACAACGTGTAGTAGTTGATGGGGAGGCTTCAAACTGGAAATCGGTATTGAGTGGGGTACCACAGGGATCAGTACTAGGACCTATATTATTCTTAATATATATCAACGATTTGGACGATGAAATAACAAGCAAAGTGTTGAAATGTGTGGATGATACAAAAGTGTTTAGAAGAATTAAAAGTGATGGAGATAGACAACATTTACAAGATGATCTTGATAAGTTGATCAAATGGTCTGAAAAGTGGCAAATGCTGTTAATTTTTAGGAAATGTAAATGCCTCCACGCAGGACATGGGAACGAAGAGGTAGAATATACAATAGGGGGTACTGTACTAAGTACTACTGTAAAAAGGACTTAGGGTTAACCATTAGTGCTGATATGAAGGTTTCAGAGCATTGCGGAATTGCAGTTTCAAAGGGAAATCAAATCCTTGGATTAATTAGGCGAAACATAACGTATAAAAAAGAGCTAATAATACCGCTGTACAAAACAATAGTTAGGCCTCATTTAGAATATTGTATTCAAGCATGGAAGCCATATCGCAGGAAGGACATAGATATGATAGAAAGAGTATAGAGGAGAGCAACTAAAATTATATCAAAACTGAGGGATCTTAGTTACGAAATACGCCTAAAAAATGCGGCTTAACAACACTAGAGACCAGGAGACTGAGAGGAGATCAGATAGAAGTGTTTAATATCATGAATGGTTATGAAAATATTGATAGAAATATTTTTTTCAGGAGATTGAGATTTTCTCAGTTAAGAAAGATAGAAGAACTAGAGGACATCAACTTACATTAGCAAAGGAGCAGTGTAGCGTAGATATAAGAAAGTTCTCATTTTCACAAAGGACTGTAAGTGAATGGAACAGATTATCTCCTGATTGTATGGGTCCTAGTAGCGAGAATATGTTTAAAAATTAAATCGACACATACCTCAGAAGGGCGGGATACACATAAATAAAAGGGTCGGACTCTCGATAAGCCAAAGGGCTTCCTTGTCCACCTGCCACCTAGAGTTAATTCTCAGGGTGGCAATCTTGTTAAATCTTGTTAAATTTGGGGACAAAAAGTCAACAAAATATACGACAGAATGTCCGAATGCTCCATATATTCATCATCCATTTTGATAGCTTGACGGACTTTGTTGCTAGGCAACAGGTCACATGAAGAAATATGTTCACTGTGACAAGACTGAGAAACACCAACCTTTATAACTTAGTATCGCCATCAATGTATGGGACTGGTTCCCAAGAGTAGCGACACAAGCAAACATGCCCGAGTAAAAGTAGTTCGGGTAGAGAATGCGGAAACCAGTTCTTGGGTCATAGGTCAAATTGTCGCCGATCGACACTTCAATCGCTGGTATTTTGACCAGTTTGACCTTTGCCCTCGGATCGATGACCCGACACGGCACTATGGTGACTCGACCTTTGTGCACTGGCATAATGATTATTGACTTCATCCACACATGATCAGCATCAGCAAGTCACATGACAACAATTAGAAAGTTAGCTAATTAATTCGAAAATTAATTGAAAATAAAAAAATCTCATGTACAGTGTTAATTTGTATGCCGTCTATGCAAATGTTATTACACCTCTCTCTTATACTGATCGTATTACTAAAGGTCACTGTGTGAGTTTTCTGTATATTCAAAGAAAGTGTATTAATGTTAAGCCATAAAGATAGTTTTTTTATTTCAGAGTTCAAAACATTTTCCATTTCATCTATATTGTTGCCTTGTATAAAGATGCTCGTGTCATCAGCAAACATAATGGTAAACGTTGTGTCAGATAAAGTAGATAAATCATTTATATAGATAAGAAAGAGTAAAGGTCCCAGAATTGAACCCTGCGGAACACCACATGTTATGTTTTTAAGGGAAGATTTTGTTCCATAGAATTTTACTCGTTGTTGTCTCTTACTTAAAAAGTTACGAATCCATTGGAGTATATTTCCTCTGATTCCATAATGTGTTAATTTTCTCAATAATATATTATGATTAACGGTATCAAAGACTTTGGCTAAATCCAGAAATAACCCAATTACGTGCTCTTTGGTATCAATTGCCTTACTAATTTTGTCAATTAGCAGTGAAATAGCCATATCAGTAGAATATCCTTTCCTAAATCCAAATTGGGAATTAGACAAGATGTTATGTTTCATTATGTAATTCATTAATCTATTGTACATTAATCTTTCAAAAACCTTTGAAAATACAGGCAAGACAGAAATAGGCCTGTAATTATTAATTAATGATGTATCGCCATTTTTAAAAACAGGACTATATCAGCTATTTTTAGTTGATCAGGAACATATCCTTGATCAAATGATAAATTTACAATGTAACTTAAAGGATCAAGTAGGTTGGAGAAGGCCTGTTTGACAATAATAGGTTTTATGCCATCCCATCCAGGACTAGAGTTTTTAAAATTCTTAATAATTCCCTTTATCTCATCTGGTGTGGTTGGCGACAAATACATTGAATTTTTATAGACTCCTTGGAGGTAGTCATCAGGTCTCTCTGATATGACTGGTATTTTATCAGCCAGTTCTGGACCTATACTTATAAAATATTCATTAAATGTATCAGCTATGCATTTTTATTTTTTGTTAATTTACCGTCAATTAGTAATTTGTCATTAGATAAAAATGCTTCCTTCCTTCCTATAATACTCTTTAAGACTATCCAGGTTTTTTTGTAAATTACCCTTGTGCTGTTGAAGCTCATGTCGATAGTATTCTCTTTCTGCTACAGTAATAAGACAATTATTTTATTTCTATATCTTTTATAATTAGTTTCATTGAAGACAGTCGGTTTTTTCAAGTAATACATATACAATTTGTTTTTAGTTCTAATGGAGTGTCGGAGTCCCATAGTAATCCACGGTTTATGTTTTCTTTTCCTAATAGTTGTGTTAGCTAACGGAAATGAATTATTGTATGCAACTAATATCTCATTAATGAATACAGAATAACATTCTTGTGGATCTCTGCATGCATAAACGTCATCCCAGCATATTTTATCTATACTCTCTTTGAATGTAGCAGTAGTCTGCGCATTATATATTCTAGTCGCTATTGTCATTTCTACCTTTGTGCTATCAGTATGTTTAGTGAGCAAAAATATTGGTAGGTGGTCAGAAATATCTGTATATATTATTCCATGCAATTGATAATTTGCACCAATTAAATCATTGCTGTATATATTATCGATGACAGTGGCAGTTGTTGCTGTTATTCTAGTAGGCTTGCTGATAAGGGGTATAAATGCCTGTTGGAACATTGCATCTATGTAATCTTGAGTTTCCGTGTGACTACCATAATTAAGTAGATTAATGTTAAAGTCACCCATTATGTAACACTGTTTATTATCAACCTTGAGAGTTTGTATAATATTGATAACATGTTCTGTGAAAGCAGTAATGTTTGTATTAGGTGGTCGATAGACAACACCTACAGTTGTTTTGTTATTGCATGTCTTAGCCCGAGTCTTGATTTCAATAAAAACGCATTCCAGATATTCAGTTATGACACTCATTTCTGGTAATTCAGTACACTCAAGGGACTTACGAACATATAAGGATACACCACCTCCCTTCTTGGAGGGCCAAGTCAAATGTATACTTTTGTACTCTGGCAATTCATACAGATCAAGATTGTCATTATGTAACCAAGTTTCGCTTAGACCGATGACCGAGAACCTGTTATCGATCAGTATCAATCGCCCAATTTGCTAATGTTCTTTGGCAAGCTACGGATATTTAAATGCATAAGTGAAAACTCGTCATCAGAGATATTATTTCTTGTTATAACTTCATTAATGTCATCCTCAAGATAATATTTAGTATTTACAAAGCTATCTGTTGTGAGTAAATTACAATCGGGATCTATATTCCGCATTGCAGCATTGCCAGTTTCATAATCTTGTACATCACCTAAGGTAGTATTACGTATTTGGCTCATAGCAATGAAATGCAGTATAACATCATTAACGACGACAAACATAAAGCAGAAGCCTTAAACAATCAATTCCAAAGTGTCTTCACACACGAAGGAAATTCCACCCTACCAAATATGGCCAGAAGTCCACATGGAGAACTCCCCAAACTAACAATTACACTTAAAGGAGTACTTGATCAACTTTCCAAAATCAACATTTCTAAATCGCAAGGAGCAGATGGCATTCCACCATGGTTCTTAAACAGATATGCTTCTCATCTAGCACCAGTAATACATGACATTTTCCAATCATCTGTTGACTCCGGACAAGTCCCCAATACCTGGAAAGAAGCCAATGTAACAGCAATTTTTAAGAAAGGAAGTAGAGCAGAAACATCTAACTACAGACCAATATCCTCTAAACTTCTTGAACACATCATACATAGTCACATTATGAAACACCTTGAACAGCACCACATTCTAACTGACCACCAACATGGCTTCCGTGCCAAAAGATCAACTGAAACACAATTAATTCAAACAATCCATGACATAAGCAAATCACTTGATGAGAAGAAATCTGTAGACATGGCCATCCTTGACTTCACCAAAGCATTCGATAAAGTTCCACATAAAAGACTAATCCACAAACTCAAACACTATGGCATCACAGGCCCAATATCATCATGGATAAATAGCTTCCTTACAGGAAGAACTCAACAGGTTGTTATAAATGGATCTAAGTCAACATCAACTCAAGTCATTTGTGGGATACCACAGGCACAGTACTGGGGCCCCTACTTTTCCTACTTTACATAAATGACCTGCCAGACAATCTTTCCTCAACTGTTCGCCTTTTTGCAGACGACTGCCTGTTATATTCACCGATTAAAACTGACCAAGACACATCTGTCCTCCAAAACGATCTGCTCAAACTTGAGAAATGGCAACACACGTGGCTTATGAAATTCAACCCCACTAAATGTTATACAATGACAATAGCCTCAAGAAAACCGGCACCAAATCTCTACACATTTTGCGGACAACTTAAATCTGTTAAATCACAGTGTTATCTTGGCATACATATATCAAATACATTAAATTGGACAACACAAAGCAACTCAGTCACAAAAAAGCACAACAGACATTGGGAATTATTAGAAGAAATTTAAATAAATGCCCAACCCAAATCAAGTCCATAGCCTACACAACCCTTGTCCGTCCTATACTTGAATATGCGTCAGCATCGTGGGATCCACATTGCCTAAGAAATATCGAACTCATAGAAAGAACCCAGAGACAAGCCGCCAGATTTTGTAAGAACAACTATTCTAGAGAGCCAGGAACGGTAACACAACTCCTTAAAGATCTCCAGTGGGACACCCTCCAATCACGAAGACAAACCCAAAGACTTAGCATATTATATAAAATGGAACATGACCTCATAGATATCCCACTAGATTAATACATCAGACGCAACACCAGATGCTCACGTAAACATAATAAACAGTCAGTACAAATCAGGGGTAGGCGGACAACTCGGCCCTCGGACAAGTCGGCCCGAGACAACTCGGCCCGGGCCGAGTCGTCTCGAGACAACTCGGCCCCATCTCGAGACAACTCGGCCCCCGTCCTGAGACAACTCGGCCTCCGTTCTGACACTACTTCTGCGTCCACGGATGTTTCCCCTCTGCCTGATATTTTCTGCTTTTGTAGTGATGTTTTTCCACCTGAGAGGAAACCGGCGAGTTGTACTCTATCGTCAGCTGATTATCCGCCATTTGCATTTATGCGAATGACATAGCTGGACTGATTACGTTTTAAAAAATTGGCCTCGCTGCTCGGTTTGGGTCAACTGTTTTGGTAGCGTTAAGCATACATAACTATAACCAACAAATGTGTGTAAGATGGGGTAGTCATGTGTCTGACAGTATTTATGTAAGTAATGGAGTTAGACTGGATGTATTTTATCCCCCTATTTGTTCAGTCTTTACGTGGATGGTTTATCCACTGTACATTATGGTTGCAATATAGTAAATTATGTAAGATATAATTGTGTAAATAATATTACGTATGCTGATGATCGTGTAGTATTTGTCATATTTCAAATAGTGTGCTAGATGACAATGATATATCTAGACAATGTCGCCAGTTGTATGCACAAGGCAACATGTCAGTGCCATGCTTCTTTTTAAAACGAAACTGGTTGTCACTGGTTGTTGTTTGTTTTAAGCACAGTCTATGATCGGTGTGTAAGAGACAAAGCATGGTAACGTCTTAACACAACTTTAATAGGATTCCACCACCACCTCCACACACAATGGTAATATCACACAGGCGACTACAGTCCTCATTTACACTCGGCTAGGAGCATATACATTGCCACAAGACTTAAGCAATTTCGATGTCGATATTTCGCCAGCTGCATATGTAGCCCACAGACAAAACAATTTCCCTTGTAGCTGCCTGTAACATTTCCGCTGGCGCCGCACGAGTTTCTTCTCCGAAACGAATCGAGACCAAATCGGGATCAGTTGTGCTTCTGCAAACAGCAGTGGCACCAACCTGTAGAATGGCGGGGCTGTACCACGGGCGCGTTTGTTGATGCGGTGGTGCCAACCTTCTACGTCGTTATTGGTGCGTATACTTTGCTGGAATACCGACCAGGAGTCGGTATTCCAAACACGACTGTTAATCCACGTGTTTTCGACGTAATCCATGAGGTCGACCAGCACGAATGTCGTCGCCTGTGGGGTCAGCGCATGGAACGCTGCCGGGATGTGTTCGGCCGGCAAGAAAGGAAGTGCTAGTACCTGGAAAACACATACACCAGAAATATATTTATAAAGCAGTCATATTTACTAGGACAAACAACTTATATTTAGTAAAGCTAGCTGCTTGCCAAATGTTTGGATACACACAACAATGTTACATAGACATATATCCAATCTGACAAAGTACAGGGTATTAAGTATGCCTACCTTCTTGATGTACTTGTACGTTCCTTCGTCTGTCAGGTAAGCCTGGCGCAGCCCCAAGTCCTGCATCTTGCGCCACACCGCCTGGGTCCAGTGGAAACAACACCCCTTTATGATAGGTTCATTGAATACGGCGCGGAGACCCTTCCACATTCCTGCAAACATACGGAACACTTACAATTAGTTAATCATGCAAATATGTGCGCAACTCTCACCATGTCTGTGTGCAAACTGAAGACTCACAATTTTAGCATAGCATACAAGTAACATTTTCATATACAATCATCATTCTATAAAAAGTGATTAAGTACCTTTTTCGAAGTCCGCCACAAATTCGCGCACGGATGCGGGTCGCGGCAGCAATCGGCTTGTGACACGAAACACCTTTAAATGATGACAATTACGATTAACATCAACGCATCATACAAAATGACATATTTAAACATATATATATATATATGAATGTAATAATAAAAATAAATATTACAAAAAATATAAAATGTCCGTTAAAATTATGAATTATCTATTAACACTGCTGTGTTAAGATAACACTAACACACATATTGTAGCACATAAAATACAATGTCAGTAAGACTAATAAAACTAATTTTGTAGATCACGATATAAATTAAATTTACCTCTTTGTAGTCTTGTCTTGCGTCGAGACATGAAGATGAACGCGAGTGGCACTTGTTTCATCGCGTCATCTTCTTGTAGGAAAGCGTGTATAGAAAACAGCTGAATAAAGGGCGTCTTGACGACCTTGAACGTTCCATCAAGATACCACCTCCTTGCGTGTGCCAGTAGATCGAGCTGTCTGTCTGTCGCAAATAACAGATGACGCTGATCGTCCACACGAATGTCAGCTTTGATGAATCCTTCGGGCAGAAAATCTTCAGCTAGCTGAAATTATACAATATGAACATTGCATTTTAATGATGACAATTACAAACGAAATATCCGAAGCTCTACGTACAAAACAAAATATTTGTATTGTAAATTTGATTATACCGATACATTTCACAAAGTAATGTCACGCAGTTCATACCTGGAAGTCTACGTCTCGCGGTTCTTGTGGTCTTAGCTTGGCCCGGACGCGGTTGGCGGTGCGTGCGAGACTTATAATCCCGGGCAAGGCCTCGCATGGATGTTGAACATCCAAGTCGTGCAGCAGAACACTCTCAACAATCGCCGTTGCGGACTGGAAGATTTCGGACCTTGCTTCAGCTTTGATCTATGACAAGCAAACAACAATATGCGATTAAGGAAGATATTATATATTCATTAATGCACCAATTGTGCGTCACTCGTTTGGCATAATTTGACGATGCTTGTGTACTATTTCACCTCGGTTTAGGCTTAATATTGGGCTACATTGACAACATTTGAGATTAACCTTTTATACATCATATTTGTGAATCTTAATTGCAATTTACAAGATGATTGATTGATTGATAAAAGCACACACTTAACAATACCATCTTCCATATTCACTCACATGTGTACTGAAGAGAGGGACTACTGTATATATCATCATTAAATAATGCTCTATGTCCATTCTTACTATTATCATTATTATGATTATTTAATGTAATTATTATTATATTTACCTTTGCTTTGACTGTCAACGATGTAGCCTCTTCGGCTTCAGGGCCGTGCGCATGGTCTTTAGGCCCAACGATGAACTTGTCACCGGTTTGATGCACAGTAGCTTGGCAGTTTGTTTTCTTGTTACGTACTGTGAATCGCCACATTGTAGAATCCCCTTTCTGTCGCTGGAATACCAAATAATGTATATATATAACTATATATATATATACTACTACGTCTACTAACAGTTCCAAATTAAAAATATTCATATTAAAATAATAAAGATTTTACAATTCTCACAGATATGTTTTAATGCAGAAATGTTATTATCCTTCTTCAACGGACACCTGCTATCATAATGATTTGTTCTATTGTTCGTGAATTTACCTTGACTGTGTACGAGTAGCCGTTCCAGACGAGCTTCCTTTTCCCTCGCTGCGTCACTTCCTCCAGGATCGTGAAGTCTGGCGCCGACTCATCAACGGCAATAGGGTCAGCCGGGAGTTCATCGACGATCGATCTAAATAAATAAATGGACATATTTCTAAAACAATGTAATCATGCCGGTATTCTAACCGCTCGCGCAACAACAGCTGTTCTGCCTTAGGAGCTGGGTACGTGGTTACGGATTACAAGGTGTGAACAAAATGCTTTATCTTTACCTTTCATCTATCTCCTCTGGCTGGCTGAAGTTCGTCGAGACGTTAAAGGAAGAATTGTTCAGATGGTTGTCCGTTGTGGGGGGGGGTTGTCGGTCGTGTGCAGCACAACGAAATGATTTGGTACGAAATCCTCTTGTCGCTGCAATCGGCTCACCGTCGTCCACATCAGTGTACATTCATGCGAGTCTGTGGTCGCTACTCCGCAGCCGCGGATCGTCCTGTTCAGGGACCTGACATCGAATGGAACGTTGTTGGCGGGTGGACAGTATGACAGTATGGAAACATTTAGAGCTGCACTAGCCGCATACATCACCATCAGTTCTGAGTAGCTGCCTGGTGTTGTAACGGAACTGAGTACACTGTAGTTGGTGGTACGGGTCGTGGTGAATGAGATCATCACATACGTGGTCGTGGTAGTGCGGATCCTGTGTGTCGTAGCATATCCTGTGCTCTAGCAGTTCTATGCCAGTGATGAGACGTACGTGTTCGTGGTGATCTTCGCAACCGAACAACCCGCGGGATAGCGCTCGGAATAGACAGTTCCCATCCGCCTGGACGCTAAGGGGTACGTACCTTGGTTGTCAATTTCTCTTGATCGAGCATTTGAAGAATTGCTGTTGCAGTGGCATCTGGACGTAGTGTGCTTGTGTCAAGCTGGAACAAGTACTCGAATAAAGTAACTAAGTAAAAGTAGCTCCCAAAACACTACTTATGTAAACGAATCCTCCCAATAGAGTACTTATGTAAAAAATTAGTAGCTAGCTACCAGCTTATGCCAATACCCCAACTGGACATATACCCCCACCACCGTTACCGCAATATGGAAGTAAAAATGTACTTCGTTACAAGTAAAAGTAATCTTTAAAAGTACTTCGTTACAAGTACATTAAAAAACCGACTTAAGTACTGTACTTAAATAAAAAAAGTTACATACCGGCACCGCACGTTGGGGTAGTGAGACGTCGTACGTACGCATGAGAAGTTTCTCGGTACGTACGTATGCATCAGATGTCGCATTGGAGAGTCTGTAAAAAGTGCCAGTGACATCTCATTTACGTTTTTTTCTTAATTAAGCACTTACTATATAAACAAATCAAAATAGCATTACATACATTATTATAACTCAGAATGCAACTTTTACAAATCAACAAATAAACATACACGCACCTTTGCATAGCCTTCAGCATGTCATAGCTGTCATTGGTGAAAGCGCAGGATTTGCAGATGAAGTCTTTACCATTGCCGCTCCAGTTTTGCAGCATCGTCTGGTCCATCGGGATGCAAGACGCATGCGTCCAACAACCGCACTCTGAGCATTCTATCACATCTGTTTTACATTCTTTCTTACACTGGTCACAAGGATAGCGACACTTTCTAACGCGTTTGGACATTCGTGTTGCCATAATTGTTGTTGTAATTAATGATTGATTTGACGCACTTATATAGCAACCAGTAGCCTTCATGGCTCACACCGCACTGACACCTTCTTGACCAATGAATGGCTTCTGACCAGACCATTGTACCCCGTCAGCGGGCGGACGTACCGGCTGCTGCCTTCTATGGTGTACAGTACGCGGACGACCGTTAATCCTACCACAATTAGGTTTACTGCTGTCTTTATCAAAGGATAGGTGTTAAGATAATGTCAAGCGGCAGTGGTTTCTAGCTGCCTCTTCTGTATAATTTACCTACTAAAGAAAACCGATTAATTTGTGTTAGAACACATATTCGATCATGTCATCTGCTAGTTCCAGTTCAGCCCATACGTTTATAAATGCTCAATATATGTCAGTTAATATTCAAAACAACATGTGTATTTTGGTGCTTGTTATTTTTACTCAGAGATAGTCCATCGTTTAAATAAAAATATCCAGTGAATCGATCAACATACCGTATGCATTATACTGTCATTGTCCTCGGCTCTATATAGCCTTTTTGTACATCATATATAATTCTAAGATACAAATGGCGCAAAAGATAAACAATTATTATAGGGCTATATGGTAACAATTATGATCGTAAAGTAAATGTAGTAAATATTGGTAGCAACTATGATCATAAAGTAAATATAGTAAATATTGTTCAGGGTGTAAATACATTAACGTAAAATAGTAAATAAGCAGATACTTCTGAAGGGAATGTAGTTGTAGTTGTTTGTCGGCTTCTTGTTTACTACAGTATAAATGTGTGAATGGACACAGAGGGGTAACTCGCTTGCGACTCCGTCATTGTTTCGTTGAGCAGATAATTCTGAAGCGAATGTAGTTGTAGTTGTTTGTCGGCTTCTTGTTTACTACGACAGTATAAATGTGTGAATGGACACAGAGGGGTAACTCGCTTGCGACTCCGTCATTGTTTCGTTGAGCAGATAATTCTGAAGTTGTCAGAATGTATCATCCGACTGATATTTTCACACTTTCAATAACAACGAAGATTATGCAAACAACTGGAATATATGCTAACAACTTAGATTTTGGGGAAGTGATTATAGTATGGACATTCACAAGGAGCAATATCAATATATGCGTCACACACCTATCGTAAGCATTCAGCTGTTTCGAACTTGGCTTGTGCAAAACTGACACTCAAGATCTGCTCGGTAACTATCGACTCTGAGCTATTTTAATTCATGTACTCGTCATCAAAGGGAAGGTAAACCAGTCTTGTCAGAAAGTGCTGAAGTTCAAACACCCTATGTGTGTGTTTTGATCTATGAAACGACACAACGGGGTAATTGGCATGCTACGTACTCTCGGAGTACATGTGAATAACTGAACATTCATGCGATCTGATAAAAAACTCTGATCAAAGACCGTTGGGTGGCTTAGTTAGTTTAAATATGAATAAATAATTATGTTAAATATTTATCGTCTCGAGACAACTCGGCCTCATCAGGTCGGCTCGATGAAAAAGTATGAAAGGCAGATGAATTCCCATTGTCTTTGAGAAAAAATACACACACGCACACACGCATTAAGTTTTCATCGAGCCGACTTGCGGGGGCCGAGTTGTCTCAGGATGGGGGCCGAGTTGTCTCAGAATGGGGCCGAGATGTCTCGAGACAACTCGGCCCGGGCCGAGTCGTCTCGGGCCGAGTTGTCCGTGGGCCGAGTTGTCTGGCATTCAAATCAGGCACTCGACAAACATATTTGGAAACAGCTTTTTCCCAGTCACAATAAAAGAGTGGAATTCTCTACCTCCAAGCATTGTATCAAGTACATCACTGAATTCATTCCAGATTAGTCTAGCCCAACATGTAAAAAATTAATCCATAAGAGCCACCATGCGCACTGGCGTGATGTGTCCATAGGACATTTGGCCAGTCAAAATACAGATACAGATATATATAAACATCACCTGGATAAAATTTAACGCCCAGATAAATGTAAGCGCGACAACGTCTCCAGGGTCGCCCCACGATGACCTAGAAACTGGACATCGCACGGGCGGCCCTGAACTTCGAATCCGGCAAAGAGATCTGCCGATTCTACGAACGTACGCAGCCATGAAACATGACTGTGACCGATACACAGAACAGAAATCGGGGAACACGCCGACGACGAATTCAAACCACGAGATGTCAAAATGGTGATAATTAAACGCAAATCAAATATGAAACGAAAATACTCAGCTCAATCCAGCTGAGAGACGTCTAAATCACCTCGATGCAGCGACGACTCGTAGCTGAACCAACGGACGAGAAGACACAAATGATCGTGCAAAAGCAAAGAACAAATACAAACTCGTATCAAATTAGACACACGTCTGCGCCTTTATGCTTTCGCAAATGGAGTGCGGGATCAGCTTGGGATTCTCCGGAGGGACGCGCTTCAGTGCGCGCTGATTGGTTGATTTGGTTCTCCCCACGGGAGTAAATAACATGTCCTTGCATAAATTAGCCTCCAGCTAATTGGAGGCCTCCGTGTGCTGTTGTCTTGCACAAAGTCCAGTATGCAAATCGGCTGGTGCCAGATGTGCACACCATCATTTTTCTTTTGGGCCATGTTGAAATCAATCATGCCCTCCAAGTAATTTTAATATTTATCTAAGCAGTCTCTCCAGCTATGCCAAGCCGCCTAGGTAAATATTACAACAGCCCGCTTCAATGGCTTCTCTTATCAATACAATTTGAGCTACATGCCATTGTAATAGGTAAATATTACAATGACACCGACGCAATGACGTTTTATTCAGGGAAATTATGAATTCCCTTTGACCTGCCCGCAAGCACTGACCGTTATATGCAATGGACAGGTTATCGTTGTGGACAGGTAGTGGGCAGTGCAAACTAATAGGAAGTCATTCGGGACTTTCAAAAGTGACCGTTATATCCAGGTTATCGTTATGGACCGCTAAGACAGGTTTTACAGTAGATGTGTGTCTATATCTTTGTATTCTTTACTTGTATTTTATGTATACATATGGACTTTTGTCTGAAAAAAACATTATTATTAATAGACAGTTTTGTGTTTTTAGCGGAGACGTTGACCCTCCAGCCTGAGCTCGAGGCGAATCACTCCCGTGTCCTGGTTGGGGAACACATTCATGTGCGCTGCACTGTTCGAGTACAGAGTGGCGTCAACGTTCACTACGCCTGGACATATCCGTCAGACGAGGTAAGGCGCAGTCGCATGAGTTCACGAAGTCTCCCAAAATATAACAAGGCGTATATGTCACCAGCCACAATGAACCGAGTATTAAGTTCTTCTTCCATTAATGACCATTGGTCAAGCAGTTGACCATTATTGTAATATGGGTTTGAGAAATGAAACCACCACTCAGTGAGTCCACAACAGGTTTTTTCCATTCCCTACGTGGGATCTTTTACTTCCCCTGGCATAGACACCAGACAGAAGGGATCAATGGCTTAGTGTCTCTTCCGATAGACACAGGCAACGTAGGGTGAACAAAATTGCCCAAGTTTTGACACAGCGTGATGTGCGAATGTCAACGTTCGCCTCGGTCGCGTTCGGCGAGATGTCAGGACGAAAGTCGCTCAGCGTTCGGTGAACGAATTCTCGTACACGTAGACGAAAGCAGGCGACTCAGATCTGCCTTGTCGATCCCGCGCGAAACACCAGGCAACAACACGGAAACGATGTTACAACGTCGGCGATGTTGAGAAGGTATGTCACGGAGTCTGTGTTACGACAGCTAGCAGACGAAACGGTGGTGGCCTCGCATTCGAAGATCACGTCAAAACGGAACTGCAGGCGGTTATCGCTCAGTCTTCTTCAACGCGTGAGAAGTGCAGCGCCTCACAACTAATCAGTACTGTTGAAATCGTAGAAGTATTTACCACAGGCGTTGGGCGGACACACATTTCAGCCCAATTCCTGGAGACGAGAGTGCAACACTTTCTTCTGCTCAAATGTTCGTCTCGCCTCGAATGGCCGTCCTGCCCTTATACAGCTTGATGGCCGGAAGTTAGTCTGACCAATTACGACACTTAATACATATTAAAGTCGCTTCAAAAACCGGCTCCCGAAACCGTTCACACATCGAACCAATCCATTCAACTCGCTGAGTTTAAAATAGATTTTGCCAGCTAAACGTTTGGCTATATAAGTGCTCATTCAATCTTTAACTTACGTGAATTACTTACATAATTAATATCACTGGATTCCCTGTATCGAGCCGGATACCACAATGTTCATCGTACATTCCAACTCTCACGAATTAATCCATAATTTTAAAAAACACGCACTCTATTCATAAGCTAGGTGTGACCCTAGTGTTTCTCACACCTACATTTCTGTAAACAACTTTTAAAAGTTCATAATATAATCTTCTTATAACCACAACATAAGTAGTTTGACAGGTCACCATATTACCAGTCATGTTAAATAATTTCTACTGGTACCAAATTTGATATACCTAACCGTAGAATTACTGGTGTACGCTACAAATGAAATTAATTAAATCTGACACGTCGGCAGTTAAAACGTTATACGCCTTAATCGCCAGAGGGCACCAGCGTATACCTCAGCGACAATACATACCAGAGATGGCAGCAGAAATACTTTGTAAACAAAACCACTGTTCTAAAGCGTGATTAAATTCTACACAAACCACTTTGTGACACCGCGGCCCAGCCGGCACTAGAGTTCGAACCCCGGTTCCTCTGATCGACAGTCCAGCACTAACCGCTTGTCCCACAGTTTCACTGACCTATTCTGCCGATAAACCAAACTAGCTGGCCAGGTCATGTCCCATCAATGTTGCGATTTGAGCAGAAATTCATACATTATGATATCACCTTTCAATGTCCGGTGAATTTTCCTCGACAAATAATACTAACTATATGGTTGCTATGGGCTTTGTTTTTTCACATTGACCTATTTTTAAACATATTTTCTAAAAAAATCACCTTAATTTTGCTTAATTTAATTAATTGCTTAGCAATAAATCAAAAACTACTGAAGATATTGCAACAAATAAGGTATCATTGTAAAGGTTGTAGTCTGTGAAATCCAGAAAGGTACAAAACTATATGTTACAATTTCGCAAATTAATATCCATTTTGCCGTGTCCGGTCAGATATGCGGATTGTGATTTAGGTGATAGAATACATTCCATTTAACATGCAATAAAATTCACGTAAATTGACATTTTCATGTTGAAAGATACTCAAATTACAGCATCTTTTCATTCAGTTCTGTGTAACATAATGTAACTGTTACATGACATCGGCTAGTATCTTTAGTATATTACATAGATTGTGTGTTTGTTTGTTTTCCCATGAAATGTAATTTAGTTTCCAACATCTGCTAAGTTATAACCCAAAATAACCAAACCAGTAACATGACTAAATTAATCAAGTCTAACTTTGTAGCATTCTGACCGAATCCGAATCACTACTCCACAACGGAAATCGATGGCGAGGAACAGCTTTCGTTATGATGAAGTTGTGAGTACACTTGATGTACGGAATGTTCGGAAATCGGACGAGGGTGTTTACCGTTGCACTGTGAAGAACCACGACAGGAAGGTCAACTTTCAAAACACGAGTATTTACGTATATGGTAAGTTGTTAAAGGTTAAATTATAATAATAATTACATGTATTTCAGAAGTACAAATGTGTATTTAGCTCTCTAATGTAGAATGCAATTTTGAGTATATTTGCAAGTGAATATATACTGTTAAAGTGAGACTGTCAAAACATTAAAGTAGGGCTACCACAATTACACTGGTTTGCAGAAAACATGTTTGTCTGTCTATTTTGCTGGTCAGTGCATTTTGGAAATATTTAATTCTATCATGTAGAATGTTAGTTTTAGCATGCATGCAAGTGACGATGAACTTTATAAAATATATTTAAATAAGGTTTTCATTATAAAATGTTGGTTTGCAGAAAGCATGTTTGTCTACCTATTTTTGTTAATGAATTTTGGAGTTATTTCATTCTATAGTGTACAATGCTGTTTTTAGTATGCAAGCAAGTGAATATGTATTGTAAAAAAGTTTAGATTTAAATAAGGTTAATACGGTGAACTGTTTGTTTGTAGAAAAGACGTTCGTTTACCTGCATCCCGTGAAAGATCTCATAGTGGCCGCTGAGGCTGAACCAGAGGTCAACCTTACGATGATTGTGGATTCTTACCCCGAACCAACCATGACCTGGTTTAGGGACAACGAACCCATTAACGTCGACGACAGGCATTACGAGATCAGGTACTTTCAGTGGCGTCACCACCCTAAATCTGGTGTTGGGGGTTGGTAACAAAAAGAGCATTTTGCAGAAATTAGTACAGTATGGTAAAGAAAATCAGTACAGAAATTATGGTTTCTGTAATTCCACGATATATGAACTATGTTGTATTCACTGACATTGCAGTCTATGCTATTTGATGTCAGTGGCACATGTCTAGACATGTGCCATTGTTATTATTGAACCACCTTCTAGTGACCATTGACCAGACACTGACCAATTACTTTTACAGTGTCTGCCATCTTGTTTTGTGGAAGTGACCACATGTTTTCTTAGTTGTTCTGCCAGTATTAAACTGTTCTCTAAATATACTCACTGTTTGGTGATATTCACTAGCATATAAGTACACAAAAGTTAGTGTCAGAAGTGGGATTGTTTTCAACTACCTAGAAACTGTGTCGACATGCTTCAGTGAGTATATGCCTGAACTGGCTCTGAACTGCAGACAATAGCCTACTGTCTGAGTGTCTGTGTACTGACTGTCATTCAAGCATGGCACGCCAGTTTGACCGGTTCGACCCAGAAAGAGAGCGATGGTCGTTCTACTTGATGCGTGCGGGGTTCTACTTCGACTCAAACAACATCACAACAGACCCAAAGAAAAAGGCTGTTCTGTGTTCAACCATGTCACAAGAAACATTTGCACTTCTTTAGTATCTACTGACTAAGGGTCCTACAAAGAAGTGAAAGCGGCTCTTAAACTGCGTTTCGAGGAAAAGCGTAACTTTCTTGCTGCGCGTCTCAACATCTTCCGCACGGTTCAGCAGGAAGTTCAATCCATCACTGATTTCCTGGCCGAACTGCGCACTAAAACCAAAGAGTGTGACTTCGAAGAGCAGTGCCAGGACAATGCACTACAAGATAGGCTTGTAATGGGCACACTTTTATACAGCAATACTGAAAGAAACAGACGCATCACTGACGAACGTACTACAGTGTGCTAAAATGGCAGAACTATTTAGCAAAGAGCTGAACGAAATGCACGAACAAACAACAGGCCACCCTCAGCAGGAGGTGCACGCTGTTCGTCAAAGTCACCCGTCTCGCCAGAAGCAACGCTTCCGAGTTAAACAGCGACCTGATCACGGAGAAAAGGGCCGGGCTAACAGTCAACCTAACAGGAGAGACCAGAAAGTCTGCTATCGATGTGGTTCGCCTGCTCATCACCACAGAGACTGTCCATTCATCGACACCGTCTGCTACGGGTGCGACCGTAAAGGACACATACAGGCTGTGTGCAGGTTTTCTGGAAAGCCCGTCAGAAAAGGAAAAATGGCTCAACACACGGTAAAAAAAAGTAGAGACTATCGCAGTTGAGGTGCTCTCCACTTCCACATGCGTCAATAAACCGCAGATTTTATTGCAAATCTAAAACGTCGACCTACACTTCGAAGTGGATAATGGGGCTGCTGTATCGCTCGTTGGCCCGGATATTTGGAAGCGCATCGAATCGCGACATTTAACGCCGTCAAAGGTCCGACTTTTCGGTTATGGCAAGCAACCGATACCAGTCAAAGGACAATGCACTGTCACTGTGTCCTGCAGTGGGGCCAATCGGACTTTTCCACTGATCGTCGTCGGAAAGGCAGGCGCGTCTCTTTTCTTGCTTGACTGGATCAAAGCATTCCAAGTTGATGTGAATGCCTTGCTCTACAGCAGTACTGCTATTGCATTACCATCCACCACTGACTGCAATGTAATCGAACAGTGTGATCGCGACCTACAGAGGGTCCTAGACCAGTACCCAGCTGTCATCGCGCCGGGATTGGGGCTCTGCACTAAAGTGAAAGCACGGCTTCTACTGAAAGAAGATGCCGTCACCAAGTTCTACAAACTGAGACCAGTACCATTCAGTCGCATGGATGCCGTTGACAAAGAGCTACATCGTCTCGAGGATTTGGGCATCATAACTCGTGTCGATCACAGTGAATGGGCGACGCCCATTGTCATCGTGCTGAAGCCGAACGGGAAAGTGCGCATCTGCGGAGACTATAAAGTGACTAAATCCTCAGCTGCACATCACCCCATTCCGAGGGTAGACGAACTGTTTGCCAAGCTGCAAGGAGGACAGCATTTTTCAAAGCTTGACATGTCCTATGCATATCTACAAATAGAGCTAGATGATGCCACTAAGCAACTCCTCATCATAAACACGCAAAAAGGACTGTTCCAGTACAATCGATTGTCGTTTGGACACCAATCTGGTCTCCGGCATTCCATATGTGACTGCATACCTGGACGATCTGATCGTCACCGCACGGACGAAGGCATGCAAAACCTCAAGCAGATCCTCTCTGCGTTGAACGAGTGTGGAATGAAACTGCGACTTGACAAGTGCGAGTTCTTCCAACAGCAGGTCACATACCTAGGACAGGTGATCTCAGCAGTCTAAGGACTCGTGAACGCCATCGTCAAGTTTCCGACGCCCGAGAACGTTAAACAGCTGGAAAGCTTCATCGGCAAGCTGAACTATTACGGAAAGTTCTTGCCACCATTCTCTATCCGACTGTGCAGACAGGATGTCAAATGGGCCTGGTCCGCTAAGTGCGACCAGGCGTTCAACCGACTGAAGGAGATGCTGGCCCAGAAAACGCGCTTGATCCACTACGATCCAACTAGGCCGATATCTCTGGCCGCCGATGCATCGCCTTATGGCATCGGGGCTGTTATTTCTCAGTGTGCACTGGATGGCACTGAGGAACCGATCGCCTTCACCTCCAAAACGCTGACGTCGGCAGAGAAGAATTACAGCCAGCTGGAGAAGGAGGCCCTGTCAATAATTTTCGGTGTGAGAAAATTCCATCAGTACCTGAGTGGTCGCCACTTCCAGCTCACAAACCTCTGCTGGCCATCTTTAGTCCGGAGAAGAGTTTACCAGTGATGGGCACTGATATTGATGGGCTACGATTACCACATTGTCTACAGACAGTCTGCTGATCACGCCAACGCAGATGCTCTGTCTCTCATTCAGGTAATTCTCCATTTGCCCCTCTCTGCGAAAACAGTCGCCGACTACACCAGAAAGGACCCGATTCTGGCAAAGGTGCTAGACTTCGTTGCAAATGGGTGGCCATCCACGTGGCCGCATAATCAGGATAAGGACACATTTCGTACTTACCTGAACGCCCAGACGGAGATCACAGCGAAGGATGGTGTCTTTCTACGCGACTCCCGAGTGATCATTTCGACTGCACTTCGTGCTAGGGTCCTCAACATGCTGCACTTGACGCACATTGGAATAGTGCGCATGAAGTCGCTCGCATGCATGCATGTGTGGTGGTCTAATATCGAGGTCGACATCGCCGCCCACTGCAAGGACTGCACAGTTTGCACCGAAACAGGCCCAAATCAACCTGAAAATCTGTCTGCATGGCCCTTTCCAGACCGCCCATGGCATCATATTGATTTTGTCGGTCCGTTCCTAAATGACATGTGGTTGGTCGTAATGGATGCCCACTCGAAATGGCCGCACGTTCTTAAATTAAACAAGTATCCAACATCTGAGACTACTACGTCCGCGCTTGATGACTTGTTTGCTATCTGGGGCCTGCCTGGGACAATTGTATCCGACAATGACCTCCAGTTCGCCTCAAAGACGTTCGCTGACTGGTGCAATGCACACTCGATCACACATCTGACTTCTGCGCCATTTCACCCACCATCGAACGGTGAAGCTGAACGGCTTGTTGGTATTTTCAAACAGGCCATGAAACGAGCTGTCAGAGGGGAGAGGAAGTCGAAACATCTAGCATTGCGATAATTTCTCGAGCAATACCGTGCCACTCCAAATTGCATGACTGGTCGTACTCCAGCTGAACTGACGTTTGGACACCAGCTGCGGTCTTATCTCTCCGTTCTACAACCACATGTGCACAAAGAGAAAACAGAAGAAATCAACATTGCCAGCCAAGCCGAAATTCTCAATCGGTGCAAATGTCCATTAGAGATTTCACCAAAAATCGTCCAAAATGGGTGGCTCGAAAAGTGACTGATCATGTCGGAAAGAAATTGTTCATTGTCCAAGGACCTGATGGACATTGCTGCCGACACGAAGATCAGCTGAAGTCGCGTTCCGTTCCAACAACGAACCGCCGGCGCAATCTGAAGCATTCTGCTGTCCTCGCGACTGAACGTCCTACCAAAACGGATCAGCAGCAACACGACAACGGTGTTCCCGACTTGCCCATTCCCGACGTTGACGAATACAAGCCTGACGAAGCCATGAACGATGAACCGCCTGTCCCTGTTGATCAGCCCGTGGTACCTCGTCATTCGACTCGCGTTAATTTTGGTATTCTGCCGAAGAGGCTCATTGAGGAATGAGCAACAAACAATCTGGAAGGGTGGACTGTCATGTTTCTCATTCCATGGTATATGAACTATGTTGTATTCACTGACAATGCAGTCCATGCTATTTTATGTCAGTAGCACATGTCTCATTGTTATTATTGAACCACCCTCTAGTGACCATTGACCAGACTCTGACCAATTACTTTTACAGTGTCTGCCATCTTGTTTTGTGGAAGTGACCACGTTGTTCTCAGTTGTTCTGCCAGTATTAACATTTTTTCTCACTGTTTGGTGATATTCACTAGCATATAAGTACACACAAGTTTCTTGACTTGTTACACATTACATACCACACAATAAACTGACTTTAATTTCTGAATATTTTGGTCATGTCTCATCAGCAGACTGGTATTGCTATCAGTGAAGACAAGCAGAGCACAAGCAATGTGAGATGTAAAGATCTTAGACCATGCAGAGAATTGGTTTAGAACAAAAATGAAGGAACCAACTAAAATCTATCGACCAGAACCTTCCCCGAACCGATATGTCAGACAGGAGCTTCTTACCAGTCCTCCAGCTTGTGTCACATGATGTTGGTCATGTGACATACTCACAGCAAAGCCAGTCCACGGACAAAGGCTGGCAGAAATATTTGGAAATTAAATTCAAGTTTCTTTTCAGGTAAATAATATCTCATGGCTTTATAGTTGTTGTGAATAAATTAACATCACCTTGTATTTAGATTGCTGATGGTTGGTTACCAATTTTATTTTACCACCCGTGTTGGTTTAGGGCAAATACATTCCAGGGTTATTTGTTATATGCCATGGTATGGCCACATGTTGGCACTGGATTCAAGAGAATCAGGGCTCAAATCTTTTTGAAGACTGGGCAATTTTGTTCATTCTACAATGATTCAGTTCATTCAATGAGTACCTGGTTATAGACATTGGTGGATATGTGTGAATAAATAGTTTTTGCACAGTAATTGCTGCATATCTGAATGCTTCCCAGAGAAGTTAAGATGGTGTTTGAGTGAGCATGTCTGCCAGGGAGTAAAGAGCTTTGAGCAGTCACGAGGACTGGATACAGTATATTCCTTCATAAACAGATTGTTGTAATTAATTACTGAATTATTTGCGACAGGTATCGAAGGGGGAGAGCCAAGCTACGAATCTACGAGTTGAGTTCTGCTGATGCCGGAGTCTACAGGCTTGAAGCTGTCAACGCAGACATGCAGACGTCTGAATCCATCACCCTTGTCGTGACTGGTAAGTCTACTCACCATTGACACAATAGTTATTGTCCAATCCTGTCCGTCCTCTGAATGCAGCTTACCAGAAACGTCCGTCATGGAGACGATTGAAAGTACCGTTGGCAAGAAAAACCCTTTTCAAGAAATTGTTCATTTCCTCTGCTGTTTTATTCTTAAATGCTAATTTCAAGTAAACTGTTTACAGCAGTGCAATCATGAAGTATTGTGTGATGAAAATCACTTTAAGCTTATGCACAGTATGTTTAATAAAAAAAGTGCACATGTTTTGTTTAAATCGTCAAAATGATTAACTTTTATTGTTAGCTTGGAATGCACAGAGCACAGCATGTTTTCTTGTTAGGGGACCATTTCTATTGTAGGGTTCTCTGTTTTCAGACCCATAAATTTCCAGGATCCGATTTTTATAACTTTGGCAAGAACACTGACAGTGACTGTGGTTGCGTTGTAGTACTCCTATCGATTACCGTCACTGTGCCTGACAGCGCCCCCTATTACATGGTCGGGGACAACATCACAATGGAGTGTGTCGCCACAGGAAACCCGGCTCCTTCTGTCTACTGGAAATGGCAGCAGTGCGATCGGCCAGGATGTGACCTCGAGGAAAGTGGCTGGCAGAATGTCGAGGAGTCTCGAAATATCCCGAGCGTTGATGAATCGCCGGGAAAGGCGCAGCTCTTGGTGGAGTCAAATGAATCTGGGTTTTATAAGTGCGTCGCACAGAACAAAAAAGGCGAAGTAACAAAGGAGAAGAAGTTCGTTGTAACAGGTTCGTTGTCGTGTTTTTTCGTACGTTTGCCCCTCTGTCGTTCATGTGCGTTGTTACAAAACTTAATAGAAATGTCTCGGTGTTAACCCTGAAAGTCCATCTGGCCACAAGTGCCCAATCTGTCTTGGTCCCCAATCATCTGTAACTGCCTGTAAATGCCCATAACTGGCCGAAACTACCTCTAACTGCCCATAACTGCCCGAAACTATCCGTAACCACCCACAGTCCTGGACTTTAGTGTATGTATATATATATATATATATATTATGTGGTTCCATCTGCTGTCTGATTGTTTTGTTGTATGTCATTTTAAATCTTAGTCTATAGAAACCAGAATAAAGGTATTCATATTCATAATAACAAATGTGTAATTTATTTTATTATTTAATATATATATGTATGGCCACTAAATAACTAAGACAGATTTTAAAAATTAAAATAATTACACACCCAACTTGCACTGTGGCTAGTAAATACATTCCATATGCTCGTCCATTACTCCCAAAATGTGACTATTTCGTAATAGCTGCATATACGTGTATAATGTCGGGGGGAAAAGAGAATAAACCAAAATAGTACGTTAAAATAAAGATTCAACAGTCAGTTCAAGATTAAATAACGTTATGATCGATTTATAATAAATTTCCTGGACTTTTAGATGTTCTGGAAGATATTGTCGCGTGTTTCAACAATTGCTCCAAAGTCAGTTTGATTCTTGCTGTCCAATTTTCAGATGTTGCTGATGGGTTCGGATTCACGCAGCCCCACAAGCGATTGTTCCTAGAAGTGGGAGGCACTGTGTCGTTGACGTGCAAGGCTAGTCGCTTCACTCATTTCGAGCCTGAGATGTTTCGCTTCCATAACAACGTGGACGTTCTACTGCGGGACAATTACAGACTGACCATCAATCACTCACAGTGAGTGGGCGAAGTTTGTGGGGGGGTCACTGTTGGTAATTACTTCTGTAGCAACTCCATCAGCAGTATTGTGTAAAGTAGTGCAGTAAAAACTCGCTTTATGATCACCTCGGTAATACAGCCACCTCGGAATTAAGGTCACCTTCGGACAGTCCCAAATTATTTTTGTAACAGTAAAGTATAAGAAATTAGTCCCACCAATACAGTCACCTGACCATTCAGGTCAATGTCCCAAGGGTGACCTTAATAGTGAGGTTTCACTATATTGTGTAATGTAGTATTTATGTTTTTTGAATTTGTTTATGGCATTGAACATTATTTGATAAAATCTATGAGTAAATCACTAATTGAAAAAGTTTTCATAAAGACCAGATGCGAAAGAGCACTTTTGCAACAAGAAAATATAACTTGACACCTCTGCCCTTCCTTGGAAGATGTTACGTAACTGTTTTGTTTCTGCCAGGAATGCTTACTCACACATCGTACAGATGACCTTGAGGAACATCCTCCTGTCGGACTCTGGTCTGTATTACTGCCAGACCGAAGAATGGATGGGCCACGTGGTGCGTTCACAAGTTCTGAACGTCGTCCGATGTAAGCATACGCAGTTGTTGTCTACGTCATATATTCATGTATATAAGTCTTTCGGGTGTTGCCCTTCACTGCGCCCCAGGCTCTTAGCTAGAAATAGTTTTTGCCAGTCTTGAATTAATGAAAAATGTGTCTTTTAGCATGCGAACTGTCGTGGTTTTGTTTCTGATATAAAATTATTGCGGACATCCTGTCGTGTGACACTGCAGCGAGAGCAGGATGACGTGGCTATGATTATCAGTGATATTTTGTGTTTCATTTGTCAGTAATAAATAACCAATTACGTGACAAAATGGTGTCAGAGTGGGATATCGTGACGCAGTGGTCTTGGTACTGCTAACTCTATCGCCCACGTAAAACTCGTTGACATCGCAAAGAACGGTAACGAGTGCATGTTAGCATTGACATTGTTGACATTCGCCTTCGGCACGTTCAGCGTCAAACTGTGACAGCTGCAGGGTTCGCACGGATCCCCGAAAACCCTTAAAAACTCTTGAATTTAGAAATTACGTTCAAGGGTACCCAGAAACCCTTGATTATGACCTGTTTTCAGAATAAACCCTTGAAAACCCTTTAAAATGCATGTTTTTGCTTTAAATGTGCAATTAAACTATTATATCTCAGCCGTGTCATTGTAATATAAATTACTGAATAAGTGCGAAAGTAAATGTGCAATTCCAATTCAACGTCGGAACGTCAAAACTAAAAGGCGATTGACAAAAC
This sequence comes from Paraescarpia echinospica, assembly GCA_020002185.1. Classification (NCBI taxonomy): domain Eukaryota; kingdom Metazoa; phylum Annelida; class Polychaeta; order Sabellida; family Siboglinidae; genus Paraescarpia; species Paraescarpia echinospica. The sequence continues at coordinate 34,261,916 of CM034543.1, read as the reverse complement.
ACGAGGAGTGAGTCCAAGTGACCAAGAATTATATTAATAATTATCAGCTAGATGGCGCCATAAGTACCGACCATATGGGTATTAAGTTGCCATTTTGGAAAGCGACAAAAGCGTGTTCGTTAAAAATAATATCGGTCGATTTGAATTTTCATTACGATGGCTCCCGAGAAAGGAAACTGTAAATTTAAAGATGAATGGTTGGCAATCGCGGAATACAAAGAATGGGTGTGTCGAGACCCATCGGGAAACGTCCGTTCTGCACGATGTCGATTTTGCGCAAAATCCATCAACATGGGGAACGGAGGTCGATACACGCATACAGCCTGGACAGTCATGTTAAAAGTGCGACGCACAAGAACAACGTGTCCGCGAAACACAATTAGCAACTGCGTCGCATGATGGCTACACCAGAAACATGTTTAGTTCGCCAGTTGAGTGAAAAGAAGTGAAAAGCCTGAAAAGACTAACGTGATACTGAAAGCAACATTATACAATTAATGTTATTGTTTCCTGATTAATTTACTGTATCAGTGTATGTAATAAACAGGCAGTTAAAACTTAATCATCTTCGTCAAGATTGATTTGGCTAATGATCCCCCTCATTGTTCTAAGCCTAAGGGTCCTGTGATTGATTGTTTATTTGCTTCATTCATTCCTGAAGTGTGTGCTTGCTTGATTTATTGATGTGTAACTTATCTTTTGAATGGCCGATTGATTACTTGTAAACTCCAGGTATGGAATGATTGACTGGCCCGGTAAAAATGGGGCTGAAAAACTAAATAAATAACTGAAATATACACCCTTGAAAATGACATGTTTTTTGAAAACCCTTGAATTTAATTGTTAGTTGTCTGTATGAACCCTGGACAGCTGTCAAAATGGCAATATCATTGAGTCCTGATGATCTACGAAACTTACTGGCTGCTGTCATGCAACAGGCCATGTTTTCAGCTTCGTCCACTACCACAAACGCACAAGCAGTCTCTACGAGCAGTGTGCCAGCGTTCCAGAGCTATGAACTCAGTCGTGAGAAATGGGGGACCTACATGCATATGATCGCGCATGCTGTTGTTGACCCAGACAAGAAAAAGGCGTACTTTCTGTCTTGGATAGGGGCACTTGTCAACAAACTCTTTAGCATATCTTAATTAGCTGCTGCCACGTTTGACCAGGTAGTCAAGAGGCTCGATGAATATTATAAAGAGTCATTGCACGAGCTGGCTGCCTCATACCAGTTTTATCAATGCAAAATGAAACCTGGTCAGTCGTATTCAGATTGGGTGGCAGATCTGCGCAGCATTGGGCGTGACTGCGATTTCGGCACAGCGCTTGACCGGCTCATTCGCGACATCATTGTATTGAACGAGGTCCGCCGGGCTTGTCTCGGGGAGTCGTCGCCAACTCTTGAGAGTGTGCTAAAGACAGCAAATTCATACGTGGCATTAGTTGCTAGTGATGCCATCGTGAAGGGGCCTGCACATGGGCCTACAATAGGGCATGCACATGAAGTCCTGGCTGTGGAGAAAGTGCGTCCTCCGCGACGAGCCACGATGGGCACCCACAAGTACGAGAAATTTCATGCGCCCGATTCTCGACAAGATCGGCGACATTTACAACGATGCATTGGGTGTGGCTCCACAACACATCTGAGAGCTGCATGTTCTTTCAAGAAAGCCGAGTGCCACAACTTTGGAAAAGTAGGCCACATAAAATCAGCCTGCCGCTCCGAACGCTCGAGCAAGACAAGCAACGCCATTGATTGCAACACTGCTTCAATGACTATCATGACCTTGTTCGCACATGACCTTGTCAATAAGCCGCGTCTGGCGCTGCTAATTAATGGTCATGAAGCCGAGTTTGAGGTCGATACGGGGGCTCCAATCGCGCTCGTTGGGGAAGAATTCTGGAAGAAAATCGGTTCCCCCCGGCTCTGCAGATCTGGAGTCAGACTCTGCGCCTACGGCCAGCGTCAAATCAGCGTGAGAGGTGAATGTACTTTTGACGTTCAGTACGGGTCGACAGTCCTGCAACTACCGCTAATCATCGTCGACAGCGGTGTCTCGTTGTTTGCGCTGTGGGAAGTCAAGAAAGTCATTGCTGATCACCCGGACATCTTCAGTCCTGGCTTGGGTCGGTGCAACAAAACAAAAGGGCATCTGCAACTGAGAGAAGGCGTGCAGCCGATGTTCTTGAAAGCCAGACCCGTTCCTTTCGCGCGCCTCGACCCAGTTGAGAAAGAACTGAAACGTCTGCAAGAACTAAACATCATCACAAAGGTTGATTACTCGAACTGGGCTACCCCCATTGTTGTAGTAAAAAGCCAAATGGCAACGTGAGAATTTGTGGAGTCTACAGAGCAACAGTCAATCCGTGTCTACATGTACAGCAACACCCAATTCCCAGAATTGAGGAACTGTTCGCAAAGTTGCAAGGGGTACTCACTTCAGCATGCTGGATATGCGAGATGCATATTTACAGGTCGAGCTGGATGACGAGTCAAAACAATTGCTCGTCATCAACACACACAAGGGATTGTACCAGTACAACATACTCTGCTTCGGTCCTTCTCCTGCGCCAGCCATTTAAAAAAAATTGGTTGACAATGTGGTTGCAGGAATCCCAGGAGTCGCTGCATACTTGGACGACATCATCGTCACAGGACGGACGACCGAAGAACATCTGTCAAACTTGAGACGTGTCCTCTCTGCACTGGATGACCACGGACTCAAGTTGCAACTCAGCAAGTGTGCGTTCTTCAAAAAAGAGGTATCCTACCTGGGCCACATCATCTCAAAAGATGGCTTGCGAGCATCTGATGAGAGAGTTGAGACGATCGTCCAGTACCCACCTCCAGAAGACGTCAAACAACTTGAGAGTTTCAATGGAAAAATGAACTGGTCGGCTGAGTGCGCTACCGCATTCGAGCAGCTGAAACAAATGCTCGCAGAGAAGACACGGCTCGTGCATTTCGATCCAGTCAAACCGATCGTACTAGCCACTGATGCGTCACCGTACGGCATCGGAGCCGTAATCTCGCACACACTGCCTGATGGTAGTGAAGAGCCTATCGCGTTCGCCTCCAAGACGCTCAGAAAGGCAGAGAGAGGCTACGCGCAAGTGGAAAAAGAAGCGTTGTCGATTATATACGGCGTACGAAAATTCTACCAGTATCTCAGTGGTCGTCACTTCACTATTCTAACTGACCACAAGCCACTGCTGACGATCTTTGGACCAGATAAGTCGCTTCCAGTGATGTCGCTACAGCGCCTGCAGCGCTGGGCATTGCTGTTGATGGGCCATGACTATGACATTCGCTATCGCTCTTCCGTAGAGCACTGCAATGCTAATGCTCTTTCTCGACTCCCTGTCGGTCCAGATCTAGCATTTGACCACGATGAGGCCGTCAGCCAAATCACCACAGAAGTAGATAAGATCATGCTACAGGCTGTAGATGATTTCCCGATCTCGCCCAGAACCGTTGCTGACTACACAAAGAAAGACGCTGTCTAGTCTGAGGTGCTAAGTTGCGTACGCGATGGTTGGGTTGCATCTTCAAGACGAGGACAATCGGACAATTTGCAACCATTCATAAATGCGCAAACAGAGATCTGCGAGGGGCAAGGCGTACTACTACGAGACTGTCGCGTTGTTGTACCGCAGAAACTGCAAGCGAAAGTGATCGACTTGCTACGCAAATCACACCGTGGCATGATTAGAATGAAAGCAATGGCCAGACTCTACGTCTGGTGGCCGAGAATAGAGAGTGCCATCGAAGAATGCTGCAAATCGCAAGTGCAACACTTGCGCCGTCACAGCACCGGCGCCACCAGCAAATCTCTCGCCTTGGCCTATACCCGACAACCCTTGGGATAGAGTGCATGTCGATTTCGCAGGGCCATTTTTGGGAAGCATGTGGCTGCTGGCAATGGACGCATATTCCAAGTTGCCCAGCGTCATTCGACTCGCGAATTACCCAACGACCGAGACAACCATCACGGTTCTTGATGCGCTGTTCACCAGTTGGGGCTTCCAAAGACCCTCGTATCGGACAACGGTCCTCAGACTGCGTCAAAAGAATTCGCAGACTGGCGCCGATCGAATGGCATCCTACATATGACCTCCGCGCAATTCCATCCGCCTTCAAATGGAGAGGCGTAGCGCCTTGTTGGCGTGTTTAAGAGAGCGATGCAGCGTTCTGTGGGGGAGAAAGACTTTCTGAGAGAGTATCGCAGCACTCCTCACTGCACTACCGGAAGAACTCCTGCGGAGTTGATGCTGGGTCGCCAGTTTTGAACGCCGCTATCTCTGCTCCAGCCGTCTTTACCTCACGCCGAGAAGAAGCAGCCGGAGAAACCACTACACTCGACCACGTTCGCGATCGGAGACCACGTCATTCGCAACTACGGCGTGAATTGCAAGATCAAGTGTATTCCCGGTCGAATAACGTCTTCTCTGGTCACTCGCATGCTCACCGTCCAGTGTGCTGACGGTGTTCATCGTCGTCACGTCGACCAGATGCGGCACAGGGTTAAAGTCTTGCCCACGCGGGCGCAACCACAAGTCGACCAGATCCGTTTTCCACTAACCATGCGAGCTGCTACTCCACCACGGTTACCGAGACACGAGACGCCGAAAAGAGAAGTCCGACTCGAACAGTCGTCGACAGCCGAAGACGGTCGTCATCTTGCTTCTCCACTGAAACTCGGTTCTCCACCGCGACTTGCTGCTCCCGATGTCGCGTCGCCAGTGCTTCGTTGTAGCACACGTGATCGCCATCCGCCGAGCACGTACACCCCCTAACTCGAAACTGTGGGAAAGGATTGTCGTGGTTTCGTTTCTGTTATAAAATTATTGCGGACATCCTGACGTGTGACACTGCAGCGAGAGAAGGATGACATGGCTATAAATATCAGTGATATTTTGTGTTTCTTTTGTCAGTAATAAATAACCAATTACGCGACACGAACGGCTTGTGTTGAAGCCATTCACGTCAATCACAGCCATTATTGGCGAGGTTTTTTTCAATGACACCTCAGTGTCATTTGATCCAATTATTTAAAGGGAATAAAATCCCCCTGTTGCGTAAATTCATATTATATTACATCTTCCTGTATATTTCTATTTCCATCAAGACAATAATTTTACCAGAATTCAATATATTAATAATTTCACAATTTATGCTGTGCAACTTGTCTTCTTCGAATATGCATATTTTTGACGCGCTTTTCAGTATGCCTAGGCGTGACGTTAGAGGCGCGAATGTCGTGCAATATGCTAAGAGTTTCAAAACAATCACAACATGTTTATAATGATAGATGTGGGGTCGAAACAAGTGTCCGAATGAGTTATTGTGTGGTATTCCGATATAATACAAACACCAGTCATTATAGAGGAACAAGCATTTATTTTCCGGTTCCACGCGAATACCAACTTTGTTGAAAAAATAAAGTGATAGAACCTCTGCTCCAGTCAACCTGACGACGTCAACAAGACAAGCCGACCGCAGAAACCTTCGCTGCTTCAGCTTATTTTGAAAAAAATAGTTTCGATTGTGACCCAGGAAAACTAATCTACATCAGTAAACATACACACACATGGAAATGTTGTATCCAACTGCAGAAAGTAACGTTATATAATATCATGAAGGAAGAGCTGTACAATTTAGCGTAACCCTGAATATGGTTAATTCTTTTTCCGTCAGTCTCTGTGGCCGAGTGGTTAAGTGCGTTGGCTCGGCGCACATCTGGTTTTACTATTGACACGGGTTCAAACCAGACTTTTTAAAAAGTGTATTTTTATTTATCTTTTCGCCAAGTAATATAAACCAAGCCATTTTTACACTGTTTATCATTAAATATATCGAATGTTTTATAGTGATTTGTAGTCACCAGCAGCCTAACACTACACGTGCAAGGTATGTTGAATCCTCCAATTTTGAACTAAGGGTGGATTATCTGGCTTTTTTATTCTTCCCCCTACACCCAAATGGTTACTGACTAGTGAAATCCAAGATGGCTGCTCTGCTGATTTTTAAGGAAATCCAAGATGGCTGCCGTGGAAAAGAAATGTACAATTGTGAGGTCTAGCTCCTATTCAGTTTTACTGGTTTTGCTGTTGTTGCTCTCTAGTGTTCCCTGTCAGCAGCACCCTCTCTCTCCGCTTTTTAGTTCTTTGGCCGAAGGTCCAAGGGACTATTGCCATCACTCTGCGTCCGCCGTCCGCCGTCCGCCGTTAGCTGCCGTATCTCAGAAACCGTTCAGCAACTTTTTCTCTAATTTTGTATAGACATATCTTAGGGCACTGCCACTATGCACGACGAATCTGTATTTGATTGAATCATTCTAAGGGCTCCAAAGACCCCAAAACTGGTAAAAATGTAACATTTTGCCTATTTTTTCAAAAACTGTTCAGCAACTGTTTCTCTAATTTTGTATATACATTTCATGTGGTAGTGTCACTGTACACAAGAAATCTGTATTTGATTGATTCATTCTAAGGGCACCTAATGACCCCCCCAAAAAAGGACCCCAAAACTGGTAAATTTTCACATTTTGCCTATTTTTTCCAAAACGCTTAAAGGGGAAATGAAATGCAGTTGTTTCGTGCTACATATTTAAATATATACTCTATAAGTATACATTCATGGTAACAGAAACGTACTCATTTATAAGACAAACTGAAAAAACGATTTTGTTCGATGCCTAAAACGTCGCTATAGAGCACTGCGTATCGCCATCTTTGTTCCAAGCGAGTGGTTTGATTTACTCCTATCTAATCAATGTTAAATTTCGTTTTTTTTCGGTTTACTTCATTAGTCGACATTTCTGTGCGAAAACAAAGATATGGTGCCCTATTATACATGATAGGTGTTCTATAGGTCAACAAAGAAGTTGTATACGCGTTCGAAATAAAAAGGTGAAATTAAATGGCAACGATTTATAACCAATGAAAACATTGTTAACGTCGCATTTCCCGAACGAAGATTTTCGCTGCCAGAAGGGGGCGGGGCTTTCAAAACAAAGGTCAGAATATTGGATGTGCGCGCATACCGGGACTATTTTTCATTTGTTGTTGTTCTTCTTTATGTTAGGCAGCCACCATCCGTTGAGCAGATCGAGTCTGCTCGGAGATTTTGCTGCACTTTGGGGGGCTGCTGTGCTTAATAAAATAATAGTTCATGCGCTAGGGATTAAAAGATAAATAAATTATTAAATACATTTAAAATATAAATTTATAAAAGAATAAGTTAGTTTTTTTAAATATGTATAAAAACAGTATGTAAAAAGGCCCCGAGTCATAACAAGAGAAGTGGGGAAAAGTGGGTGATGTGTCAACTACTTGGAGTATCCGGCCAGACCAATCCGGCTGCCGTAGCGGTCACCGGGGTTAAACCCCGACCGGCACAGCTCCAGCTTTCATTTACCCACTTCCGATAACACATCAGAATTTGAGGAGAGTGCAGACCCCGGTCTCAAAGGAGGCAGGAGCAGGAGCTTTGGTGATTTCATGAGGAAGGCTGTTCCACTCTGGTATGGTTCTTGGGAAGAATGTCTTCTGTCTGTAGGCTGTCCGGTGATATGGGATGTTATAGGTGAGATCATTGGTGTATCGGGTGTTTCTTCTTGGGTGTTCAGCTGGTGTTGGTCTGTGCTTTGACTCGATGTGTATGAGTCCGTGGTGGAACTTATAGAAGGTGTTGAGTCGTGTTTTCTTTCTCCGCTGTTCAAGATTTGGCCATCGCAGTTTTTGTAACATGGTGTCCACACTTGCTGTTTTTCGGTAGTCTCGTTTCACCCATCTGGCTGCCCGTCTTTGTAGTTTCTCTAGTGCCTTGATGTTGGTTGCAGTGAAAGGGTCCCATACAGTACTGGCATACTCCAGCAAAGTCAAAGATGTCGAAGGATTTTGGTAGCTCGACGAGTTATTAAAAGTGATTTTTAATATTTCCGTATCACTTTGGAGAAAATGGATACACAGATGAAGACTCTAGTTTGACTTGTCACTCGGAAATTACGGTTGGTACGGTAGACACACACAAACGGCCTGTGCCATACGGGTTTCACCCAGTCACCAGTGTGCGATCCACGGTCTGATATGTCCGGCCCTGGGTCAGTTGTGGGAGTCGGACAGTGACAGTTGGTCTATCGACGACGAAGACGTTACGCGACTTAATAATTTCGCATGGTGTTTGTGTGGACACTGCGTGCCAATGTGGACGCACATCGAGTCGCTGTGCTGTAGGGAGATAGCTGCCGTACAGCACCGTATGACAGACCTTACAGATGCCTGCATTACCGACTATGTCTATGACGACTTCAAAACGGTATGCACCAACACCACGGGCAACAGGGCGGTGTTGGAACTTGGAAGTCGGTCTGTTGTCATTGTATGATTTGAGTGCAGATTCGTTGATTCGACCAATATCTAGTAGGTAAGTACTATGTAGTTCAACAGATATCGAATAATTATTCTAGCAATAACTATTTCAAACTTAAATAAAGCAATTATACTTGTTCTAGTGCTGGTTCGATATATCGAAGTATCGCGATACTTGTGAAAGTTCGATACCGATACTTCGTGTTATCGCGATACTTCGATATTTTGGTATCGAACGGCCACAGTTCAATACCTTCGATATTTTGATACGTCGATATTTCGATACCTTCGATATTTCGATACTTTGTCGGTACCTATACTTCGATATCGAGTCCATTCGACGTCGATGCGAAGACGTAACATTGTTTTCGAAGATGAAGTTACGGCCGGATGTATGGAAAGTTTTATTGAGGCAACCGACCCCATTAGCTTAGTGAATGGGGCACTCCCTACATTGCTAGGGGGTCAGAGTAGACAGATCAGTCTTGGTAATAAAGTCATAAAACGTTTCCCTAGTATACTCTTGTAATCAGGTGATTTAAAGGACAGTAGATGTTAGTACTTCTTCAGAGTCAATTAAATTCAACACGTTCAGAAGTGGCAATTAATATCTGTAAGGATCAACGACAGCTACACATGAATGTGTGTCGCCATGCCCTCGCCTGACTATGCACCAGCATGCAACTGAAAACAAAAAATATGTGTTAGCACATATCCACATAATACATGTTTATTATTTATATCCTAGAGACAGCACAGCAGAGCCAGAGAGTTGTGTTACTGTTCTTAGTTCACACAATAGCAATATAAATTATTGTTGCGATCCACGGTAGAAACCAACGAGAAGGTAACAGTAATCTGCCACCATATGTGTTGCAATATGTATGTCGAGATTGTACATGGTGCCATATTCTGTCACACTTTTGGGGCAGATAATCTTTAAAATATGAAATATAGGTATACTTTATAAACATTTGTTAGAAATGAAATAACACTGAAGGAATTTGCTCACTCATACGGAGTTATTTTATGAGGAAATGTCAAACTTTACAGATTACCCACAAACATTTGGCTTAGCGTGATATTAGTTGTAATCTAAAGGAATTAATAACTAGGCCAAAAATAATAATTGTTAACGAAATAAACGTTTGAAATGTCTAGTGGTGTTACACAGTATTTAGGAATGTTTCTAAGCTATGTGACTATATTAATAATACTCTATAAACTTTGCAAAAATGTGAAAGAATATGGCTTGTTGGTGTGTTAAGTGTGCAACAATTGTGTCTGGAAATCATACCATTAGTGACATAACAAAGTAACATCATCACTGTCTAGTCCCTTCACTCCAACCATCATCACCACTTAATTGTATCTGGAAAGAAACCAAAACATTAGTGACATAATAAAGCAACACCATAACCTATAGTCCCTTCACCCTGATCACCACATAATTGTAGCTGGAAAGAAATCAAAACATTAGTGACATAATAAAGCAACATCATAACCCCCTATAGTCCCTTCACCCTGATCACCACTTAATTGTATCTGGAAAGAAATCAAAACATTAGTGACATAATAAAGCAACATCATAACCTCCTATAGTCCCTTCACCCTTATCACCACTTAATTGTAGCTGGAAAGAAATCAAAACATTAGTGACACAACAAAGCAACACCACCACCAGCTATAGTCCCTTCACCCTAACCACCATCACCACCTAATTGTATCTGGAAAGAAACCAAAACATTAGTGACATAACAAAGCAACACCACCACCACCTATAGTCCCTTCTGGAATAGTAATGGCATCATACCTATACTTAGTTTACATTATGTATAGAAGTAAAATAACACCTTTGCAGGTTCCGTGTACCAACTCCAACTGCTCAAATCACACTATTACTAGTATGTTCGATTTGAACATCCGAATGCACAACATGGCATTTTCTCTGGTTATCTGTACAGGACAACCAGAAACACAGCCAAGTTGTATGAGTGCAGCAGTAGGACTGGTCATTAGTCGTCTCACTCAAGATGGCCACATCTAACTTCTTCTCCCCTCAACCAGCCCAGTGATAAGAGGTGCCCATTGGCTATCCAATTATAAATACAGATCAGTGGGCCCACTAGACCCCTGGACAGTTGTGCCTACATTCTAAGGGGTCATCCTGAAACAACCAAATGTCAACCATTAGAAGAGTTGACATAGTTCCGCTATACACAATAAATCTGTATTTGATTGAATTATTCTAGTATCATCAGCATATAGTAGAACATACATTTGCAAGAAAATGTCTACATCAGCATCACTAAGGTTGTAAATTTCACCAGCTGCCATGTCAAGTCCCTTATAATTATGACTAACAGTGTTCAAAATCATTCAGGTAAATAGCAAATAAAGGAGACAAGTTTTCTCCTTGTGGTAACTCTAAATCACGTGAGAAGAAGGCTGACACAGCCCCCCCCAATGCAAAATGTTTACACTATCTAGTGATGTGGTTTTGAGAAGGGCCTTTGAGACTATCCCCTAACAGTAGATTTTGTGTATTGTGCCAGAAACAGAACACTATTCCCCTTCCCAAAACATCTGTCACATGTGGAGTCTTTGTCTTGCATGGATATCTATTTTATGCAGTTGTTTTATATAAGCAGGAAGTTTGTGAAATTAGTTATTCTTAGGCCACAGAAAAGTAATTCCCAGTTTCTCATCAATGCATGTATTTAAAAACAACATTTTATTTTCCGTTATAATTATTCCTCTAAATGCAAGACGTGGTGCAATAAGTGAACAGTAAACAGGTCAACATTTTATTTCCATCATAACCGTTAATGATCTGTAACTATGATTCACCAAAAAACATTTGATTAATAATTACCTACAGGGTTGTTTGATTTATGCCAGGCAGAAACTGTTTTTGCCCGGCAGAAACGGCAACAATAGGAAATACATGCCATTGATAGGCAAACGTGTTCTTTTTATAGAAAAAATCTGTTTCTTTCTGTACCTGTCTACGTATGATAACCATTTGTCCGCCATGCTCACAATAAACATCACATGAATGATAAAAGGAAGATCACTGCCACTTAACTTGTGGATTATTATTATTATAAAACTGCTCTGCTACTGCTTGGTGGACAGTTAATTACGTTTTTCACACCTGCATGGTAGTTTAGGCTCAGTAGTGTGCTGGCAGCCACTAAACATATAGGCTTGTATAAAAAGGATAGTTGGCAGAAGAACTAACTTCAAAGCACCATTGCATCCGTTTAGCCAGGCAGCAGTCACACTGTCCCAATGTATGCTGCTATGTTTGTATATATAGGCTTTGTCACAAAATCGAGTGTAAGTATTAATAAATTAATAAGTTGGCGGTACCCGATTTGACATAGCAAGTTATAGGTTCAGGTGCACTAGGATTCGGAGTGAACAAGAGACATAACATGACATCAGATATGTATGTACGAGAAGCCAACTGATAGTTGGCCAACTGATAGTTGGCCAACCGTTACTCTGCTATGACATTATATCTATAACACCATACATTGTACTCGACGAGTATGCATCCAAATACGAAATTACATGGGAGACAATTTAAACAGCTGGTCCCTTACATGAAGACGGGTATACACCGTTGTAAAGTCTATGAACTGCAACCAATGACGTCTCGTGATGTGCGAATGTCAACGTTCGCCTCGGTTGCGTTCGGCGAGATGTCAGGACGAAAGTCGCTCGGCGTTCGGCGAATGAATTCACGTAGACGAAAGCAGGCGTCTCGGGCGCGATAAAGTAGACGGTAGATTTGTCTTGCCGATCCCACGCGAAACACCAGGCAACAACACGGAGACGATGTCACGACGTCGGCGATGTTGAGAAGGTCTGTCACGGAGTCTGTGTTACGACAGCTAGCAGACGAAACGGTGGTGGCCTCGCATTCGAAGATCACGTCAAAACGGAACTGCAGTCGGTTATCGCTCAGTCTTCTTCAACGCGTGAGAAGTGCAGCGTCTCACAACTAATCAGTACTGTTGAAATCGTAGAAGTTTTTTACCACAGGCGTTGGGCGGACACACGTTTCAGCCCAATTCCTGGAAACGAGAGTGCAACACTTTCTTCTGCTCAAATGTTCGTCTAGCCTCGAATGGCCGTCCTGTCCTTATATAGCTTGATAGCCGGAAGTTAGTCTGACCAATTACAACACTTAATACAAATTAAAGTCGCTTCAAAAACCGGCTCCCGAAACCTTTCACACTTCGAAGCAATCCATTCAACTCGTTGAGTTCAAAATAGATTTTGCGAGCTATACGTTTGGCTATATAAGTGCTCATTCAATCTTTAACTTACGTGAATTACTTACATAATTAATATCACTGGATTCCCTGTATCGAGCCGGATACCACAGTATTCATCGTACATTCCAACTCTCATGAATTAATCCATAATTTTAATAAAACTCGCACTCTGTTCATAAGCTAGGTGTGACCCTAGTGTTTTTCACACCTACATTTCTGTAAACAACTTTTATAAGTTCATAATATAATCTTCTTATAACCACAACATAAGTAGTTTGACAGGTCACCATATTACCAGTCATGTTAAATAATTTCTACAGGTACCAAATTTGGTATATCTAACCGTAGAATTAGTGGTGTACGCTACAAAAGAAATTAATTAAATCTGACTCGTCGGCAGTTAAAACGTTACACGCCTTAATCGCCAGAGGGCACCAGCGTATAACCCCGCGACAATACATCCCAGAGATGGCAGCACCATCCCATATACAATACTTTGTAAACGAAACCACTGTTCTAAAGCCTGATTAAATTCTATACAAACCACTTTGTGACAGGCTTAATTATCCCAATACACCAATCTGTTGGCACAATGTCAGATAATAGAACTAGTTTAACATCTTAACAATAACTATAATTAGTTCTGTGGGGCTGTTTTTAAGTCATCATTTATAACATTATCAATATGTCCTCTTAGTTTTACACATAAAGACATAATCTGGCATAACGTGATCAGTTTTTGTAGTAGCACATTTGTACTTCCAGTGTATCATTGCAACATAACATACATACTGTGTGCCCCATTTGAATGTCATGCATGTAATATTTCCATGGAATCCGTTTGCATATATAATGTAACACTTCAACAGCCGTTTTCTTCATTTTCACTTTTTGACCCCTACCATGTTCAATGCTCCATAACTTCGCCAATTTTTGTAGCAGTCATAATTTTTGAAACCGAATAAAGCACCCTACCCAACCTTTACAAGAATGTAAGAAAACAATGTTACAATTTTTCTGATTTATCACTCATTTGGTCAGCCGGGGTCACATATCGATGTATTAGTCCAAAGGACTTCAGGGCCTCTTGGCCCATTTTTTTGTTAAATTGTTGATAACAATGAAGTCAGCTGACCAGAAGACATTCAGCTCCTCTGGTGGCAGATGTGTGCATTATTCGTGGTGGAGTTAATCACAACACTTGAGTATATATCTGTTCATTGTCAATAAATGCGGCCATTTTGAAATAATATGTTTTTAGTCGGTGTCCGACACTGTTGCTGCATGTAGCAACTGTGTAAATAATTCTACACAGAAGACAGTATGAACCAAAGCATGAAGAGATAAAGTGTACGTATTGATATTGCCAGTGACTTTCCTAGGACTGACTAGCAAGTGTGCAGTTGCTTACAGGCAGAGTCTTTTAGACACCCTTTTAGGGTCTGGTCCTATTACCTGTATATTGACATGTTTATAGCCAGGGTATATCCACCCCAGGGAAGTGAACAGATCGATTAAATGTGTCAGTTCGCATAAGCTGTGGATCTGTTTAATAGGTGAAGTGATTCATAGTGACAGAGTGTTTATTTAATATGTAGACTGGTGTCATAAAATCAACAGGAAATGTATGTTATATCACAATAAACAGAAGTGCTTTCTCTTGGAGTTGCCAGTTCTGCACATTGCTTATGTCCTAGTCACAGGGCTTATAAACCCTGCAGGAAATGTAAGTTATGTTGCAATAAACAGGAGTGTTTTCTTTTGGAGTTCAGTATTTTGAAAAGAGCTAGCGTTTTACTGACAGGGCCTCTGCTCTAGTGACAGGGCCTAAGTGCTAGTGACAAGGCTTATGCTGTAGTGACAGAGCCTATGTTGTAGTGACATGGCCTGTGGTGTAGTGACAGTTCCTATTGTGTAGTAGCTGTTTAGTTGAAACTCAGTTGAAATTCAACTGAGTTTCAGTTGAAATTCAACTGATTCTGTGTGAATAGTTGAATTTCAACTGTTGAAAGTTGGTTTCAACTGCTGTTCAACCTGCGTTCAACAGTTGAATGCAAGTTGAATGTGAAGATGAAGTTGAATGCAAGTTGAAAGCGGGCACTTAGACTTCAACCGCAGTTGAACGCAAGTTGAAAGCGGGGACTTAGACTTCAACAGCAGTTGAACACAAGTTGAAAGCAGAGACTTAGTCTTTTTCAAAAATTCATTGTAGTTGAACACAGGTTGAAAGCAAGAACTTTGTAATTTTCAGAAATTCACCCAGGTTGAAAACAAGTTAAATGCAGGGACTTTGAAATGTTCTACAACTTAGTTTGAACACAAGTTGAATGCAGTGATTTTGTCTTTGTCAAAAACTCGTGTTGAACACAAGTAATGCATGCATTTTGTCATTTTAAAGAATCCATCCTGATTGTAAACACAAATTAACTTACTCTTATATATTTACACAACTTCATTTATAGTTATAACTTATTATATTTCAGTAGCAGGACTTGGGTCAATTTAAAAATGAATTGGAATTATTCAATTCCTTAATTGGACAAAGAAAAAGAGGAAGACCACGGAAAAGGTGGAACAACCAAATAAAACATGACACTGGACTCCGGCTGTTAACAGCAGAGAGATGTGGATTAGATAGGACAAAATGGAGGAATGTGACATACTGACAGTTACAGTAGCATTACCACAGCGGCCGCCGCGGCAGTTGGATCTGGCCAGTTTTGACGCTAAAGTACGACAGGTCACCGGTCACGCAGCCCATACATCATTAAGTCCCCGTTAAATACTACATATTTAATATCACTGGAACGGCAAGATAATGTTCTTTACATAAAGTTTTTAAAAGTATTCCTTTATTTGACGAACTTATCGTTCGTGATTGAGCGATGTTACGCGCTAAAAGTGTCACGCCGACGGCGCTCCGCGACGGTACGGTTTTCGCAAAAACAGGTCGCGGCAAATTGAAAACCCGCACTTGTAAACCTATTTGGATCATCATGAGATCTGCTCGACCAATTAGAAGACGTGTTCGTCTTCACTGCAGTCATTGCACGAAGTTTCTGCGTTAAACCAAACGAAAGTTATGTCGAATTATCGTATAAACATGAATTTTTGGTAATGTTATCGCCTAAAATTCAAGTTTGTGTATATACACACCTACGCGTCAGTTTCAGACTGTTCAGATGATATATGTTATGTGATATTTTAAAAAGGTTTACAAGTGCGGAAATCGCATTTTGTGCGACCTAGTTGCACGTTTGTCGAGAACGCCACCGCAGACGGTGACGCTTTGCTAAAAATAGTAACATCTGCCTGGTAACGTCAGCATGCCGCTGGATATCCGCCAGGCGGACAACCGCGTTGCGCTGGTTGTCCGCTAGGCGGATTCGGCGCCTAGCTGTCATACAGGCAATCCCTATTCACAGTTCGCTGGCTACACTTAATAATTGATTGTAAACTTGAAATTCATAAACTTATATTCCAACCTTACTCTGTTAAATATAAAATAAGAACTTATTACATTTGTTGTTTGCTTACTAGTAGTAATAACTAGCCAGTTTAAGATTGGTATTTCCACTATTATAATATTCATTTATTGCCACAATTATATTATTGGTGTGTATAACTATATATTATTAATTAATAATTATATATTCCTAAGTTTATATAGCTATTGTAACAACATAAACTAGCAATAAAATTTGAGTTGTTGATGCAATTATGTATTACTCTGTGTATTTAAATGCAGGTATCTCTCAGGTCCAGGACACTTTCTGCAATTCACTTTGCTAAGTATAACTAGTATAGACATTAATTATGCAAAGTGGGAATTAAGTGACATCTAATGATAGTAATTAAACTCTTTATGTAGTACTATGATAAGAAGCGCTAAACGTTAAATGATAAATTGATAATGCTCTTGAAAATTTTTATAACTCGAATGAGGATACCAAATTTACTATGTCCGCCATTTTATTTTATGATAATTACATTAATCAATTATGTAAATGGCAACTAAGTGAGTTCTAATGAAAATGTTTGTGCTGTACTATTTTACAACATGCCTCAAATATTAATGATGTGCTTTTGGAAAAATATGTATTCAAAAATTGGGATTCTACATTTAATATGTCCACCATTTTATTTTATGCAAATTACTCCACAAATTATTCAAATTGTGGTAATTAATTGATAGCAATGAAACAGTTTATTCTGTACTATTGTAAACGCCATTACTGAGTTAATTACATGCTCAAAATAACAATTTCTTGACAAAACATTGGGAATCCTCATTCAATATGGCCGCCATTTTGTAATAATTATGCTAATGATGCACCAATTTTGACAAAAAATTTGGATTTAAATTAACTATAATGAAACAAGATATATTACATTTTTTGATACCCTGTAAATATACTCTAAACAATTAATGACATGACATGAATTGCATCTTGTTACAGTCTATGATTCAATATGTCAGCCATATTACGCTAATTAGATAATGAAATATGCAAATTAGGTCAACGAAAATGCAAAAAATGAATTCCTCGTGTGAAAATACCTATAATATTATATGCAAAATTTGAAGTAATTACCTCAATTAATGACTTATCTGTTGTGAAAACAATGATAAAAATGGTAAAATAGGGGCACACCCTGGAAATACTGTGACACTATTCTTTCTGTGTTATTTTTCATGTTCACCGTTCCAACGAAAACCCCTGGGGTAGTAACATTTCCAACTTAATAACTTTGTCAGTAGTTGTCCGATTTTCATGAAATAAAAACCATTTACATGTTTAGGTAATGCAGTTTTTATTTTTCATGTGGTAATGCTAGTTACAGGGGTCGTATTCTAGTTAGACTTCCTGTCCGTTGCACACGAAGAAAAATGCAGTGTATTTTTGAGAAATGAATTTTTACCAAATTCACATGCTGTGACATAAGTGCATTTGAGTAGGGAGATTTTCATGTGTGATTGTAGAAGATGTTGGCAGTAAAATGTTGGATTTCTAGATGATATGAATAAGCGGAAGGGTATTTGGCAGCAATTTGCCTGTGTCTCCTGTTTGCGGAGTAATTCTTGCCGGCATTTGTAAATATTGACGGGTGTCACACATACAGGCATTTTACGAGAGCTGGAAGTATGCAATTTTTGTTTAAATCTATCGGCATGTCAATGAGATGATGATAACAGCAGGTGAGAAGTTTAAGACATTTTATAGGTCACGTTTTCTTATAATCAGACAAAACGTTAACATGGTCGCCTATGGGAAAACCAACAGTGGGCTGATCCCTACAACTTAGAGGGAATCAAGAACTCCATGAAAAGGTACGTTTTTAGACATTGTTGTAAATCTTTGTATATTTCTAGATGATACAAATACAGTAATGTTGGCATGACTTTATTAGCATACCTTTGATACTGCAGAAGCTACTTATTTATTCGTAAAACATGTACCTCACGGGTAGTACTAGTAGAATGTGCGGCAGAATAACCTGATCAGGCTGATGATTGTCCCTGTGGCTGCATGTGCCTGTGGCTATGGCAGTGTTGTATGTTCTTGTTTGACAGTGTAAATGTGTGGCGGATGAAGTACTTACACTAGTAGCCTTCTGTCATTTTATGGCCCACAGGCCACATAATTTCTGCCATTTATTTTTCTTTTACGCCATATAAAAACAATTCCTGCTTTATCATCAAAACTTTGTCAACAAGTCAATGAGCTAGGGATGCATTTTTTTGTAAATGTGTGTATGTTGATCCGGATGGAGGTGTTAACCTATCGACTATCGAAACCACTCATTGTCAACAATCAACAACTTAGGATGTCTACTGAGTGTATTTCTTACAAGACATCACAATCCTTTGGCCTGGTGTAAAATACAGTTTTCACTTATTGTGCAGAATTTATTGCAGTCATATTTAATCAGAGGATAATTACATGTAAAAATAATTTTTGTAGTACCTATTTTCAAATCCACATGCTGATGAGAAACCGGGAATTTATAAAAGTAAAGTAAAATTATTTTATGTGGCCTTATTGTGAGACAAGATATGTTTAATATTATACACATTTTGTAGATACAAGCAGTTAACAAGCAAGCAATTAAATATGTGTACTTTAATATTCCAGATTCTGTTGGAAAGAATGACGTGGCGACATTGCCACTGACTACAGCATCAAGAAAATCTTCGGAAGCACTTCAAGGCAGCTGACAGGAATGATGTTACACAGCTCTGGATGGAGAATGCATGCAGCAGAACAGAATTTATGGACATAATAATTAAGCACCCTTTTCATAAAATATTTGAATTGTCATGTCCAACAATCAATGGACATTAAATGCAACGTTGCTTTTGATTTACTTGTATTAAATTTGTTGTTTGTTATAATTATGCATTGAAGTTCCTTGTGTATTTACTTTTGGTTTATAATATTTGGATGGAATATTCAACACACATTTTCTTTTTGAAGCAGTTTTACATTTATTATGTTCCTTAATGAGATATTACAGTGTTATTTTTATTGTTTGAACTTCCAAATTTCACTCCCAAGTGATTGACGAATGTGTATCGAGTAATGTGTAACGTTTTGTTGTTATAACGTAAAGTAATTTCGGACGCGTGTTTTATAAAGACGTCTTGTTTATTTGAACATCTCCATGCAGACCTGCTACACGAGGCTAGGTCAAGGACTGCTGAAATCACGTGATGGTGTCACTTGTCTAAACTATGCCAAGTTAGTGGGAACAGAAATACAGTAGCGCTACCTAGCGATTATACTAAATTTAAATGACATATCGCCACATCTCCTTTCTCAACAATGTACGCATGTACTAGACATTAAGTAAGTGTCCTTGAAGTATACTGTGAATACTTGCTATACTTGCTACAGTCCGTAAGGTGTAATAAATGGTATAAAATGTATAACACCTACAGTTCGTAGTCTACTTGCCACTTGGGGTTAACTCTATCTCGGGTAGATCTTCATAGCATCGGTATAGGTGGAGTTGGTTGGTTGGGTGTCCCTGGGCCGTCTCGGATGGGACGTCGTGGTGCCGGCACGGGTCGTGGCGGCGTGCTGTATGACTCCGGACCGCAGTGCACGTCAGCTGGTTCGGTCGTCTGGTTTCGCTGAAGTGGCTCGTCCTGATGCGTCGACGCGATGTCATCAATAGCCGTGTCCATGTTTGGCAGTTCAGCTGTCGACCGCAGTTGACGACGGTTGCGACGGTAGCGCGCGCCGTTCACCTCAACCTCGTAGGATCTGTGTCCCAACACACGGCGACAAAGCCCCAGTGACCAGCGTCGATCACCTGGCAACCTCATTCGGATGTTGTCACCAGCGTGTAGCTCCGTGAGCTTCTTCTTGCCTCGGTTGTAGTGTTTTGTCTGAGCTTCCTTCTGTGAGGCCAGCTCCTCAATTGTCGGCAGGAGGGTCCTTGTACGCCTTCCCATCAGCCGTTGTACCGGCGATGTTCCGATATACTCGCTCGGGGTGTTCCTCCAGTCTAGCAGTGCTAGCAGCAGGTCTTTGTGGTCTTCTCGTGCTTTCTTGAAGAGTGCTTTACGTCTTCACTGCGTTTTCCGCTTTGCCGTTCGATTGTGGAAACCTTGGGCTAGAAGTGATGTGCTTGATCTTCCATAGTTTCACAAATTCCTTGAAGTCTTCACTTGCGAATTCCGGTCCGTTGTCTGTCATCATAACAGAAGGTATTCCATGTCGAGCGAATTGCGCTTTTAACTGGTTTATGACAGACCGTGACGTTTTCTTGTGTAACTCCGCTACCTCGATGTAGATGGACCAGTAATCGACTATGATGATGAACGACTGTCCGTTGAACTAGAACAGATCTCCTAACTTCTCCCACGGACGAGATGGCAGTTCGTGTGGATGTAGGGGCTCACGACACTGCTGTGGCGTGAATGTCTGACAAGTGCTGCATCTGGACACATAGTCTCTGACGTCAGCACTCATCCCCGGCCAGTACAGCACTTCTCTGGCTCGTCGAACGCATCCTCCCGTTCCAATGTGGCTGCTGTGTATCTGCTGCAGCATATCCTTTTTCAGTGACCTCGGAACGACCAGCTGCTCGCCTCGGAACACTAGTCCTTCGGCTTCAACCAGGCTGGTGCGCTCGTCAAAATATGGCGATGCTGCTTGCGGACATTCTCTTCTCGTGGCTCACTGATTCTAGTGCGCGAATCTCACAGTTCTCATGCTGGCCGCCCTCTGTTGTGTCTCTGTAGGCGCGGCTGAGCGTGTCGGCGATATACATTAGTGGACTTCGCTTGTACTGTACGTCTAGGTTGTACTTCTGTAGAGCGAGAAACATGCGCTGTAGCCTCTTCGGTGACTTGTGAATCTCTTTCTTGAATACTGTCTTCAGCGGTTCGTGATCTGATTCAATGGTGACCACGTCTCGCCCATAGATGTACTGATCGAACTTGTCACACGACCACACGATTGCTAAAAGTTCTTTCTCTATTTGGGCATAACGTGTCTCTGTGTCGGTCAGAGCCCGCGAAGCGTACGAGACTGGCTGTCCGTTCTGCATTAACACGGCTCCCATACCACGTTCGCTCGAATCACACTGGATCGTGACCGGTTGCTTGACGTCATAGTAGCGCAGTACTGGTGCTTTGGTGAAAAGCTGCTTAATGGCATCCATCGCTGCCATGTGCGAGTTTGTCCAGTTGAACTCTGCGTCTTTGTCATCAAGTCTCCTCAGAGGTTCAGTCATCTCCGAGAGTCGTGGCAGGTACTTAAACAAGTAGTTCACCATGCCTAGAAATCTCTTCAGAGCGGTCACATCGCCGATATCTTCGTTAGATCGGGCTTCAGGTCGTCCGGCGTCAGTATGTGACCCAAGAAGGGGACGCTTGCTTGTCCTCGCTTCACTTTGCTGCGGTTCAGTTTCAGCTTCCATGCGCGGCACTTCTCGAAGAATGCGCGCTCATTGTCTTCTAGACTCTGATTTACCTCTTGCTCCGTCTTGCCGAATCCCGCTATGAGAAAATCGTCTGCGAAGACCTCTATTCCGTCAAGGTCTTCAACGAATTCGTGCATCGTTCTCTGCCAGACTTCCGGCGCTGAGCTTATTCCGAAGGGCATGCGTGTCCAACGAAACCTTCCAAAGGGCGAGTTGAAAGTCGTTTTGAAGCTCGACTCCTCGTCCAGACGCTTCTGCCAGAATCCCTCCTTGGCATCGAATACGCTGAACTTCTTTGCATCAGTCAGACGTGTCGCGACTTCCTCGATCGTCGGCATCTGGTAGTGCTCGCGACAGATCGCTCGGTTTAAGTCTCTTGGGTCGATACAGATCCTCAACTTATCGGGCTTGACAACAACAAGCATGCTCGACACCCAAGCTGTAGGCTCGGTGACTGGCTTGATGATTCCTCGCTGCACCATCTCATCAAGTTTCTCCTTGATTCTCGCTCTCAACGGCACTTGCACACGACGAGGTGGGTGTATCACGGGTGCAACACTCTCGTCTGTGACGATGTGGTATTCGCCAGGCAGCTCACCCAGACCTTCAAAGACATCTTTAAACTCTGTGAGTAGATCGTCTTTTTCTTTCACTGCCGCTCGCACCGCTTTCCTCAGCGATGATCGTGGGACTGGATGTGGACTGTCACTGTAGCCTGACGGCACGCGCGTTCCTGACGTGTCGCTCACTGCGTGCACGTTTCTGTCGCTATCGTTGATCGTCACGAAACCCATCTCTGTGCAGGTCTTCAATGACAACAGTGGCATAAAGTCATCATTCGTGATGTTGAAGGTCAAATTGCTTTGTTTGCCTTGTCGCCATACCGGAAGTGTCACCCAACCAAGTATCTGGTACTTTTCTCCAGTGTACTTCCTGATGTACTTGTGGGTACAGTGTTGCAGCTTCTTCATTTGTCGGTCTCTTGCGCTCTGCAGTATGTCTCTCGTGGAAGCACGTTGCATTCTGCTCCAGTGTCCATTTGGAACAGAACCCGGCTACTTGGTCTCGGAGATCCAACTTCTACTGTGATGACTGCCTTCGACGCTCTGTCTTTAACAAGACCGACGAAGAAGATTTCCTTTGTCGTGCGGACGGTTGACGCCGTCGCCCTGCACTTGAGCTGGAAATGGTTCTTCTTTCCGCACTTACGGCACGTTTGGCCGTATGCGGGGCACTCTCTTTTAGCATGGCGGCGTTCACAGTATTTGCAGTCTTGTTGATGCTGCTCCGTTGGTGCTCTTGGCTTCGGTGTGGTGAACCTTTGCTGTGTGCGGTTGTGTGGTGTGCTGGCTGCTTGTCGCGTCTGCCGTTTCCTGACGAAGCTGACATCCTGCGTGGCACCGTGCATAACCTGCAGCTGAGCACTCGTTTGCTCGGCTGCCTTGCAGATGTCGATGGCTTTCTCCAGGGTAAGGTCATTCATGCGCAACAGCCGCTCACGCATCTTGTCGTCACGCAAACCCAACACGAGCCGATCGCGGATGATCTCGTCTGGTGTGATGTCTTCATGTGCACAGTTCTTCGCGATGGTTCGTAGATCCGTGACGTAAGCTGATATCGTTTCGTCGACCGCCTGGTTCCGGTTGTTAAACCGATACCGTTCGTAGATCACTTGTGTGTGTGGCTCGCAATATCTATCAAACTGCGCTAGCACATCGGTTACACACTGTTCATTTTGACTGTCCACCCAAGTGAATGTGTCATACACTTTCGCCGCATCCTCTCCTATCACAGACAGAAGTGAGGCGACGCGAATTAAGCCTTCTTGCTTATATATGCCAGTAGCTATTTCATAGCGCTGCCATATTTTACGCCATTGCTTCCAGTTTGTGGCTAGATTATTGTCCATAATCAATGGTCGCGGGGGTGGTATGTTTGCGAGGGGTATCAACATCGCCGTTTCACTTGCCCCACACCCGGTAGTGTCGGATGTGTTTGACTCAGCCATGATGTACAATCTGTGTTGTAGTAGAGTCAAAAGGTCACGTACCTTTGGTTGTCGCACGAGTCACAACAACGCTAGACAAGCCTACCGCGATGTCTGCATTGCGCTGTCAGTTGGCGCTGTCAGTCGGCGTGATGTCACAGTCACGGCGAAAATGTTCAAAGTTCACTTTTGCAAGCTGCGTGCTTCAACGCAAAGTTCGTCAATAACACATGCTGATCCTGGTTCGTTAACCGACGATGTGACGGGACTTCTGACACCATGTAACGTTTTGTTGTTATAACGTAAAGTAATTTCGGACGCATGTTTTGTAAAGACGACTTGTTTATTTGAACATCTCCATGCAGACCTGCTACACGAGGCTAGGTCAAGGACTGCTGAAATCACGTGATGGTGTCACTTGTCTAAACTATGCCAAGTTAGTGGGAACAGAAATACAGTAGCGCTACCTAGCGATTATACTAAATTTAAATGACATATCGCCACATAATGTTCATTTTATCATTAATGCTTGGTGCTTACTATTGAAATGTTCAAGTTATAAGACCAATACACATAAGTGTATGTGTCTAATTTGGTCTTATAACTTGAAAACACAAACATTTAACAAAATTAGGCACAGTCGGCCTATGAGAGGCTAACCATGAACACAATATCGTTAGCCGACTATGAGCCGCCAGACAAAATTCCCTCAGCCTGCAGAGGGATGCCAACAGCGAGCCAACAAGTTTGCCGCTTTCAGCCTACTGTAGGTGTGCTATCTGGATAGCTATAGTTGGCTGGATTATGGAAGATGCCCATTAGCTAGTTTTCAAATGTGGTATTACTTTGAGAAGAAATGTTTACATCTGGAGTATACTGTACAGTAACAGACATGCTGTCCAGCCAGCCGAACTGCAGCTCTCACCCAGCCCAGCCTGCAACAACAATGCTGTGCAGGATTCCACGACACAGTGCGAGATGCCAGAATGCAATGTGGGATGCCAAGACACAGAGCGGGATGCCGTGTAGGAGGCTGTGCGAGTGCAGTGCCCAATGATCTCAGTTGAAATTCAACTTAGATTCAACAGTTGAACATGGGTTGAAACTCAACTGAGATTCAACAGTTGAATGTGGGTTGAAGCACAACCCAAGTTCAGCACCAGTTAAAACTCAACTCATTTGCATGTGAAATTTTCAACTGTATATTTGCATATACATAGTTGAAACTCAACTGAGATTCAACAGTTGAACGTGAGTTGAAGCTCAACCCAAGTTCAACACCAATTGAAACTCAACTCATTTGCATGTGAAATTTTCAACTGACTACAGCTGTATTTGTATAATATATATAGTTGAAGCTCAACTGAGATTCAACAGTTGAACGCGAGCTCATTTGCATGTGAAATTTTCAACTCCTCCATAGTTGAAACTCAACTGAGTTTCAGTTGAATTTGGGTTGAACTTCACTGGTTGAAAGTTCTATCTTTTTTTTGTTTGGGAGGCCCTGTTATTGACTTGGAATCACAACAGACAGCATCTGTTATCCACACCCCAAGGCACTGATAGCTTAATAGATTCAGGTATGCTTTGTGTGTCTTTATCAGCTAACAAATCAATCCATTGATGGAAGTTATTGATTAGTTTGTTGTACAGATATTGTTCAATAATTAGTTCCCTAATCTGCCCCAGCAGGTCTGCCCTAGGCCAGGAGGGTTGGGGACTGGGGGTGCTCATTTACTCTGCTCTTAATGGCTACATTGGACACTTGCTGTCTGTCACAGCCTATTGCCCTAGGCAGGGGTTGTAAACAGGTTTCAGGGGTCTTCCCCTGGTCACTCTGACAAATGTTTTTCCTTGCAAGCTGTCCAATTTTTTCATGTCCAAGGTTACCTTCTAAGACTAACCTTCTGACCCCAGGGTGTCACTTGTGGGCCCTTATTTGGTGTGTGGGGGTGTGAAGGATGGTTTTAGGGTTTCCCACAGGGTTGCATTATACATAATATTATTTATTGTGGTGGACCACAGAGAAACCACGACTGTGTGTAATGTAATCTCAATAGAAGACAGTTATGACCTGTCTAGCACCCCCTTTACCAAACCCCTTTTCTGGTGTGTTTTATCTGCTCAAGCTAATTGTATATCTAGGATCTTAAAAGGGAGCTAGTCTAGTTACCCATTAGTCCGAAGGGCTAACAACTATTTCTGGCAAAAATATGATTTTAACAAAAACATTTACCAGAGGAATTCTACAGAACCCGTTAGTTTTCTGTCAAAATGTCATGGCACAACAGCTTATATATACAAAGAAAAACAATTAAACAAAATTGTGAAAGCAGCCACGGCACAGTTAGTACCCTCCACCGCCCCTAAATACATCACTGGCTTAATTTTAGCCATGGTTTGATTTACAATACTAATACAATACCCGATATACATAATTGTTTCTTTATTTTATGACTTTCTCAGCAGATTTAGTATTATACTGTAATATGATTTCTTCATACTTTGCTAATATGACATCACATTGTCCAGTGTTTGTATCCTCCCTTCCACCCCTGTGTTGCTGATGGGGAATTTGATTGTAGCCCTGGCAGCTGGTCTGACTCAAGATGCTGGGATACACTCAGCCAAGGGTGTTTACTTAGGGTATGTTAGAATCCATGGTTACTCAATTATGGTTCCTGTTACACATTTGGGGTGCATTAACCAAGGTGTCAGAGGGTTGGAGGTATTTAATTTGGGGGGGTGACAAGCATATCAGGTGGGTCCATGTGTAGTGTGTCAAAGTCATTGCAACCTTGGCATGTTTCTGTTTGTCTGTATATTAGAGGAATTGGTGGAGATTAAGATGATATGTTGCCTTTATAAACAGGATTTATTGGTGTTTTATGTCACCAAATGCTTATAGGATAAACTCGACAAACATCCCCAGATTTATTTATATAATATTATACATGAAAATTGCATGAAGAATGTTATGAACTGCCAGTGAATCAAAATACTGATGTTGAATATGACCTACAATTAGCGGAGAACTAGATGGAATATATTCTTTGGAAAATTATAATAAGAATTTTTATAGAATGAAAGACGAAAAAATGAAGAGTGCATCTATTTTATCAACCACAATGAAAAGTTAGCCAACCAAGCTGTCTGATAGCTCGAGGTTGTTACACTTTGAAATGTGAATGTCCATCAGGTTAATTTTTTGCTCGTCAATCGTATTCTTTTCTTTATAATGTCCAAAGAACTTTTGATGTAATTCACGGAATAAACAGCTGCCCACTTTACTAGTATTTTTTGCATTCAGAGGTATTTTGGTGCAAAATTAAAATAAAATAGTTGAGGGACTTTTGACTGGGATGGCTTTTGCCTACGATTGGGATCTGACAGACAGACAGACAGTAGTTTTTATTTTGACCCATATACATCTAACTCAATACGTGAGTATATAAAAGCATAATGATCACAGAATTGTATATAAATTATTACGTGAGGGTCAGGGAGTTTCCCACTAAGGCAAAAAAGCCGCTCTCATGGGAGCCACCCAGTCATAATAATGACAAGTCCTGGTGTATAAAAAGTAGCAATAATCGGTCAACAGATTAAGTCAAAGCAAGGCCTATAACATGACACCATACATGATAATGGACGACTGGTTATTCATACAAAGAGGTACACATAAAATATGTATTCATGTTTGTTATTCACTCATTATGGCAAATATAACAATGTTGTAATGTACATACAGATAGATACGTCTGCAAATAATAATGTGTAACATACCTTGCAAACCCGTGTGAGCTGTGAGTGTAAACTTTATTTTTTATTAAATCAGGTGCACTATTTATAGTATGCGGCAAGGTGTATCTGAGGCTTTGTTTCGCAAATTCGTGTTGTACCCTGATTGTGTGTATATTATATTGCCCACGTGTGTTGAAATTGTGAATGCTATTGTTTTGATGAAGCGGTAAATTTTGAAGGTAAACAGGAAGTTTGTTATGTACGTATTTATAATATAGTTTTAGTTCTTGTGATTTCAATATGTGTTCTACTTTTAACAATTTAAGACTTTTAAACAGTGGTTCAGTGGGAGCAGGATATTTGCTTACACTAATAATTCGAACAAGTTTCTTTTGAAGTTTCTGTATTCTGTCACATTTGTAACCCCAAGCAGTAAGGCCGTAGTTTAAGTGTGGCAATATCAGTGTATTGTACAATATAATCTTTATATTGAGAAGTAATAACTGTTTTAGTCTATTCAATACAGCTAACGTCCTTGAAATCCTATTTGAAATTTTGTCAATGTGATTTTTCCAGTTAAATTGTTCATTAAAAGTTATTCCAAGAAAATTAAATTCTGCCACTCTATTAATAGTAGTATTATCTATGATTAATAATGGAGAAGTCACATGTTTTCTTCTGGCTGTTGTGAAAAGCATGTACTTAGTTTTGCTTAAGTTTAGAGATAATTTGTTAAGTTTTAGCCAATCACTAATTTTTCCCAGTTCTTTATTTATAGCAACGTCTACGTTTCCATTTTGTTCATATGTTGGAAATGAATCAAGAGTACCAGACAGGGTGGTATCATCAGCATACATTATAAAGTTAAACTTTTGGCTGGCCTTGGCAAAGTCATTGATGTATACAATAAACAACAGAGGGCCTAAAATTGAGCCTTGAGGTACGCCAGTTGAAATATTATGCATTTCTGATTTTACTTCCTCTATTTCAACACACTGTTTTCTGTCTGTTAAGTAATTTCTAATTAAACTTAATGCTACTCCTTTTACGCCATAGTATTCTAATTTATGTAATAATATCTTATGATCCAGGGTATCAAAAGCTTTTGAAAGATCCAGGTAAATATTTATAGGAATTTCATTTCTATCCATGTGTGTTATTATCCTGTCAGTTAATTCAAGAACAGCAAATTCAGTGCTATGTTCCGTTCTAAATCCATATTGGTTTTCGAACAAGAGATTTTGCCTTTTGAAAAAGGAATCTAGTTGGTTGTAAATTATCTTTTCAACTACTTTTGATATAGCTGGTAATAATGATATTGGTCTGTAATTGCTGAATTGGGTATTGTCACCTTTTTTAAAGATTGGAATTACTTTAGCGATTTTAAGTTTATCAGGGAAGATACCTGTAGCTAATATTTGATTTGTAATTAATGTTAATGATTTTATCACCACTGGTTTAGCTAATTTTAGTAATCGTGACGAAATACCGTCATACCCACAACTTGTTTTTGGTTGCATATTAGCTATTGTTTTAGATATAGTTTCTTCGTCAATACTTTCAAAATTAAATGAATTACTGTACTGCTCATTCAGATAATATCTGTAATTTCTATTAGTAGGATTGCTGATTTGTTTGGTAAAATTTGAGCCAATAGTGGTAAAGAATTTATTAAATGTGTTTGCAATAATCATTTTGTTTGTTATAATTTCGTCATTATATATAAACGATTTAGGGAAAGTTTTCGTTTCTCGTGTTCTGGACAGAATATCGCTTATAGTTTCCCAAGTTTTTTAAATATTATTTTTGTATTTATTAAAAGAAGATTCATAATGCAGTTGTTTGGCTGTTCGTATACTTTTTTTAAGTAAGCTATTATACGTTATCAGGTTAGTCCGAATTGCTAAATTTTCAAGTGAATCAGGCAGAGTCATTTTGAGTTTCTTATATAATTTGTCTCTGTATCGTATTGATTTGAGCAGGCCAATTTTTGTGCTTGTATTTTTTGAACTTAACTGTTTTATATGGCATATGCTTGTTTTTTGCGCATTTGATTAATTCATGTAAAATGTTATAGTTTATGTTTGGATTAGCAAAAGGTGACTGATCAAGTTTATTATAAATATCTGATGAGGTGATTTCATTTATGAATTTGGAAATTGCTTCTTGATTTTGTATGCTAATTTTAATATATTTAGGTGGTGGTTCTTTGTGGGGAACTTTGTTTAGAAAGGTAAAATATGGTTGGTGGTCCGATAATTGTTTCGTTAAAATACCTGATTTTGGTGTTATTGCAGGATCGGTTAATTTACAAAACAAGTTATCTATTAGTGTTCCATTATTATTTGTAAATCTTGTAGGGAGTGTAATATGGGGATAAAAGCTATAAGATATTAAAAAATCACCAAAAACCTCTCTTTCGTTAATTTTAAGCAGGTTCATATTGAAATCACCGGCAATAGTGATGTCGGATTTTGATTTGTCAAAGGATGAGATAATTGGTGTGAATTCGCTAAAGAACTGTTTATAATTTTCACTGAGGTCTCCTGGAGGTCGGTAAATATTTCCAATGATAATGTCTTTTAAGAGCCCACCTCCATTTATGTTAATAAATTGTCCTTCCCAATGTTGAAACTGATTTAGGGACAAAATAACTTTGAAATTGTATTTGTTGCTTAAGTAAATGAGTAGCCTGCCTTTAGTGCTACATGTTTTGTCTTGTGTAATGCAATGATATCCATCGATTTGTAGGTGTGATAGATCATCATTATCTGAGAGCCAGCATTCCTGAAAGCATATTACACTAAATTTAAATTTCATCTGGTTAAATTCCTCTAAGAAGGCTTCAATTTCGCTGAATTTTGCATTAATAGATTCTATGTTTGAGCTAAGTATACTAAACCGTTCGATATTTGTTTCTGCTAGTAGTTTAACATTGTCAAGATCATAATATGTCGAATGACGTATTGGTTGAAAATCTTCATCAGCAGCCTCATTTAGCTGCAGTACATTAAATAGAGAATTCACATTAGTACCTCCTTGACACCAGGGGAATGATTCGTTAGCTAGCATTCTTTAAATGAGTAATTAAGTTTGAAGCATATAGCGTAACAACCGACTGTCCACTGTAAACCAAAAGCCTTGTTTTACCATAGTCATACGAAGTTAGTATACTCAATGCTGTGTAGCATGTCATCATATCTGTCATCATGCAAGAAATACATGTCTGTGCAACAGTAATAATAAACAAAAAAGAAATGTATAGAAAATACATTATGTACGATATATGTCGTGACCGAACATATCCGGACCGGTCTTCCCGTTGGTATGACATAATGACAATAGTAATCAGAATACAATTAGCAAGACGAAAAACAAACAATGCGACCAGCTAGTTGGAATTTGCATTATGTGTGCGATAACTAATTAATTGAATTTAAATGGAATCCACTGCAAGTAATTGTATCGTATTACAAATTATGTTAACACGCGGGTAAGTGTGAAAAGTAAACAATGTGTGGAAACCAGTAGTATAAGGATACAAAGTATGTAAATAATTATGCATAATTCATGTCATACGGAGAAGCAAATTGCATTATTCAATACATTTGTGGAAATAAGTATTAATTAATTAGAGAAAAGACACACATTACAATTAGTTTACAAATTGCATTGTTCAGTACATTTGTGGAAATAAGTATTTGGAGAAAAGACACACATTACAATTAGTTTCCATTATAAGGAAAGCAACGAGACCATAAACTACTAAAACAAAAAACAAAACAAAAAAATTGCAGGACGCAAGCTATACCATAACATAATTATAGAAAAGCAAACGTTGCGTCAGTAGCTGGGGATACAGAGAAATAAATAAATCGCAGACAATATGTATCGCCTTGCAGCTAGCAAGAGACAAACATCGCAACTAATCTATATCATCATAATATACCTGAGAAAAACAATCTGAGCATTGTTTTATGTGTGGATTGAAAGTTTTGGGCTACTGACTTTAACACATCTTGTAAAAATGGCACACATTGTATCTATACTGGTTCAAAACTGAATTATTTACCTGATTCTCACAAAATTCTCACTTCGAAAGACAAAAGAAACAAGATAAGTTGATTTGTTTGTGGCTTCCTTCTGCGCTAGGACAGACTTTAGGTGGTGTGCAAAATGATTTATCACCTGGGCTTGATTGGGCAGTGTTGTTTGTAAACAGCGTTATCATCATAGGCTAAGATGTAGGTCAGGGAAGAAGGTTTTATGACCGGGAATGTAATTGTGGGAGATAAATCCCCCTCCCAGTCCCTCCTTCTCCCACTGTACCCATCCAATCCCTGATGAGCTCATCCTTCTTGCAGCCTTCAGCCACAGCTCCTAAACACCCACGAATTGCCCTTAATGAGGAACAATTCATGGGGCTGCTAGACACCTTCCAGGGCTGGGGATTACCTTAGGATGAATGGGCAGTTAGGAATGCTTTTCGGGCAGAAACATGTTCTGCACATTCAAGCATGTTATTGAAATTAGTATCCCTCTAATATTCTATTATTTTCCATATTATTTCTTTCTCAATAATCTTGTGTATTCTTTTTTTATCAGATTCAAACTTCTTTTTCTTCTTATTCTTTTTGTCACCCCCATTGTCATCTTCTCTGTCTTCGTTCTGTTTTCTTAATCGTTTTCAGGGGTAGAACTTCAGCATTTATTTTACTAGACAGCAGGACTAGTAAAGACAAAAGTTTACTAGTCCACCAAAAGGTTTACTAGTCCTGCAAATAAAAAACATAGCACAAATTTAGGTTACAACAATTTTATTTAAAACACAAAAAACCACAGTGTCATCCAGGCATGGCGTTAACACTGCCTGTCAGTCAGTCAGTGTCACTCAGAGTCGGAGGCACTACTGTCATCACAGTCGGTGTCACTGCTGTCAGTGTAACTACTACAGTCGGGCCTTGGCCTAAGCGGCAGAGTGTCTGGCCTCCGGGCTCCACCAGCACTCCACAGCTCGATTGCCTCCTTCGGTTCAAATGCAGCGATGTCTGGTGAACTCAGCTGAATGGTCAACAGATCAGTCAGTCGATCTGCCTTCAGGACTGACCGGATGCTGCTCTTCGTCAGCTTCAGCTGACTGAAGCCTCTCTCCGCATCAGCCGAGCTGGCTGGCAGAGTCAGAATGGCGTCAACAAGCCCAAGTATGTTTCCATACTGTGCCTGGTGGGCTGCATTGACACTAGACCATGTCAGCTGTCGCACGTCTGGGGACTGTTCATACAGGATCATCTTCAGAAGTGTCCACTCCGTCTCCACACTGGCAGTATCGATGCCAGCGTCGCGAAGCACAGGGCCAAAATGGTTGTTGAGTGTGGCCACAGCGTCATTTCCATAATCACCTGCAGCTTCAGGCCACAGCTTGAAGCTAACGATTGATGATGCACGCACAACGTCCGAATTGCTGTCAACGAAGCGACCCTCCAGACAGCTGACCAGGTTGCCCAAGATCTGCAGTCGGGTCTGCTTGGCGAAGACAGCACCTGTGAGTGTCTCACCATGGAAGTCTTCCATGCGCGCCAGGGCACGCTCCTTGGCAGTTGTGGTCGTCTTGTACATCACAAGGGTGGCCACAACGGATGTCAGCGTGGCATGTACATCAGCAACTGTCGCAGTCACTGTCTGAGCCACCAGCGACAGCTTGCTCAGAACAAACAGCACATCGAGAAGGAAGTGTGCCATCTCGATGATGTCTCGTCGGTGCAGTGTCGCCAAGAAGCCAATGGCCTTTGCCTTGGCATCTCCGGAGCCCCCGGGCACTTGCATCTGCGTCAGATGCAGGACATATGCTGGATATCCCTTCACAAGGGCCTGCAGTGCCTTCAGCAGATGTGGCAACCAGCGAGTGCCACCGACACGTGGTGGAAGGGCACATGGCAGAGACAATGTGTCGAATGCTGCCTTCAAGTTGCTACGGTTCAGTGGCGAGTGATGGTAGAACAAGTAGAGGCTCAGGAGGAGACCGCTCAACTTTGTGTACATGGGCAACCGACACAATGCGTCCTTATATGCAAGTTCCAGGCGATGCGCATAGCAGTGGATTGCTTGCAGACACGGCTGCTCATTTCGGAAGAGCGTGGCGACACCGTTGGCTGATCCGGTCATAACAGCGGCGCCATCACTGCCGAATCCGACAAGCTTCTTCATGAGTGTCTCTTTCGGGATGTGGAGGTAGCGCTCCACGACACCGTCAATTGCCCGCTTGATTGACGGAGCATCTGCCTTGCCGACGTTCTCAATACCAGCGAAGGCAGTAGAGACGACACCATTCACTGCATACCTCACGTACACTATCTCCGCTTCCGTGATGGACGCATCTGTCGTACCGTCACTGATGAGGGCGAGAAAGTGAGCACTCTCCAGGTGCTGTGCGAGGTGACGGCGCTTAACCTCAGCGATGGCACGCACGAACTGCTTGCATGCCTTGTCATTCCGATAAGTGTTCCCCACATCAAGGCCCTTCTGTGCGTCCAGGGTACACTGCCACACATAATCTGTGAACGGACGCCGGTGCTTTGCTATCGCGTGACAAGTCCTGAAACATCCAATGCAGGAAATATTAAATATCATAGTATTAAGTAAATACTGAGTATAGTCACAACATAACAACCTTCCTCAGCAAACAGTGAATACTAAAAACATCCTCGCTTTCAAAACAAAACTTGACGAAGATTTGAAGATGGGCAGGTTTAAATTTTAATAAAAGCACAAAAATCACAAGACAAGCCACGTTCTCAAAACCAAAAATATGATGCATAAAGGCGGGAAATACAACACTAAATAGTATTACTTTTGAACCCGAAGATCCAGGCAAGTTATAACACAGATCTACATCAAATGCAAATTAATAATTTCCCATGGCATTGTTTACTGCACGGCACGCTTGAAATGAGAGATAACAGAGAAATGAGGGATAATAATTTAAACCATATAGTGCTAACCCTAACAAAGTACAATCAAACACAATATTTTTTACATTTTATAACATTATATCACATGGGTAACATAATTACCTAAACAAATGCGTCAGACGGTCCATGGTGGCCGTGTTCAGCGCTTGGATGGCTCGGTGGGCAGGTGCAGTGCCGGGACGGGCTTCGAACGCAGTTTGCCGGAAGACAGCTCGTGTGTGCGCCTCGCTTGTACTGTGTGCGCGTAGCGAGTCTGGACGAAAGTTGTCCGTGCCAGTCAAGAACGCATTCTTGCCACGGACACCAGTTACGTTGTGTGTCCTGCACACTTTGCAAAACATCAAATCGTTGTCGTCATCGTAGGACAGCCAAGTGTGGTCTCGTTCCCAAACCTTCAAATAGCCACGCTGTCGTTTCTGCTGGTCGTACTCGCTTTTCCACCTTGCGTTTAACTTCTGGTTTTGCAACCCCAGTTAAATAACGATGCATCGTGCGTAAACGTAACCAAATAATTAGTAATGAATTAACAAAATAAATGATGTAGAACTGAAGATGTGAACCGTATTCGAAATCCGCGCATTTGAAAATAGATTAGAAAATAGACGCGAAAATGGACGCCAATTGCGCTCATTCGCCGGTACCCCTCTACATGATATGCTAAGCCAAACAAAACGGTCGTTTCAGATTTCTATGTCACACAACAACCAATCAAAAGTACCGTTTCACTGTCGATTCACATTAGGTGAAGATTTACTTTGTTAATTGTACGGTTGGTGGCGCCACGCAACACGCTGATTTTTACTAGACAGCCGGACTAGTTGGTAGGCCGGGTTTACTAGTCCGCCGTAATCTTTACTAGTGTACGGACTAGCGGACTAGTGGGTAGTTCTACCCCTGGTTTTTGTCTTCTTTTCCATCTCATTTCTTTGTTATCTCTTCTCTCACCAGCTCTCCTACTCAAAAACCCTTAACTATTACCCGTTAGCAGACTTTACTTATGTAAAAATATGCAATATTTCTTTAATATTATACCAATGACTATGCATAAGATTCAAGACTCCTGGGCACTACTAGTGCTAGTAATGGAGTTGTATCTACAGTGTTTTTGACAAGTCCATCTGTCGCTGTGGCTACATATTATATAAAGAGTTGTTAGAGATTGTAGGTTACTGCTGCTGATTCTTGTCTGTGACCTGCTTTCCGATGGCAGTACACTGTACTGGCAGTACGGTTCCACCCGTTTCCTCTCTAAGAGAATCCACTCTATAGAGGTACTGACATCTTGCTGGAAGGCTGATGGACAGATACTAGAAACCTGTTGATCTCATATCAGTCTCTGTCTCTGGCCACAGATGGAAGAGATAACTTTCTATAGTCTCCATGACTGAACAACTCAACCTTTGCTGATTCATTCACTTATATTGTTAACCCTATGGTAGATAACCAGATGATTAGAGATTTAATTGTGGGTTGGACAGGGTTAATTGGGGCCCATTAAGACCTCTGTTTGTGGTTGATGGGCATATCTTGATTTGTTTTGTTTAAAGTAGGCCGTAGAGTAACATTGTCATTTGAGAGAACTGAAACCTGTTGCTGTTTAAAAAACTTGAGGCATATTTGTTCTCCTCCACATTGCCTCAGTTTGCTGAGCTATATAAATGAGTATTTTGCAAGAGATGGTAATGAGATTGCACTAATGGAAGATTTATAAGAAGAAACAGCTTTCATGCAGCAATTGCAACATGGCTGAATGCATTAATATTTTTTTTTTATTCAGATTTTTCCTAAATCAGGTCTGCCAGATACGAAATACAACACAGTCTAACCAATGAATATATGTTGCTTTTAAACTTGTCAAAGTGGTGCATTATTTCTGTTTCAACAAACTCATAAAAACATTAACATGTCACGTTGGGCATAGACAAATTATATGAACTTTTCATTACACCAATCACAAGTATTAAGTTGAGTGGTGTGTCTGCCGTGTAGGCTTCATGATTTGGCAGCAAAG
The DNA here is from genome assembly GCA_020002185.1 of Paraescarpia echinospica. Taxonomy (NCBI): domain Eukaryota; kingdom Metazoa; phylum Annelida; class Polychaeta; order Sabellida; family Siboglinidae; genus Paraescarpia; species Paraescarpia echinospica. Next base: position 34,225,604 of record CM034543.1, on the reverse strand, counting down.
TTTATTCCTAGAATGTGCCATGGTTCGATTTAATTGTGAATGTAATTGATTATACTGGTTAGGGAGAACCTCAAAACACTGGTGGACAATACAATACGGGCTGTACATACACAATTTACAGATCCAGTAATAAAAAATATTGATTTACAGGAATTGTTACCAGATATGAAACACATCATTGTTATCAGTTAATGTATGTGATTGTCTTCAAGCCTTTTCAGTCAAACCCTGCGTGGTTATTGAGAACATCAAATATGAAAAATTTTAAGGCAAATCGATACATCAGCTATTACAGGGTGCACAGTGGATTTAATTGACAGGTAGTCCGTCGGACTAGCTGACTCAGAAACAACTAGTCCTCATATTGTTTTACTAGTCCTTAAAAATCAATCATACTGTGGTATCATATATGTGTGACAGTTATAGCACATAGTAAAAGTGGCTTTATTTCATAAAGAAAACAAGCCGTTTCCCATTTCAATTAAATGTTCAACTACATGTGTCATTAATAGAAACAAATACATGTGATTTCGTAGATCCAATTGCAAAGTTATCAGAAGAAATGACTAGTTTAATCAGGGGCAGCAAACAGGAGTCGTGGACAAGGCGATTCCAGCAGAATTTGAAGCCTGACGGCGACAAAGGACCGACATTGTCGGACTAAGTTGCATCATTTGCCCTATACTTTTCATTAGCGTTTTCTTTCCCGAAGCTGACTAAACAATCAGTAACATTGCTGGCGTTTGGTAACTTGCTAAAATAATCACCCAATGCAGGAATAACGCAACTACCATCACGACGGGATAGCACGTAACGATGTCAGTAACCCGCGCATGTACGTTTGTCCATCACTCATGGTCGCTAGGTGGCACTACCTATCCTACGCTAACCGGATGTAAACAGCCGCCATTTACATTCACTGCGTTCAGCAAGTTTCCGATCTGACGGTCGTACGGAATATTTAGCTGCCTGTGATAAAATGCTACCTTACTATCTGATTTTGTTTTATTCCATCACAACACCCAACTAGCGTATACATAGCGTAAATTAATTTACATAATAACAGCTAGTCCGATGGGACTGCTCAACTAAACATGGACTAGTCCGATCACTGAAACTACTCGTCCGGGACGATCGGACCGGCCTTATTTCGCAGCCTGAGCTAACATCTCCAGAGGATGAAGTATAAACTGTGGCCAAATTCACCAATTCGATTGCTCACATTTGAGGTAAGTGAACACCTGGAATGAGTGAAAGGCAACTTGAAATGTTGTAATCTGATAGGACAAGACAAATTAAACCAGACATTTTACACTCTGGTAAACATCAGACTCCAATCTTCTACAGTAGAACTTTCTGTCTTATGCACTTGATCATTTGACATTTAGAAATGACCTTGTAGAACAGATGTGAAGGTCACTCCCTCTTCGTTATGCCTGTCCAAATGGCTAGGTTATTCTGCAGTGTTATCAGCTCACCTGGAAAAATTAGCCAAACAGGGCCAACCACAGAAACATTCATGTCTAATAATATTCGACCTACCAACAGACATCCTGCTAACTCTTTTGAAGAAAATAATCTACAAGAAAAAATACTTTCTCTGCTTTCTGCAGGAAATGTGCAAATATGATGTCTATCTGCCCTTCCGGTCGATGGAGAACCCTTACAATTGTCCACTGACAATGGTTGAACGAATGCCCTGTATTCTGTCGTGGCCACTGGACCGTGTCCATGCAGTCATGGTAGATTGTAGCTGTTTTTGTTTATCACCTGAAAGTGGTTTATGAGCTAGCAAAATGAATTTTACATTGTGGAAGACGAGATAGCGTGTTTAGATGAGCATCTACTGGACTTGAAAGCCACAAGAAAAGCCATAGATTCAAATGGAGATATTGGGAATTAACAGAATTTTGGTGGCTAATTGGGTTCTGCTCATGGTTGTCATAGTACTTTGATGATAGTAATTACTGGTGTATCATGTAATTAAGATTACTCCCTTTGGGGCTTCTGTATGTTGACATCTTCAACTGTGTGTTAGTCTAGCTGTCTGTGTGTATATATCTATCTAATCAGTCTGGCAGTATGTGTGTCTGTCTGTCCATCTATCCATCATTCCATTCTTCCGTACTTCTGTCTGTTTGTCCGTCCATCCATCTGTCTGTTTGTCTGTCAGTCAGTCCATCCATTCATTTGTCTGTCCTTCTCTGTGTCCGTCCATGCATCCATCCATCCCTCCGTCCGTCCATCCATCCGTCTGTCCGTCTATCCATCCATCCATCTGTCTATCCGTCCATCCATCTGTCTGTCCATCCATCCATCCGTCTGTCCATACATCCGTCTGTCCGTCCAACCATCTGCCTGTCCATCCATTTATCCATCCGTCTGTTCAACCATCTGTTTGTCCATATGTCCATTAATCTGTTGATCAGTCTGTCCGTCTATCCGACCTTGTCACCTTTCATGACATCTCTGTCCATGATATATGTGTCTGTCTGTCTGTCATTCTGTTACCTTCCGTGGTCCGTCTGTCCGTCAAACCCACCGTCTGTCTGATAGTGTCTGTCACCCTGTCAGCTCACTCTAGCATCATCATACAGCGTGCACTGTGTGATGTCCACAATGACTTGCAATCATAACTCATTTCTCTTTGTACGGATGCAGTAGAATCTGGTTGTACCAAAGTTCAGTGGTAGAATATTTGTTTCTCAGCCAGTCAACTTCAGTCTTCTTGCTGCCATTTCGAACCTTGGACAAGTTAATTCATTCCATGTTGCCCCAGTTCACTCGGCTGACTGAATGAATACCTTACAATTGACAGTGGTAGATATTTATGTACGAATAATCTTCATGCAGTAATTGCATCATGGCTGAATGCTTCCCAGAAAATTGTTTGCTTGAACAGTTCTGCCAGGGATTGAAGGGTAAAGTGCTCCAGTTGAGTTGGCTTGTGTTGTATCTAATGGTTTAGATATAGACTCAGTCAAAGTCGTATTTATGCAGAACGACAACTGTTCATTTATTGACTCGCACCCGCGCACTGCGGCGTTTACATAATTTTTTTTAAATCTTGGGACCGTATGTCCGCGTCATCAATATTACGTCATCCATCAGGTGACAGGTGGCTCATTATAATAATATTGTAAACACAACATTCTTCCCCTACTTGGAATTAAAGTCAGTACTGGGCTCATGCAAATATTAAAGTTCGAAGTACGCTTATACTATGTTAAAAATACAATCATTAATTATACGATCGATGTAGAGGAGAGGTTACTAGCACATCACTCTTCGATGAAGTGTTAAAAGCGTATTCACATAATCGACGTGTGTACAAACGTGAAATAGAACTAGAGGAGAGGTTGCTAGCACATCACTCTTTCTTATTCAGTGAAATCTTTGAACCTCACGGGCGGTTTACGAAACCTGCTGGAACGTCGAACGACTTGCGATGACAGGCACGGCTTCAGCGTTGGTCTTGCGAGCGTGTCGTCGCGCGTGTCGTCGCGCGTGTTATCGTGCGTGTTGTCGCGCGTGTTGTCGAAATCGTCGGCGTCGTTATGGTACGTGTCGTGTGATAGAGAATGTGTCGCATTCAATCGTTTGAAATGCGAGATGTTTCGTGTGATCGTGTACATCCCTCTTTTAGCTGTTACGAGAGTTCCTGTACGTCGTACGACTTCGAGTGGTCGCGGGTCGAATGGTGTTGTTAACTTGTTTCTCCGAGGTTGTCGGACGAGAACCATTTCCCCAACTTGTAGTTGAGATCGCTTTGCGTTTCGTCGTTTGTCAGTGTAAACTTTCGATTTCGCTTTGTTGTCTGTGTCGCGTCGTCGCAGTTTCTCATGAATCTCAGAAGCGCGAGTCTGTTGTGGGAGTTGTGGGAGTGTGACGTTTAGTTTCCTTCCATACAGTGCTTCCGCGGGCGATACACCTGTCGTACAGTGTGGTGTGGCGTGATATTGCCGAAGGAAGTTGTACAGCTCCTGTTTCCAACTCCGTTGTTCCACGTGTGCAGCTCTGATGGCTTTCATTAGAGGAGCCATAAAGCGTTCTGCCTCGCCGTTAGCGCACGGCCAGATCGGGGTTATTTTCTTGTGTTCGAACCCGAGATAGTGTGCGAACTTGGTTAGTTCACTGCCGTTGAATGGCGGGCCGTTGTCTGATTTGAGTACATCCGGGATGCCGTGACGAGCGAACATGCTGTCCAACTTGGGGATCACGGTGGAGGCTGCAGTCGACGTGACTATCTCCACCTCCGGGAATCTGCTGAAGTCATTAATGACTACTAGTATCAGCTCGCCTGTAGGTAATGGTCCCAGGAAATCAGCTGACAGATTCTTCCATGGTGCTGACGGAATCGGCGTTGGGATCATCGGCTCAGGTGTCATGGGTGTGCTAATTGTAGCTTGACAAGCCAGGCAACTTTTGATCTGCCTCTCGGCCATGCTGTCAATTGCGGGAAACCAAACTTTCTCGCGTAGTAACATTTTTGTCTTCACAACACCCTGGTGACCCACGTGTGCAAGTTCAACTGCTCTTTGCTGTAGAGTAGACGGCAGTATGATACGGGTACCTCTTAGTACGATGCCACTGCATGTTGTCAGTTCGTTTTTGACATGGACGTAGTCGTGAACGAGTGTGTCGTCCCAGCGACCAGTTTGTATAGCCCTGGTGACGGCTTGGAGAACTACATCTGTCGCCGTCTGCTCTTTGACCTCGACAGCGGTCATGGCTTTTGGGATAGCTGCATTGCAGATGTATCGCACGTACTCCTCGGTCGAGTCGGTTGCTCCTTTCGCATATGGGTGTCGGCTTATGTAGTCGGCTGGATTCCGGTCGTCTTTTCCGGGTCGATACTTCAGTTCAAACTGGTAGGGAAGTAGACGCAATCTCCATCGCTCAATCCGTGCGGACGCAGGACGCCGACTCTTGAATATTCCGAGTAGTGGCTGGTGATCTGTGTAGATCGTGAAGCTTGCACCGTACAGATTTAGGTGGAAATGCTCTGCGCTCCAAACAACTGCTAGCATTTCACGTTCTGTTTGAGAGTACCTTCGTTCGACGTCTGAGAATGCTCGGCTTGCGTAGCTGACTACCTTTCCACTTTGCGTGAGAATAGCCCCTAAGCCGAGAGGGCTGGCATCGACGAATACTTCCGACGACTTGTTGGGGTCGAAGTAGGTCATCGTGCTCGTGTTCGTCAGCGCGTGTGTTAGCGCCTGGAACGATTGTTCATGTTTAGGCTGCCAATTCCACAGTTCATCTTATTTGGTCAGTTCTCGCAGTGGTGCAACGATGTTGGCGAAGTCGGCAATGAATCGAGACACGTACTGCGCCATGTCAAGTAGAGAGCGTACTTCTGATGGGTTTGTTGGTGGACTCGCCTTCGAAATTGAATCGAGTTTCTTCGGATCAGCACGCAGTCCATGCGCACCGAAAACGTGTCCGTAGAAAGTGACGGTTGGCTGCGAGAATTTGCATTTTTCTCGGTTCAGGCGAACGTTGTTTTCTCGCAATCTGTCTAAGACTGCTCTCAAATTCGCATCGTGTTCTGCAGGCGTCTTGCCGTGGACGATGATGTCGTCTGAAATGTTTCTGCATTCATTCAGGCCGTGTAGAAGTTCTCCGATCGTATTCTGAAATATTTCCGAAGCGGCGTTAATGCCAAACATTTAACCGGTTGTACCTGTAGAGATCGACGTGTGTGCTGAATGTTGTGATGTGTCGACTTTCAGGGTCGAGTTCCAATTGATGATATCCGGCTCTCAGGTCGAGTGTGTTGAACATTGTCGCGCCATACAGATCTGTAATTAGGTCATCGATGGTGGGCATTAGATGTTTCTCTCGCTTTACTGCTTTATTGGCTTCTCGCATGTCCACACATATGCGCACGGCTCCCGTCTTCTTTGGCACAACGACAATCGGACTCACCCACGGCGTTGGCCCGTCCGTCTGCTTCGAGTCGTGCTAGTTCCTGTTCAACGTCCTTACGTATGTGGAAGGGTATGCGGCGATGCTTTTGCTGTTTTGGCGTGACAGTCTCGTCGATGTGCAGTGTGATCAGCCTGTCCTTGACCTTTCCCATTCCTGCGAATAGGTCGCTGTAGTCCTCTATGACCTTGACGTCATCAGCTGTCGTGATTTGTCTCGCCATCGTCAGTATCTTGAGGTTCTCGGCTGCTGCATAGCCAAGCAAGTTTCCACTGCTGCCTTCAATAACATGAAAAGGCACTGTTAGTTGCTCACCATTATGTTGCAATTCGAAGTTCGCCATGCTAAGCACAGACAGCGGCATTGTCGCGCCGTACGGGAACACGCGAGTTGTCGTGGGCTGCAATGCTGGCTTCACATGTAGGCTGTCATACGTGTGCGATTCAAGAATGTTAACTGATGCTCCTATGTCGACTATCATTTCTACCTGCTGACCTTGAACCTGGATGAGACGTTTTGGGATGCGCTGCCTTCCCAGAGCGACGTGGACTTGCTCATCTGTGCACGAAGTGAACACGTACTCTCGTTCGTCATCGTTGGTAGCAGCGTGTGTTGTCACGGTGTTCGCAACCGGATGTCGCGACATTGGACGTGATGCATGCTGGGTAGCGCGCTGTGATGATCGACAAACTAATTCAAAATGGCCGACCTTGTGGCACGCATTGCACTTCCTGCCTCGCGCCGGGCAACCAGAACGATGTGGTAGTTGATTACCGCAGTAATTGCAGGCCTTAGCGTGTCTGCTTGTAGCATTGGAGCGATTGGTCGAGTTGTAACGCTCACCTCTGTTGCCAAAATTGCGATTTCTTGACGTGTGTCTTCCCCTGGCGGATGACTGTGAAGAAGTTGCGTTGATTGGACGATCAGCTTTCGTCCCACCTTCGACGGCGCTTGCTTGTTGTTCGCTCAACTCGAGCGCTCTAGGCTCTAGCGGCGGCGATCAGCCTGTCTAGCGATAGATCGTCCCGCAGTGCACGTCTGCGTAGCGGCTTAGATTGACATGCAAAAATGATTTGGTTAGCGATCTCCCTGTCAACGTTTGCAAAGTCACAGGATTTTGCCAATTTGCGTAGCCGTGTTGCGTAATTGTCAATCGTTTCCGTCTCACCTTGTGCAGCTTGGCGAAAGCTGTAGATCTCGAAAGCGGTGTTCGTTTTCGGCGTGAAATAGTCAGTCAGTGCGTTGGCGGCTGCTTGGTAAACATTGACGTCATCGGTAACGTCAGGCACGATCAGCGTGTCGAATAGCTCGTCGACTTCGTGTCCCGCGTAATGGAGAAGCAACGCGCGCATGCGCGTCGGCTCGCTGACTGCCATGGCCGTGGTCAACCTTTCAAAACGGTCAAGCCATTTCCTCCAACGAGGTCCCAAATTGCCATCCATTCGCATGTCAAACTGTGCGAACGTGGGTAGAGCCATTGTAGACGTAGCAGTGTGTTTTTGTGGAGTTACGAGATCAGCTGTTGACGTAGTAGTTACAGCCGTGTTCATGCCGCACGCCAGAAGTAGCAATGACGTCAGCAGAGCGAGCACCGGTCTTGTTGAAAACGGCGGCGTGTTCTGTTCATAAACTCACAGTTTAGAGAACTCCAGTCCAACTCCGTAGCTCGTTTCCACTGCATAGGCGTCTGTGGGTTGTAGTGTACCTCGTCGCCAGATGTTGTATCTAATGGTTTAGATATAGACTCAGTCAAAGTCGTATTTATGCAGAACGATAACTGTTCATTTATTGACTCGCACCCGCGCACTGCGGCGTTTACATAATTTTTTTTAAATCTTGGGACCGTGTGTTCGCGTCATCAATATTACGTCATCCAACAGGTGACAGGTGGCTCATTATAATAATATTGTAAACACAGCAGCTTGAGGACTGCATACTGGGTTGTATAAGAACTTACCTTTACTTTCTTGCTTTTCCTGCCTTATTTCAGTCACCATCAGCCACATAAGCATATTATTTAGCCATAGACAGTAATGCCATTGGGTTAATGTTTAACCTTTCTAGGGAAACTGGTCATTGTTTGAAAGAATAGTTTTTTGGTGGGAGGAAAAGCATCCAATAAAATATAGACCCATTTAGACTGACAGAGATGACAGCAGGTGTCACATTTACATTCTATGTACACTGTAGTAATAATAACCAGAGGACTTTCTTTGTGTCTAAATCGTCAGAAACCAGAGCTCTGTTAACTGTCATTGGCAGAAGTATACAAAAATAAATTATATCAGTACAATAAAAAATGAAACAACAAGAGAGTTTTCAGCATGTAGGCTGATCGATTCTGTGAGGGTTGTTTCTCAGTCCAGTTCCTATAAAAATTACGTTATTGTTCCTGTGGCTTTATTACTGTGACTTTTTTCTGTGGATTCAGTTCCTCACAGAATGTGTGACACCATCTGCTGCGTTCAGCAGCTGTGTCGATTTGTCACTGTGTTGATATTCAGCAGACAGATTCGCATACTGGGAATCATATGCTCTGCACAGCTTGCCATGGCAATCAGGAAAAGCGATTCACTTGGGCAACTCAGAACAGCCTGATTTATGTTATCGCTATGGCAACGCTGACCAGGAGTTGTCGAGTGGTTGGTGGAGTGTCTGGTGGCGCCATCTGGTGAATGAACCGGAACTAAGATGTCATTATCACAGGTGCTCATAGCCAGATGTCTGCTGGGTGGTTTGGGTTTGTGGGACTTGTTTTACATGTCATTGATTGCATGAGTTTGGAATTACCTGTCGCGTACAAGCCATGGGTGCATTACATAACACAGATATAGCAGCAGCAGGAAATTACGTCATTGTCAATGATGATATATGAATTCTTGTCACCATACCGAGTAGTAGCATAGTTATTCAGTGTACATTATACAGATATTTGCCTATCCATTAGTAAATAACCATGCACTTCACAAACATATATGTATATATATATATATGCCTCAAAATGTATATTTTGACTTAATAATATAAATATATTGTGCCATCGAATAGACAAATGAACAGAACTTGTCCATAAGAGTTGTTCTATCCACTTTGTCCACCGTGTTGGTGACCAGAGTTGCTCCTCAGTGAAATGGTTGTATACTGACAGTGTCTTTTGTTTGCCCTCTAGTGTCGTCACCGCCACGATTTACGATCCAATCTGAGAAGGAGGTGGCCTACAAGGTGGGGAAGAGAGTGAAGCTGCCATGTAAGGCATCGGCCTACCCAGAACCCACGTGAGTATTTACAAGCCCAACTTGTGTGCAAGTGTTAGAGTTGTACTGTGATAGACAGGTGGAGGGATTGTGTGTCTGTACGAGTTCTTGTTCTTTCCGCAGATGCATGTCCAGGATTATTTGGTTTGTTATTCTGGCACTTTAATGTGGGGATGTTCGCACTGACTTCACAATCACTTTAATGTGGGGGTGTTCGCACTGACTTCACAATCACGGATCATGAATAAAAAAGAATGACAAAAATTAATATGATGAATGAAAACTCCCCCGAGAAAAACGAAAGATAGAAGTGAAAAAGAAAAAAACGGCTAAAGCTGTCTAGTGTATGTCTGAGTTGACCTGTGTCCTGTGTCTGTAAAACACTCTATACGTTGCAGTGATGTGGTCTGTATGAATTCACCTGTCCTGTGTCTGTATAAGTTGACCTATGACCTGTGTTTTGTGTCTGAATGAGTTGCATTCACCTGCCTCATATCTGCATGAATTGATGTATGACCTCTGTCCTGTGACCTATCACCTGTGTCTGAGTTGAGTTCACTTGTGCATGCATGATTCGACCTATGACCTGTGATCTATGACCTGTGACCTATGACCCGTGCAGGTACACATGGGAGAAGGATGGTGAGCCCCTGGACATCACGGGTCCCAACATCGTGCGGGAGCCGGGCAATGGAACCATCATCATTTCCGAGCCCCTCAGTCGCCATGAGGGCATTTACCAGTGCTTTGCCAAGAACGTATATGGCACTGCCCTCGGTCTCAAGACCATGCTAAGGAAATTCAGTAAGTCGGCCAAGACGGAAGGCCTCAAATAACATCAACAATTTGACATCCTTTTCCCCCTCCAGAAACTTTTTGTTCAGATATACCAGCTGAATCTCTTAGTTGGTAATTCCATCATCATTATCATTATAAAACTTGATATTAAAAAATAAAACATTTTGTGATAATAAATTTATTGTCACCTTGGTATGGTGTGGTCAAAATCAATATCAATACTAACTAGGGGGTCTTGATCCAACATAAGCATTTAAAAATAAAAACACATGTATTTTTAATTTACAATTAAAATCTCATGTAGCTCCACGGATAATAACACCGGGGGACGCTTCACCACCATTCTCATGAGCTCATACGCCGGATTAGATTTCTCTCCTTGACAGATCAACATCAGGGCACGCCACCGTGACACTTTTGATGGTGTGTCACAAAAATAGTGTCCTTGGTAATACGGCTGCACCTTTTTTATTTTGAAACACCTTAAATTTCACAAAGATTTTTTTAATGGTGATATTCCTTATGAGTTCATATCTTAGTGAAATTGTCCCTTGACCACTGCCTTAAAATGGAATACAAGTCTTTCATTCCGATTCCCCTTTGCAGCCCTCTACCTCTTCCCCACAATGATGGAGCCCAATGTTCATCACCCTATCATCGGCAAGCCCCTCGTTCTTCACTGCAACCCCCCCTATAGCTACCCCAGTGGCATCCTGTACTGGACTAAGTCGAAACCCGGGATGAAGATCAGTGCCATTGACAACACAAAGCGAGTCTCGCAGGACTTTGAAGGTAGATGTCCACTCATTATGACGTCAACAACTCATAGAAGGGTCGGAAATAACAAAGATTGTGATACGATTGAATGAGTAAAATTACATACATTTTTATTTATACAACTTTTGTGAAATATGTAGAGGCATTTGACGTGTGATGTATTTATATTAATTGTATTTTTACATGACCATTCTCTGTGCATAAAGAAATGGCAAAAACCACCGAGTCTCCAGTTATGACTATCATCATAGAATTTGGCTATAATTAATTTCATTATGTAATTATTTGAAACACTAAATAATATTTAAGATACATGTAATTCAAGTTGGCAAATCTGTCGTTTTCCTAAAATTGTTTTGTGTGTTAACTGTGGTACATCTGTTTCAGGATTCCAATTCATGGATGTAAAAATCAAATGTTTTATATTAGTAATTTCACATGCAGTATTCATCACATGCAAATGTGGGAAGATTGTTAATTAAAATGTATGAACACTTTTGTTTGTTAGACATACCCTATAACATATTCAAACTATACAACTATTTCTATAAAAGGTAATTTTTTGCACTTATAATATGTATTAAAAATTGCTTTAACATTATTATTATAAAAAATAAGTTTAGTATGGAAATGATTTTATGAAAAAAAGTTGCAAAGGTACCTTTGATGTTACATAAATGATGACAAAGATTTCCATTTCAGGCAACCTGTATTTTGCGAATGTTGAGGCACGAGACAAGACAGATGGCGATAGCTACATCTGTATTGTCAAAAACGAAATTCTGCGTTCATTCTCAGTGGGTAACGGTGAAGAGATTTACCCCAAGTCACGCCCAGGTACCACTTGACCACTGTCCCACCTCGGGCGTGGTTGCTGTGTGCTGTGTTTTGTAATGCAAATGTCGAATCGGCATCGATCACTGGCGACCCCCACCAGATGGTGCTACAGAAGTTAAGGTGTCAAAAGCAGCAATATTTCCAGTTGCGATTTCTGGCAGTTTTTTTGCAACCTTTTTTTGTAATTTCTGGTATCATCCAACCGAACGAATTACTTCTTGAAATATGCAATTAAATTTTATTAACATGAAAATGACAGAATATGTTTCAAAGAAAATCGAAAACAATATAAATATATGGAAGAATCAGAAAATTATATAGAAAGTTTGTGCTGCAATTTTTCAATGAAAAATAAAAACAGTGTACGGAAGTATCAGACGTCGACTTTGACATCTGGATCAGAGCCATTGATATATAGAGTTTGGCCATTGAGGTTCCGGTTTTTGATTGGTCAATGACTGTGGACGCCATTTTTGGTCCAACGCGTCCTCAGGGAGAACAGGGTGCAATGCCATGTTGTTCTGCTTGGGGATGCTCTAATTGTAGCGAAACTGACATACGGTTATTCGGGTTTCCTTTCGATAAAAGCAGGAGGAAGATATGGGAAGCGTAATTAAAACGGGAAGGTTGGAGACCAAAGCTAGGGGGCTCAAAACTGTGTGAGGTAGGTGGCGATATTCAAGGTTAATCATGCAATAGTAGTGGTTCGCAATTTTGCCGTACGCAATAGGAAAAGCTCGTTTAAAGAAAAAGCGGTGGCAAACGTTTCCATGCGATATCCATATTCTAGATCTCTACCGTACATTTATTGAAATTTATGCAAACAATTTGTACTTTGAAACTACTTTGAGTGAAGTACCTACAATTTTACAACGACAAAACTGCGTTACCACGAAAACACCCTAGCGCCATTAGCTGCGTTATATATATAGTATACGATAATAATTTTGGTAGGTACGCAACGTTGTTTTTTATTTATGCCACTTATGATAAAAATTGTCCATGTTGTATTATTAATTTAAGCAGTTATGACTTATGCTATAGGCCTGTGCCCTGTTTTTTACTAACCTGATTATGGATAGATGAGTTTGGTAAAAAAAGCAAGTTGTTTTTTGGCTTTGCTGTTTGATTCAATGGCAATGGTAAACACAGGAGGCTAGCACGAGATCCAGGAATATATATTTTTTTAATGCTGCGACTTAACATACAGGGATATTGGCTTGTTTAGCTACCTGTCTAAGGCTATATATCTATGGCTCTGACCTGGATGCATCTGAAGCGCCTTCTGGCGTCCTGTGTCACGACGCCCAGTGATTGGTGGAAGTGTCCTGACTAACTCTGTGTGTAAACGCTTCGTCCTTTGCCTTCCCAGGGAACCTGCATATTTCTAATGTAGTCAGTGATGATTATTGCGGGGGCGAGACGTACGTGTGTATTACACAAAATAACGTCCTGAGAAGTCTGATGAAGGGATATGATCAGAAAATTTATCTGCAACCTTCGCCGACAGGTACGTATCGCATTCCACCTGCCCCTCCTTCGTAGCTCGCCTGTAGCTCCCCCTGGTGAGCATGACATACACTAATTTATGTCCCAAGATACATCAGAAATGATGGCATGCTAAGGATTAACGATACCTCTCATTATGTACCCTCGCGATTAAAACGGAAGTATGTATTGGAAGTTTATTAAAGTACACATTACAAATGTTCTGAGTACTTCTTACTGTATTTTAGTCTCAGATTCTTTACAGTTTATTCATTATCAATGCTCATTTTGTGTCAAGTAGATTAAACTGAATATATATCTTTTAGATGGTTTTATTATTTGATCAACCTTCAAGACATTGGTTTGGGTTTATATGCTTATTGTGAATAATTTTAAAAGTGGGTGAATTATACATTTTCTGCAGTGAAAATAATGAATTGGTGTTGGTCAGTGTATAACTAACGACTTAATGCCAACAACCCTGGAAAGTACTGATGGATTTTTGTCAAAAGTAGATAACGTTTCCATTTTTAGTCCTTTGGCCGAAGGTCCAAGGGACTATTACCATCACTCTGCGTCCGACGTCCGCCATTAGCTGCCGTATCTCAGAAACCGTTCAGCAACTTTATCTCTAATTTTGCATAGACATATCTTAGGGCACTGCCACTATGCACGAGAAATCTGTATTTGATTGAATCATTTTAAGGGCTCCCTAGGGCCTCCAAGGACCCCACAACTGGTAAAAATGTAACAGTTTGCCTATTTTTTTCAAAAACTGTTCAGCAACTTTTTCTCTAATTTTGCATATACATTTCATGTGGTAGTGTCACTGTACACAAGAAATCTGTATTTGATTGAATCATTCTAAGGGCACCTAATGACCCCCAAAAAAGGACCCCAAAACTGGTAAATTTTCACATTTTGCCTAGTTTTTTTAAAAACTCTAAAGTAACTTTTTCTCTAATTTTGCATAGACATTTCATATGGTAGTGACACTATACACAAGAAATCTGTATTTGATTCAATCATTCTAAGGGCACCCCAAAAAAGACCCCAAAACTGGTAAATTTTCACATTTTGCCTATTTTTTCTAAAACTCTTCTGTATCCTTTTCTCTGGTGGTGGAAACTGTGACTAATCTGTAATTGATCACTGGCAGAGGCTTCCAGGTTCCTTTTCGGGCACAATACACAAAATCTACTGCTAGGGGATAGTCTCAAGGGCCCTTCTCAAAACCACATCACTACATAGTGTACAAATTTTGCATTTTGAGGGGCTGTGTCAGCCTTCTTCTCGTGTGAAGTACAGTTACCACAAGGAGAAAACTTGTCTCCTTTGTTATTTGCTATTTACCTGAATGATTTTGAACACTTAGTCATAATTATAAGGGACTTGACATGGCAGCTGGTGAAATTTACAACAACCTTAGTGATGATGATGTAGACATTTTCTTGAAAATGTATCTTCTATATGCTGATGAGCTCAAAGGGCTCCAAATGTCTCCTAAAATGCTAAATTTGTTAACTAAATGGTCTACTGTAGCAGCAGCTCTAGCAGGCTTCCAGTCCTTTTGTTCAACTAATCCCTTTCCCACAACATCTGTCACACCTCACTGTGGCTGGCTGGTTAAAGTGTGACTAATCTGTAATTGGTCACTGGCAGAGACTTGGGTCACTGTGGCTGGTGGTAGGAAGTATGACTAATCTGTAATTGGTCACTGGCAGAGGCTTGGGTTAACAAACACAGCACCTTTTACCAGAAACAGAACACTATTCCCCTTCCCAAAACATCTGTCACATGCGGAGTCTGTGTCTTGTATGGATATATATTGTTATGCAGTTGTTTTATATAAGCAGAAAGTTAATTGAAATTAATTATTCTTAGGCCACAGAAAAGTAATTCCCGGTTTATCATCGATGCATGTATTTAAAAATATGTGCCACAACATTTTATTTTCTATTATAATTATTCCTCTAAATGCAAAACGTGGTGCAATAAGTGAACAGTAAACATGTAAACATTTTACTTCCATCATAACCCTTAATGATCTGTAACTATGATTCACCAAAAAACATTTGATTAATAATTACCTACAGGGTTGTTTGATTTATGCCGGGCAGAAACTGTTTCTGCCCGGCAGAAACTGTTTCTGCCCGGCAGAAACAGCAACAATAGGAAATACATGCCATTGATAGGCAAACGTGTTCTTTTTATAGAAAATTTCAGTTTCTTTCTGTACCTGTCTACGTATGATAACCATTTGTCCGCCCTGCTCACAATAAACATCACACGAATGATAAAGGGAAGATCACTGCCACTTAACTTGTGGATTATTATTATTATAAAACTGCTCTGCTACTGCTTGGTGGACAGTAAGCTGCAACTGTCTTTGAGTTTGTTTACATTTTGACAAACTACTACTATATAGCACTAATTTTTGAATGAATCACATTTTGAGAATGCATGTCATTGTTTGCGGTGTAACTTTTGTATGCTTCATTTTCTGCTGCTACAAGTTGCATTCATCTGAAAGATTATTCAATTACCTATCCAATGATAATGCGTATGTTGTGGTGTTGGAAATATATAGCTTTGGTATATTGTACACAAGGGTTGTGATAGGAAACTATTGGACATTGCAACAGTCCAGAAAGATAGTATGAGATGTGTCACTCAATATATGAAGTGTGACTTTCAGATACTTCATTTTGTAGTGCTATGGATTATGATGGGTTGACATTTTGACAAACTACTATTATATAGCACTAATTTTTGAATTAGCACAACTAATGCTAATATATCCCACAAAATGACTTCTACGGGAAACAACGTTGGTGTAAATTATCATCCCATTATTCTTACTGACAAAGACCTGTAAGTTAGGTGAGTAACACCTTCGAAGTTCTGACAGCAGGACACCGCCTTCGGTGAAGTCGAGACAAAAGTTTGACAAAGGCTTCAAGTTCAAACGGTCTATCACCGTCCAGCTGACCCATTTTTAGTCCTTTGGCCGAAGGTCCAAGGGACTATTGCCATCACTCTGCATCCGCCGTCCGCCGTTAGCTGCCGTATCTCAGAAACCGTTCAGCAACTTTTTCTCTAATTTTGTATAGACATATCTTAGGGCACTGCCACTATGCACGAGAAATCTGTATTTGATTTAATCATTTTAAGGGCTCCCTAGGGCCTCCAAGGATCCCAAAACTGAAAAAAATGTAACATTTTGCCTATTTTTTCAAAAACTGTTCAGCAACTTTTTTTCTAATTTTGCATAGATGTATCTTATGGTGCTGCCACTATATACAAGAAATCTGTATTTGATTGAATCATTCTAAGGGCACCTAAGGGGCCCCCAATGTGCAAAAGTTTTACATTATCTAGTGATGTGGTTTTGAGAAGGGCCCTTGAGACCACCCCCAACAGTAGATTTTGTTTAATGTGCCACAAAGTCAACTCCATGACTAAACTCAGCAGCCTAGTGCTCTTGTTCCATTGAGACCTTGACTAATCTTTAATTGGTCACAGGGTCCAGGCAGAGTAGACTCACTTGACCCCTGTTAGACTGAACAGTTGCCTAAAACTTTTAAACTGTATCTTCAAAACTATTGATTTTCTATAATTGCAAGTTGTGTTTATTTTGATGTTCATTTAATTATTATAAAATGGTGTGACTGTGGTGTCTGTTGGTTAAAGATGTATTGTCTGTAGAAACCTGTAGGTTACAAACATAGAAAATTAATATTCTGTCACCTGTAAGTAACAAACATAGAAAATTTATATTCTGGACAACTATAGAGTGAAATATCCTACACTTTATTGATATCAAATGCATTCTACTGTTCTGTTTATGATTGCCATGCCTTGTGTAGACATGGTACTGTGTAAATCAATTGTATCAATATAGACTAATAATTACAGATTCACAATATAGTTGACACCTGAAACAACCAAATGTCAACCATTAGAAGAGTTGACATAGTTCCGCAATACACAAGCAAGAAATCTGTATTTGATTGAATCATTTTAGTGTCATCAGCATATAGTAGAATACATTTTCTACATCATTATCACTAAGGTTGTTGTAAATTTCACCACCTGCCATGTCAAGTCCGTTATAATTGTGACTAACAGTGTTCAAAATGATTCAGGTAAATAGCAAATATCAAAGGACACAAGTTTTCTCCTTGCCATACCTCTACATCACATGAGAAGAAGGCTGACACAGCCTGGCCCTGATTTATACATGATTTAGCATTTTTGTATATGTTGTATACAACTTTCAACACAATACCATTAATACCGCATGAAATTATCTTAGACCACAGTGAGGACCGGTCTACTAAATCAAATGCTTTTTTATAATCGATGAAGGCACAATAAAGCCTTTTGCGTAGAGACAAATACAATTCAACCAATACCCCTATCTGAACACTGCCTGTTCTTCACCTATTACATTCGCTTTGTTTAGGTATGTGGTCAGTCTGGTGTTCTGAACAATCACTAAGGAATAATGAACACTTGTGCAGAATGTCACCCACTTGGCAGTTTTAATTGATCTATTCAGCAATGAGGACACTGCTTAGGCCTCACTCTGGACACTGTCACTCACAGTGTTGTGTATTGTCTTAGTTGGTGCATTGAGCTAATCTACTTGACCAGTGGTGGCTCTGGTTGTGTATTACACCCAGCTGTGGAGCTAAGATTCTCTGCCTGCTATTGTTTGATGGAAACTGTGACTAATGTGTAATTGGTCTCTGGCAGAAGCTTGTGTCAACAGACAGCGTTAAGCTACTAGACCCCTGTTAAACTGGATGATTGCCTGTAGGTTTTAAACTGTGTCAAACAGTGAGTCTACCTTTTGCTCTCAAATAATCTGTCCTCTTAGTTTTACACAAATACATAATCTGGCATAACTTGATAAGTCTTTATAGCAGCACATTTGTACTTCCAGTGTATCATTGTAACATAACATACATATTACATACTGTGTGCCACATTTGAATGTTGTGCATGTAATATTTCCATGCAATCCGTTTGCATATATAATGTAAAACTTCAACTGCCGTTTTCTTCATTTTCACTTTTTGACCCCTACCATGTTCAATGCTCTATAATTTCGCCAATTTTTTTAGCAGTCATAATTTTTGAAACCGTGTGAAGCACCCTACCAAACCTTTACAAGGATGTAAGAAAACAATGTTATAATTTTTCCGACTTATCACTCATTTGGTCAGCCGGGGTCACATATAGACGTATTAGTCCAAAGGACTTCAGGGCCACTTGGCCCATTTTTGATTAAATATCAACACAATGTGCTTTTAGTACTAGCATAGATGCTTTGTGGAGTAAACCAACTTGGCTTGTTGCATTTAGAATTCACAAATGTAGATGTCAAAGAATGGTCTTTTCTCGGTCTCATTGGTATTTTTGCTGGCTTATGCATATTGTAGTCGTATTTACATTGGTTTCTTGATCATTTGCTTTCCTGTGTTCCGTGCAGTACTGCGTTGTGACAATAAAAAAGACGTTTTGTTGTCTTTGCTGCCTTTATTTTATAACTGACAAATAAAATAAATTCACCCAGATTGTCATATGTTGAAGCTCGAGAAGGCAGTTAAACAATATTTTATCACTCCCCACCCCAATAACATGACTTTAAGAAAAAACCCAAACTATACTAATAAGTAACAACCTCCCCCCGAAGTGTGATTAACCCTGCATGAAAGGCACTAAGGAACAATGAACACACTCATCTGTCGGTACGTAGAACTTGGGACGGAAGCATGGCTCATCGGAGTGGTAAGTAAGCGGGATTTTAACACTTATGCTGCTGGGAACCAGCTGTGTGTTTACTCCCTTCCGTGTGTCTCACAGAGGTGGGAATTTGGGGTTAATGGAACAAAAACAGATATTTAACTTTAGATTACCTATGATGAAATATTCAACATGCATAAATAAAATTAATGTGTACTTCAGTGGCTGTTGACTTGTTATGTCTGAGGTGTTGTACTCTAACACCTCAAATTAAAGTTTTAATTGTGTAACTCCTTCATAAATTGATACAATCTGCTAAACAAATGTCCAACAATAAAAAGTTCTTTACCAAATGACCCATTAGAAAACTAGTTTTTGTATTGAATTTGAGCCAAGACAATGTTTTAATGTTGTAAGAATTGTATTATAATTATTAATGCAGCAATTAATGCCATGACTCATGTAAACCACCATTAGTACTGGTAATTTACTCTCCTTTCTCAGTTCTTGTACATTTTTGTTTCGTTGTTTGTGCAAAGCAAAATAATACACACTGCTTCGTCTGTGTTTAAGCTTCCTCAAAAACTGGTTTATCACTAGAAAGTTAACCTGTCAATACGGTGTCCCCACAGATGTAGAGGAAATATAAATAATTCTCTCTGGATCAGGAAATGCCATCATCAGGTGTTAAGATAAAACCAGTAATGTTGTGGGTGCGAACGGAACTCTATGAAAGTAATTAAAGCATTTCATGTTTTTGTAAGTAAGATAATTCCCACATAACATTCTTTAGGTGCTATGAGTAAGAAATCATGGAAAATAAAAACAGACCATTCAATGGCTGAATTAAAAATAAAAATGGTAACTATAGAATAGCTGAATTGAATGTACACTTGTAACAATAGAAAACTTGATGGCATCTTTTAAATGGAAGTGAAAAAACTCGAAGATTTGATGACCGAAATTGAAAATAAATGGAACTTTGGTTGTCTCTGAATAAAAAACTTAACTGGAAGTTTGGATGACTCAATTTAAAAAGGAACATTTGATGGCCAAATTTATAATAAAAAGGAAATGTTTAGTTTTGTAGCCCACTAAAATAGGTCATAATGTTTTGTTGTAAGAGACATATAATTAAACTAGTGCATGTGCTGCATGCCCATGACAATTAGGAGAAAATAAAATTTATTAAAAGCATCATTCGTGCATCAATCTAATACACATGTAGTAGGGGGATGTAATTTTGTAAGAATTATGCATTTTGGAATTTGTATTTTCTGACATGTCTTGGAAACTGTTTGTAATTATAGGTGTAGGATGTATAATTTTCTATTGGCTTATATGAAATCTAGTTTTGGCTCTATTTGGTTTAACCGAAAACAACACGTAATGATTTCGCTTTAAAAAAATTTTGTAACCAAAATTAATAATGAGAAATATCAGACCATTGTGATGTCACCTTCGAAGTCAACATTGGTAAAGATAACGAAGTGGAATTGGATCAGATATATCAAAGAATCAGAGTTTTGGTTTGACCCGGATTTGTGTCGAATAGTTTTGTCTGTGATGTCAATGTTTTTGGAATGTATATCTTGTGAAATTTGCTGCTCTGCCCTCAACCAAGGGGGTGATTTTTGGGGTCAGATTTGCATTATAGTTTGAAGATAGACATATTACCCAATTTGTTTATGTACCCAGGTGACTAGTTTTCATGTCAGTAAATTAAATATTTGATTACAACCAAGACTGCTTGCTCTACGTAAAAAGTTATGAATTCATGATTTTAGAATACAACATTTCTCCCCCATCTGACCCCAGGACCCCCTGGATAGAGCTGTCAATGTTGAAGGTGTCTTGACGTGACGTACCTTCTTTCTGAGTGACGTCTGTCAGGAAAGATGACGTTTCTGTAAATGGTTTTATGTAAAGGTGACTTATCTTGAAAGTACTGTGTAAATTATCATTTTGTTTCTGTTGACAAAATTCCAACCCGAGTAAAATCCTAGATTAACTTTACAGCCACTTTTTTGTTTACTCCTGTAATTTCCAAAAATCTGGTTTATTTTCTGGACTGATTTTATAATATTATCCTGTATGCCACAATTTGGTTGTATGTATTTGCAGAATAAATACAAACCTGACTACATTGATAACTTTGGCACCATACCACCAACCTCTATACAAAACACCAAGCATCGGAAATGCGATGCAGATAGTCGTTTGTATATCACCACCAAAAATTATTCATAAATTTGACATTTTGGTTTATTTTGATGATACAATGTGGAGGTAGACTTACGGGAGTCAATTGCTGTGAGTTGCTGCCTGTTCTATTTCAGAACCACCAAAATACATGTCTCCGAGCCTAATGTGGTCTTCCACTGCAGTGACCATTGCCATTAAGGGTGAAGAACTCCATCTCAAGTGCATCTTTGCTGGATTGTAAGTCTGATGTGCTCCCTTTCTAATATGACAATTCTTCTTGTCATAAAATCTAAGCAATAAAACATTGTTACATGCTGCATGATTCCGTAGTTTTATGTGCGTCATATTAAATCAATATTTAAAAATGTTATGTTTTCCCAAATGTCAAGTATGTAGGTATCATAGTGGTAACCAAATTTACCCATGTCACCTATTTAGCCATATATAAATTTACCCTAAATCATCTGTACTCATAACCCACTTTGTCATTTCTTATGAGGAGACACTAGTTAATAGTCTCTCATTATCAATTTACTCTCTATTGCCAATTTACCCGAAGTCATGCATAAAGTAGTAATTCAACTTACCCTACATTATGTACAAAGTTGTATACCATCCAACACTATATCATGTGTATAGCCTTATCCCAATTTACCTTACATAATGTATAACATCATAACCCAACTTACCCTATGTTATATATAAAAACATAGCCTTACCCTATATCCTGACCTACCCTATCTCTTACGTAGCCCTATCTCTATTTACCCCATGTGCATTGCTATAACCCACCTCCCCCTATGCCGTGTGTAGCCCAACCCCGACGGTGGAGTGGCGCAGATTGGATGCCCCAATGCCCGCCAAGGTAGAACTCGGGAGCTTTGGCCAGGAGATCTTCTTCAAGGACATTGACCACTCGGACATGGGCGAATATGAGTGCTTCGCCACGCAGCCTGGACTCAGTGGCCCAATACGCAAACAGTTCATCGTCCATGTCGAATGTAAGTGGGGAGGGATCATTCATTACCTCCTCAGGGGACCATTTCACTAGCAATCTTATGAGCTCATAAGCCCGATTTTGCACTTTAAAATCGATTTAGCTCCTTAACAATTATCTTGAATACAGAAAACTTTCATCAACACCAGAGCACGCCACAGGGAGAATTTCGCTGGTGTGTCACAGAAATAGTGTCCTCCGGGATGCACACAGGGAGACTTTCGTTGGTGTGTCACAGAAATAGTGTCCTCTGGGATGTACACAGGGAGGCTTTCGCTGGTGTGTCATGGAAATAGTTTCCTCACTAATACGGCGCTGCCTATTTTGAAAACGTCTGTTAAAGTGGATTCTGTTTAAAGATGAATTTTCCTTCCGACCCCGTTGTCTTAGTGAGACAGTCTCTGATCACAAGATTGTATTTTTAAAGAGATTTGGATTAAAAAAAAACTGATTGTAGAAATGTCTATATTAAGAAATGCCCCTGTGTCTTTGTTATTATTTTTATGCATTTTATCACCCTATAAACTTTGAAATAATTGCTTCTTGAACAATATGCATGGAAAAATCATACATCAAGGATCACATATTATTCTTTATTTTGTATCCGTATTCTTCCGAATCACACATTCGTATGGGTTTTGTCCCAACCCTGTTCATAACTTTTTGATAATTTATTATATGAATTTTTTACTGCTTTATATTTATAACATGTTTTACTTATTTTTAAACTTATCCATTTGTAATGTATAAATATATGTATTGGGACAGTGGAACATCACTATTAAGGCCACCTTTGAGACTGGACAAAAGTGACCTGAATAGCGAGGTGGCCGTATTAGCAGGAATAACATCCTATACTCTACTATGTGGAAATAATTTGGGACTGTTCTAGAGTGACCTTAATTGCAAGTTGGCTGTATTACTGAGGTGACCGTATGTCGGTTTAGCCTGAAATTAAAGTATTTGTACTTGTTTCACAGCGATGCCATACTGGATCATCTCTCCGGAAGATGTGTACTTAATTAAGGAGGAAGATGCAGAGTTCCAGTGTCGGGCCGGCGGAATCCCCAACCCAGACATCAAGTGGTCCATCAATGGCATCCCCATCAATGGTACGGTCACCCCACCCTCATCCCCATCCCTTCCCACCACCCTCATCCTCAACCCCTTCCCACCACCCTCATCCCAACCCCTTTCTGCCACCCTCATCCCCAACCCCTTCCTGCCACCCTCATCCCAACCCCTTACTGCCACCCTCATCCCAACCCCTTCCCGCCACCCTCACCTCCAACCCCTTCCCACCACCCTCATCCCCAACCCCTTCCTGCCACCCTCATCCCAACCCCTTCCCACCACCCTCACCTCCAACCCCTTCCTGCCACCCTCATCCCCAACCCCTTCCTGCCACCCTCATCCCAACCCCTTCCCACCACCCTCATCCCAACCCCTTTGCGGGAAGTGTTGGGTCCCCTTCCTGCCATTCTCATCCCCAACCCCTTCCCGGCACCCTCGTCCCCAACCCCTTCCCGCCACCCTCATCCCCAACACCGTCCTGCCACCCTCATCCTCAACCCTGTCCCGCCACCCTCATCCCCATCCCCTGTCCACCATCCTCATCCCCAACCCCGTCCCGCCACCCTCATCCCCATCCCCTGTCCACCATCCTCATCCCCAACCCCTTCCCACCACCCTCACCCCCAACCCCTTTCCACCAACCTCATCCCAACCCCTTCCCACCATCCTCATCCCCAACCCCTTCCCGCCACCCTCATCCCAACCCCTTCTAACCACCCTCACCTTCAACCCCTTCTCGCCATCCTCATCCCCAACCCCTTCCCACCACCCTCATCCCCAACCCCTTCCCACCACTCTCATCCCAAACCCCTTCCCGCCACCCTCATCTCCAACCCTTCCTGCCACCGTCATCCCCAACCCTCCCTGCCAACCTCATCCCATCCTAGACCTTCAAACAGGGATTAATGCATGCTCCCTATCCCAATGACATGATTCTGCAAATTCTCCTTCATAACACTTGACAGTTTTTTATACTGTGAAGCCTACCTTTAACAGACACCTGTCCATAACAAAAACCTGTTTATAAGGGACACTTTTAAATGTCCTGAATGAGTTGCATTGTCCACGTGCAGGTCCAATGTGATAATCTGGCCATAATGGACAGTGATATTCACTATGAACAGTGGTGTCAATATGGACAGTGTCGTCCACTATGGACAGTGGTGTCCACTTTGGACAGTGGTGTCCACTTTGGACAGTGATGTCCACTATGGACAGGTTTTGCTGTATTTGTTGCAAGGTTAGTTTGCATTTATATCAATAATGTGTATTTTTTTTGAAGATATCAAACAGAAGTAAGTTTACACAAACGTCATAATTTAGGTACACATTCAACAGCATCTGGGTGCAAAATTAACTTATTGTGCTATTTAGAAATACTTCCAGAATGCAATCTCTCCACTCCTTGTGAATTCACTCACCCTCCACTTGCCCATATATGATTAACAAATAATAAAACCAAATCTATTTTGAACTAAATATAATGTGTAATTTTTTTATAAATTAAAACAGTAAATAAAAAAGTCAGTTAAATTTCAAAAATTTTGCTGTGTGAATAATAAAAAAAATAGCATATTTACTAGAAAACTGCATTACCAGAAAAGCATTTTTCTGAAAACTTGTTTGCATGACAATGACATGGCACTTGCTGTCACTAGAGCTGCCTGATGACCCCCGGCGCAGTGTCACCAAGAGTAGTGTCATCTACTGCAACCTGACAAAGACAGATGCCCAGGTGCTGCAGTGTAACGCCACCAACAAACACGGCTACATCTTCACCAATGCCTTTCTCTATGTGCTATGTAAGCAGCATTATCTTTATATTAAACGGACACACTCTGTTCCTAGTTTTTGTTCATGTATTAATATAATGTTCTTAACTTTGTTGAAGGCATGCTGCCGCCAAATTGTGTTTAGTAAGCCTGTAGCAATGGTCGCAATTTGAAGGCACGACCACAGGTGCATGTTCAGATAGTAAACAAACATCAAGTTTTAAAACAAGCTTTATTCGCAGTACTGCCGTGTCTGGCCGAGTTAACTGCTATACCCTTTGATGTTTAACGATACTAATTTTCCTATGGTCAACACAGCAGACTTCCAGTTAGAAATTACTGCTGCTAATTCCGGGTAGATAAACATTTACGTCCCTTTAATATGCTAACTTTGAGTTTTGTTAGTGTATCTCCTCCCAGAAGCCGATGTCTTGTCGCATCATTCTATGTTTATTCACTACCTTGGACCAGGGCCGTCTCATCTACCAGTTGGCAACATATTTGAAAAAATAATGCAAAACTAGTTATTTAGAGTTATTAACTTTTTTGTGAAAAAACTATATGATGAGGCATTCCCCAGAGGGTGTCACTGATACAAATTTAAGATAATTTCAGAATATGACAGGTGTAACAGTTTTTAGTCCTTTGGCCGAAGGTCCAAGGGACTATTGTCATCACTCTGCATCCGCCGTCTGCCGTTAGCTGCCGTATCTCAGAAACTGTTCAGCAACTTTTTCTCTAATTTTACATAGACATATCTTAGGGCATTGCCACTATGCACGAGAAATCTGTATTTGATTGAATCATTTTAAAGGCTCCCTAGGGCCTCCAAGGACCCCAAAACTGGTAAAAATGTAACATTTTGCCTATTTAAAAAAAAATGTTCAGCAACTTTTTTTCTAATTTTGCATAGATGTATCTTAGGGTGCAGCCACTATATACAAGAAATCGGTATTTGATTGAATCATTCTAAGGGCACCTAAGGGGCCCCCAAAATGCAAAAGTTTTACATTATCTAGTGATGTGGTTTTGAGAAGGGCCTTTGAGACCACCCCCAACAGTAGATTGTGTTTAATGTGCCAGAAAGCCAGCAGCATGACTAAACTCTGCAGTCTAGTGCTCTTGTTCCATTGAGACCTTGACTAATCTTTAATTGGTCACAGGGTCCAGGCAGAGTAGACACACTTGACCCCTGTTAGACTGAACAGTTGCCTAAAACTTTTAAACTGTATCTTCAAAACTATTGATTTTCTATAATTGCAAGTTGTGTTTATTTTGATGTTCATTTAATTATTATAAAATGGTGTGACTGTGGTGTCTATTGGTTAAAGATGTATTGTCTGTAGAAACCTATAGGTGACAAACATAGAAAATTAATATTCTGTCACCTGTAGGTAACAAACATAGAAAATTAATATTCTGGACAACTATAGAGTGAAATATCCTACACTTTATTGATATCAAATGCATTCTACTGTTCTGTTTATGCTTGCCATGCCTTGTACTGTGTAAATCAATTGTATCAATATAGACTAATAATTACAGATTCACAATATAGTTGACACCTGAAACAACCAAATGTCAACCATTAGAAGAGTTGATATAGTTCTGCTATACACAAGCAAGAAATCTGTATTTGATTGAATCATTCTAGTGTCATCAGCATATAGTAGAATACATTTTCTACATCATTATCACTAAGGTTGTTGTAAATTTCACCAGCTGCCATGTCAAGTCCGTTATAATTGTGACTAACAGTGTTCAAAATTATTCAGGTAAATAGCAAATAACAAAGGACACAAGTTTTCTCCTTGCCATACCTCTACATCACATGAGAAGAAGGCTGACACAGCCTGGCCCTGATTTATACATGATTTAGCATTTTTATATATGTTGTATACAACTTTCAACACAATACCATTAATACCGCATGAAATTATCTTAGACCACAGGGAGGACCGGTCTACTAAATCAAATGCTTTCTTATAATCGATGAAGGCACAATAAAGCCTTCTGCGTCGAAACAAATACAATTCAACCAATACCCCTATTTGAACACTGCCTGTTCTTCACCTATTACATTCGCTTTGTTTAGGTATGTGGTCAGTCTGGTGTTCTGAACAATCACTAAGGATTAATGAACACTTGTGCAGAATGTCACCCACTTGGCCGGTTTAATTGATCTATTCAGCAATGATGACACTGCTTAGGCCTCACTCTGGACACTGTCACTCACAGTGTTGTGTATTGTCTTAGTTGGTGCATTGAGCTATTCTACTTCACCATGAATCAGTAGTGGCTCTGGTTGTGTATTACACCCAGCTGTGGAGATAAGATTCTCTGCCTGCTATTGTTTGATGGAAAATGTGACTAATCTGTAATTGGTCACTGGCAGTAGCATGTGTCAACAGGCAGCATTAAGCCACTAGACCCCTGTTAAACTGGACAGTTGCCTGTAGGTTTTAAACTGTGTCAAACAGTGAATCTACCTTTTGATCTCAAATAATCTGTCCTCTTAGTTTTACACATGAAGATATAATCTGGCATAACTTGATAAGTCTTTGTAGCAGCACATTTGTACTTTCAGTGTATCATTGCAACATAACATACATATTACATACTGTGTGCCAAATTTGAATGTTGTGCATGTAATATTTCCATGCAATCCATTGGCATATATAATGTAAAACTTCAACAACTTATAATCGATGAAGGCACAATAAAGCCTTTTGCATTGAGACTACCTGGTAATACAATTCAACCAATACCTCTATCTGAACACTGCCTGTTCTTCACCTATTACATTCGCTTTGTTTAGGTATGTGGTCAATCTGGTGTTCTGAACAATCACTAAGGATTAATGGACACTTGTGCAGAATGTCACCCACTTGGCAGGTTTAATTGATCTATTCAGCAATGAGGACACTGCTTAGGCCTCACTCTGGACACTCACTCACAGTGTTGTGTATTGTCTTAGTTGGTGCATTGAGCTAATCTACTTGACCATGAATCAATGGTGGCTCTGGTTGTGTATTACACCCAGCTGTGGAGCTAAGATTCTCTGCCTGCTATTGTTTGATGGAAACTGTGACTAATGTGTAATTAGTCACTGGCAGTAGCTTGTATCAACAGACAGCATTAAGCCACTAGACCCCTGTTAAACTGGACAGTTGCCGGTAGGTTTTAAACTGTGTCAAACAGTGAGTCTACCTTTTGCTCTCAAATAATCTGTCCTCTTAGTTTTACACATAAAGACTTAATCTGGCATAACGTGATAAGTTTTTATAGCACCACATTTGTACTTCCAGTGTATCATTGCAACATAACATACATACTGTGTGCCACATTTGAATGTCATGCATGTAATATTTCCATGAAATCCATTTGCATATATAATGTAAAACTTCAACAGCCGTTTTCTTCATTTTCACTTTTTGACCCCTACCATGTTCAATGCTCCATAACTTTGCAATTTTTGTAGCAGTCATAATTTTTGAAACCTTGTAAAGCACCCTACCAAACCAGGAAAACAATGTTACGATTTTTCTGACTTATCACTCATTTGGTCAGCTGGGGTCACATAGACGTATTAGTCCAAAGGACATCAGGGCCACTTGGCCCATTTTTATCCTTCACGTCTTTCTTAAAAAATCTCCTATCTCAGCCATGGTCTTTTCCTGCATCCTTGATGTTTTTCCACCTATCCTTGCTTCATCAGTCTGCTCACATCGATTCTTATGAAGTGGTCTTCCGACATCATCTTGCTTCTTGCCAATCCCCCGCTGTATGCCAACATTGAAATTAGCAATAATTTGATTACTAGCAGGAGATGTACAGCACTGTAAGTCTCAATCTTGGGCCAGCTGTTAGACAAAACATTCAGGTGGCCACTACAAACATTCGATCTGTGCGAAATAAGACAGCCTCACTTTGTGATTTATTAATTTAAAAGAAAATAGACATTCTTGCTGTAACTGAGACCTGTTTGAAGACTTTCAGGATATGTTGGAAACTCTGGCAATTATTAAATCAGAATTTTACATTCTTGGTGATTTTAATCTACATTTGGATATACCTTCTACAATTACAACTAC
Organism: Paraescarpia echinospica; assembly: GCA_020002185.1. Classification (NCBI taxonomy): domain Eukaryota; kingdom Metazoa; phylum Annelida; class Polychaeta; order Sabellida; family Siboglinidae; genus Paraescarpia; species Paraescarpia echinospica. Next base: position 34,196,623 of record CM034543.1, on the reverse strand, counting down.
GTTTGATGATATTCTGGCATCATTTGATTTAAAACAACATGTTACCTTTTCGACACATATACATGGCCATTGGCTTGACCTCTTGATAACCCCTTCAACTTGTGATAATATCCAAGCACCTACTGTTTCAGATGGGTTATCAGACCACCATACTGTCATTGCTAATGTTAATGTTTCTATAACCCAATTAGAGTCGAAACACAATGAGTCTTACAGAGCCATTCACAGGATTGACATTACAGCTTCAATGGCTGATATCCTTATATCCGACCTTATCACAGATCCAAAAAACATATATCTGAATTATATAAACAGTACTGTCAAGTACTCAGTGCATTACTTAACAAACATGAACCTATAAAATCCAAATGTGTGTCAGAAAGGCCACCGGCTCCATGGATGACTTCTGAAATTATACTATCTAAAAGGCGTCGTCGTTATTTAGAGCGTGTATGGCGCAAATCGCGCTCGCCATTAGATAGGTCACGCTATTCTAAGCAATGTCACCTCTGTAACTGACAAATAGCCCAAACTAAATCAGATTATTATACAAATATGGTCATAAATAAGTCTGATAACCCGCGTCAGTTATGGAACTGCATCAATACATTCTACACAGACGGCCTACTCCATCGCTACCTGATCATGTGTCAATTAAGTCTCTATGTGATTCGTTCTCTAGTCACTAAGAATAAAATCAGTATATTTTTCGTTCTGGTTTTTCACGTCATAATTTAAGTAATGTCAGTGTGGACTTTCCACAAATAAATTCTCTACTTGTATCATTTGAACCTGCAACAGTTGATGAAGTTAGGAAAATAATTATGTCCTCCCCAAATAAATCTTGTGCATTTGATCCATTTCCAACAATACTGCTAAAAGCATGTCTCGATACACTATTTGGACCTATAACAAATATTATAAATGCATCATTTTGCTCTGGCTGTTTTCCTGATGATTTCAAATACGCCCATATCAAACCACTTCAATCATATCTGCCTAAACAAGATCTAAACAGTTATATACCTATTTCTAACCTCTGCTTTATTTCCAAAATACTGGAAAAGGTTGTAGCAAGTCGTCTAAGGTTTCACATTAGCACAAATGTCTTAACTAACTTAACTTACCTTACTAGATCTCTATCTGCCGCTTTTGACACGATTGATCACAACATTCTCATTGAACGCCTATTAAAGTGGTACAGCATATCTGACACAGCTTTAAGCTGGTTTTCATCATATCTAACTAATAGATACCAAACTATAAAGATTGGGAACTGCTTTTCAGCTGCACAGCCAGCTTTATTTGGTGTTCCCCAGGGTTCTGTTCTTGGGCCTTTGCTTTTTACTCTTTACACCATGCCACTAAGCTCTGTTATACAAAGATATAACTTGGATCATCATCTTTATGCTGATGATACTCAGATTTACATTTCATTGGCTACCCTGGATACAAATCGCTCCCTTAACCAACTTAGTTATTGCCTTCAAAATATATTCCACTGGATGACTGACAGCAAGTTGAAATTAAATGCAAATAAAACTGAATTGATAATTATTGGTACTCCTATGCAGCATAGTAAACTGGATGGTTTTTTCCCTATGCATATTTAGAATCAGTATATCACGCCAGCAACCTCGGTGCGAAATCTTAGTATGATCTTTGATAGTAACTTCAATTTCTGACAACACATCTGAAACATGTCACTGCAATTTTTATCATATTCATGATCTTTGCCATATTCGCTGGTATATATAATTTTCTGTTACTAAAACTATTGCAACAGCGCTTGTTAGCAGCAGACTTGACTATTGCAATTCCCTTCTTTATAATATGGCTAGCAAGGATATCACAAAACTTCAGCGTATCCAAAATTGTCTAGCAACAGTAGTTACAAGATCTCCTCTTTTTCTCGCTCTCTACCACTTTTGAAGTCTGCATTGGCTTCCTGTACGATATCGTATAATGTTTAAGATCAGTACCATTACATACCAGGTACTGTCCAGTAAGCAACCATCTTATTTGCATTCATTGCTTACTCATCTAGTTCAGACCTACTTTTTGTTCCTAGAGTCAACACTAATATTGGAACTAGGGCTTTTTCTGTTGCTGCACCAACTCTTTGGAATATGCTCCCTCTTAGTGTTAGATCAGTTGAAAATATTACACAATTCCGTCGTCATTTAAAAACGTATCTTTACAACCTTGCTTATCCACCGTAGCTCCCTAGCACCTTGACCCATCTGTTGACAACTGGAATACTGCTTAAGGATTTTAAGATTGACCAATCCTTTTGTTTTGATGGGCCTCTGAGCTTGGTTTCCAAGGATTTAAGCGCAATAGAAGTTATCTTATTATTATTATAAAGCTGCACTGTATCACAATCTCTGTGTTTGAATGAACTGGTCTACCAGGGGTGAAGTATAAAGCCTTTTGAGCTGGACCGAATACCACGTTATATGTGGAACGAACCGCTGATGGATGTTCGTGTATCAAGAATAGTAAATATGTTTAGAAAGTCTTTAAAGACTCATTGTTTTCTTATAAATTTTACTAACATTTATATCTTGATGGACATTATTTGTAATTTCATATTTTAATACTATCTCTCTTACCAATGTTTATTTTAAGGGTTTTCTTTAGTCTATTAATTTAAAGATTTATTTGTTTGTGTATATATATGTACACTGACCTGTACATTGACTTTATTGTATACAGTGCATCAATCTACTTAGCAGTATTTAACACTTAATAAATACATTATTATTATTACTAACTTACCTTTACTTTGTTTTTTTCACCCTGTCATAGCCACGAGCGAGGGGACTTCAATGGACCAGAACGTAACTGGGGCTGATATTGGGATCATTGCAGGCATCATTCTTGAAGTCGTTGTAATATTTATTATCCTCATCTACGTCATTATCAAGCGGGTCTTCATGCGACGAAAGGTCAATGCCTCATTTTCACTCAAGGTCAGTGCCTCGTTTTCACTCGAGGTTAAACTCTTTATTTTATTTATTCATTCTGAATATCTTTCGGTCAAGTTGAGACACGACAGAAAATAATTGTACAACTGTTAGTTAAATTAAGCACACATAAGTACCCTGCAGTGTGCGTGCATTCGTGCGTGCGTGACATGCAGATGTATGTTTGACTGAATATTTATCTTTGTAATTAATTGACACCCGTGAAGATAAAATATAGATCAAGTCAAACAATTATAATGTTCAGCATTTTATGAAAAAACATCTTATTAAAGTATTTTATGCAGTTTTAAATATGCAATTTGCACGTTTTGAATTTGGCTGGTTCCCACACTTCTAACGACAAGTGGGATGGAATAGACATTTTTCGTAAACTTCCTGCTAATAATGATAACATCTAGGTGATTCCGGATAAATGAACTGACAACCTCGCATTAGTGTAGATGAGGTATTGATGTCGATTGTGACACTTCCATTTGTTGTGTCCAGTACATGGGTCTTCATGAGTATCTGTTCTCCAACAAGGAGATCACAATCAACCCTGATATGCCACTAGACGAACAGGCAGACTCCCTTGGGTACAATCCAAAGTATGAGTTTCCACGGGAAAGACTCAAGTTTGGTAAGATATTTGCTTTTGACAAAACTGTATTTATTGTTTTTATACGATCATACTGATTGCTTGTCTGAAATAAAAACATTAGTATTATTGTTATCAGTCAATATAAATTGTTAAATTATCTGATTTTATTTATACTTTTTAGTCCTTTGGGCCGAAGACATATCTTAGGGTACTGCCACTATGCACGAGAAATCTGTATTTGATTGAATCGTTCTAAGGGTTCCCTAGAGCCTCCAAGGGCCCCAAAACTGGTAAATGTTTACATTTTGCCCATATTTTTAAAAACTGTTTAGTAACTTTTTCTCTAATTTTGCATAGATGTATCTTAGGGTAGTGTCATTGTATTTGATTGAATCATTCTAAGGGCACCTCAGGGCCTCCCAAAAAGCTAAATGGTCATATTTTGCTTGTATCTGCTTGAGCTTGCTGATTCTAATTCTAATTATTTACGTCGTAAGGAGCCACTGTTGGCTATGGTTTACGACGGGGTGGGTGCGTATGGTGTTAGTGAGTGTTTGAGCCGCAGGATAGGCGACTGAAATCGTTTATGGTCTCAGCCTGGACCTGCGACTCGTTTAGTTTATTCCAGTCTACTATTGTCTTTACAAAGTATGAGTTTTTGAATTGGTCGGTGTGGGATGCAGGTACTATATAGCACCTGGTGTTATTGGTTGTTAGGTGTTGTACAAAGTTTGAGGATACGTGATCTGGAAAATGTTTGGGTTGGATGCGTCTTTTATTTATTTTTTGGGGCTGAAAGTATGTTTCTGCAGGGATGGCTGGGATAGATCCCTCAGCTATTTTGTACATGTATTTAAGTCGTAGATCCCAACTTCTGCTTTGTAGGGTATTGAGTTTTAGGTTTATTAATATGTTTGTCATTGATCCTTCATGTCTGGAGTGGTAGTCGCCGGTAATGAAGCGAGCAACACAGTGTTGTATACGTTCTAGTTTATCTATGTCCCCTTGATGGTATGGGTCCCACACTATGGCTCCGTACTCTAGAGCAGAGCGCACAAGGGCAATATCTGCGGTCCGTTTGTTGTTTATAGGACAGTGTCGTATGTTACGTCTTAGGAAACCAAGTGTTGAGTTTGCTTTTTTAGTTGCTGTTGCAATGTGGGAGTGCCATTTAAGGTCGTCGGAGATAGAGATACCAAGATAGGGATTGCAGTTTACACGTTCTAGGGGGGTGTTACTTAAGGTGTAGAAATAGTCATTTTTATGTTTTACACTGATGATGTAACATTTGTTTGTATTGAAGTTTGGGAGAGTGCCAAAATCTTGTGTGATGGACTCCCCACTCCCACCCCACTCTGGAGCCTAGCTTCCAGCTTGCTATTGTTCCATTGAGACCTTGACTAATCTTTAAATGGTCATAGGCAGAGCAGAGGCATTCAACCCCTATTAAACTGAACAGTTTGCTGGAGCTTTTAAGTTGTATCTTCAAAATTATTGATTTTCTATAATTGCAAGTTGTGTTTATTTTGATGTTCACTTAATTATTATAAAATGGTCTGACTGTGGTGTCTATTGGTTAAAGATGTATTGTCTGTAGAAACCTGTAGGTGACAAACATAGAAAATTAATATTCTGTCACCTGTAGGTGACAAACATAGAAAATTAATATTCTGGACAACTATAGAGTGAAATATCCTACACTTTATTGATATCAAATGCATTTTAGTTCCACTATACACAAGCAAGAAATCTGTATTTGATTGAATCATTCTAGTGTCATCAGCATACAGCAGAACATACATTTTCTGCATCATCATCCCTAAGGTTCTTGTAAATTTCACCAGCTGCCATGTCAAGTCTGTTATAATTGTGACTAACAGTGTTCAAAATGATTCAGGTAAATAGCAAATAACAAAGGACACAAGTTTTCTCCTTGCCATACCTCTACATCACAAGAGAAGAAGGCTGATACAGCCAGGCCCTGATTTATACATGATTTAGCATTTTTGTATATGTTGTATACAACTTTCAACACAATACCATTAATACCGCATGAAATTATCTTAGACCACAAGGAGGACCGGTCTACTAAATCAAATGCTTTCTTATAATCGATGAAGGCACAATAAAGCCTTCTGCGTCGAAACAAATACAATTCAACCAATACCCCTATTTGAACACTGCCTGTTCTTCACCTATTACATTCGCTTTGTTTAGGTATGTGGTCAGTCTGGTGTTCTGAACAATCACTAAGGATTAATGAACACTTGTGCAGAATGTCACCCACTTGGCCGGTTTAATTGATCTATTCAGCAATGATGACACTGCTTAGGCCTCACTCTGGACACTGTCACTCACAGTGTTGTGTATTGTCTTAGTTGGTGCATTGAGCTATTCTACTTCACCATGAATCAGTAGTGGCTCTGGTTGTGTATTACACCCAGCTGTGGAGATAAGATTCTCTGCCTGCTATTGTTTGATGGAAAATGTGACTAATCTGTAATTGGTCACTGGCAGTAGCATGTGTCAACAGGCAGCATTAAGCCACTAGACCCCTGTTAAACTGGACAGTTGCCTGTAGGTTTTAAACTGTGTCAAACAGTGAATCTACCTTTTGCTCTCAAATAATCTGTCCTCTTAGTTTTACACATGAAGATATAATCTGGCATAACTTGATAAGTCTTTGTAGCAGCACATTTGTACTTTCAGTGTATCATTGCAACATAACATACATATTACATACTGTGTGCCAAATTTGAATGTTGTGCATGTAATATTTCCATGCAATCCATTGGCATATATAATGTAAAACTTCAACAGCCGTTTTCTTAATTTTCACTTTTTGATTCCTACCATGTTCAATGCTCCATAACTTTGCCAATTTTTGTAGCAGTCATATTTTTGAAACCGTGTAAAGCACCCTACCAAACCTTTACAAGGATGTAAGAAATCATTGTTACAATTTTTCCAACTTATCACTCATTTGGTCAGCCAGGGTCACATATAGACGTATTAGTCCAAAGGACTTCAGGGCCACTTGGCCCATTTTTTTGTTTATGTTTTCATGAAGTAATATAAACCAAATCATTTAGTATACTATGATGCATTGTTTATAAATATTTTTTTTGTCATTATTTATTCGCCACAAAAATAAAAATATGGTCATTATATATAACGATGTTTCTAAATTTTATTTATCTAGACAGATCACAATCTGTTTTCACATATATAATTACAATATATTACATACAATATATTTACAGTTAATAAATTAAATATCCATTACATTATAGTTGTTTGGATAAATAAAATTTAGAAACATCATTATATAATTCCAAAAATTTACAAACTGCATTATAGTATACATTGAATTCATTTATATTACTTCGTGAAAACATAAAAAAAAGTGTAAAGAAAATCATTAGTTTGCATGCTGTCAGGATTGAACCGGCATCGCCCGATTGCAAAATAAATGACAAGAAACAACGCGCCTATCCACTGAGCTAGCGGGATCAGCGGAAACCTCTGACTGATATAAGTTGTTATGATAAATTGTACAATTCCTTCATATATCGATATTCTAGTGATATTATGAGATTATACACATTACTTTCTGTAGCTGGATACAATATAGGTTTGCTATGTATGTTTATTGGTGTAGATTATCTCCCGTTGGTTGCATTCGATATAATTATTCTAAAAACGAGCCCAAGCTCGGCAAAACTTAGTCGACTTGTAGGCGCATTCGCATTCGTTGTTTTGAATAATATTCAATTCATGTGGAACCGTAACTGCTTGTTCCTCTATGATGACTAGTGTTTGTATGACGTCGGAATATTGCATTCTGACGCTCGTTTCGACCCAAAAGCTATACTTGTAAACATGCTCTGAATGCATGGAAAGGGTCAGCCTGGTGCGAATTTGAGTCATAAGTGACGTCACATCTCGGCATCCCGAAAAGCGCGCCAAAAATATGCATATTAAAAAATGTCCGGATGCACAGCATAAAATGTGGAATTTCTAATTCATTGAATTTTATATATTTTTTTGGCTTGGTGGATGTGGAAATAGATAGCAGGATGTAATATAACATGAATTCAAGCAATAGGTGTTTTTATTCCCTTTAATACTGTGGCAGAACTTGGCCAGCTGCCAAGTTATGTGTATTGGTCGCTCCCAGAGAACCTGGCCAGCTTTCTCTGCCTGCCATTGTCCCAGTGTTGAACAGAATGAATGTCTCAGTGTGGACTGTGACTAATGTGTACAACTTTAACCCATCAGACCCGGCCAGTCAACCCATGCTGCTGCTACAGATTTCACCATTTCTGGGTGCCTGCAGGTTTTAAGCTGTAAGGTTAAAGCATATTTAGCCAAAATTTAAGGAATATTATTCAGATGTTTTACTATACATGTTCCAGCTACTACTTATATATTAAAGAATCTATTCAGGCTTATGAAATAAAATTAGAAAGAGAAGCAGGTTGCGAAGAAGCTGTTTGGTGTAACATAGTTACAGGAAACTCAACGTTAACAGTTGGGTTAGTTTATCGAAGTCCAAACATAAGCATAGAAGAGAATGAAAAATACAAAACGCTATAAGGGAAGTAAGCAAACGGGACTGTATTATTATGGGGGACTTTAACCACGGGCATATACAATGGAAATCTGTACAGAGTATGGGGAGTGAGGTCCACAAATTTTTAGTTTTAGTTCAAGATACATTCCTTTCTCAACATGTGCTAGAACCAACCAGGGTTGAGAATGTGTTAGACATAGTTTTGTCCTCACAGAATGAATTAGTTGACAATGTCAAGATATGTAAGCCACTGGGGAGTAGCGATCACAACCAGATACATTTTACCATCAAAGTAAAATCAGAAAGGAATAGTAAAAAGCAGTATAGGAGAAATTTCCACAAAGGAAGGTATAAGGACATGAGGAAATATTTAGCAAAGATAGACTGGACTAACACACTGAAAAATAAGACGGCAACAGAATGCTGGAATATATTAAAGAGTGAAATTAAGTGCATAGTCGATAAATTTGTACCCTTCAAAAAACAAGGAAAACGGTCCAAAAAGAAACACTTATCGAAAAAAGCCTTTAGAAAAATTAAGTATAAACAAATGATGTGGAAGTCATATAGATGTACTGGAAATGATGAAGACTACAACAGTTATAAAGAAGCACTTAACCAAGCTACAGCTGAAATTAGAAATTCAAAGAGAAGCTATGAACAACAATTAGCTAGTAATATAAAACATGACAGCAAGAGTTTTTATGCATATGTTCGAAGCAAACAGAAAGTTCAAGAAAAGGTCGGTCCTCTAGAAGATAGTGCTGGAAATATAATATCAGAGGGATTCTTAATGGCAGAAGACCTGAATGAGTACTTTAGTTCAGTGTTTACCAGGGAAGATATTAGTTCACTGCCAGTTCCAGAGGCTAAGTTCAAGGAGGCAGATTCAGACTATTTAGGACAATTAATTGTAACCCCAGAAATGGTAGCTAAGAAAATAAGGGCTATGAAGGATAATAAATCACCCGGAGTGGATGGTGTTCCACCCAAACTACTATTGGAAATTGTAGAACAAATTAGCATACCGCTTGCAACAGTTTTCAACTAGTCATTAGAAGAGGGAGTTGTTCCTTTAGAATGGAAAGAAGCAAACATTATACCGTTATTCAAAAAAGGTTCGAGAAACAAGTCAGAGAACTATATACCAGTGAGTTTAACATCAGTGATTTGTAAATTATTAGAAAGACTAATTAAAGATCACATGGTGGATTTTTTTGTTAAACAAGACTTGATAAACCCATCTCAACATGGTTTTTTTAAAGCGAGGTCATGCTTAACAAATATGTTATGTTTTTTGGAAGACATCACTAAGTGGGTAGATGAGGGATCACCAGTATATATCGTCTACTTAGATTTTCAAAAACCTTTCGACAAAGTACCACATCAAAGATTACTGCTTAAACTAAAGGCCCATGGCATAGGAAATGGTATAATAAACTGGATAGAACAATGGCTAATTGACAGAAGACAACATGTAGTAGTTGACGGGGAGGGGAGGCTTCAAACTGGAAATCGGTATTGAGTGGGGTACCACAGGGATCATTATTAGGACCTATATTATTCTTAATATATATCAACGATTTGGATGATGAAATAACAAGCAAGGTGTTGAAATTTGCGGATGATACAAAAGTGTTTAGAAGGATTAAAAGTGATGGAGATAGACAGCATTTACAAGATGATCTTGACAGGTTGATCAAATGGTCTGAAAAGTGGCAAATGCTGTTCAATTTTGGGAAATGTAAATGCCTCCACACAGGACATGGGAACGAAGAGGTAGAATATACAATGGGGGGTACTGTACTAAGTACTACAGTAAAAGAAAAGGACTTAGGGTTAACCATTAGTGCTGATATGAAGGTTTCAGAGCAGTGTGGAATTGCAGCTTCAACGGGAAATCAAATCCTTGGATTAATTAGGCGAAACATAATGTATAAGGAAAAAGAGCTAATAATACCGCTGTACAAAACAATAGTTAGGCCTCATTTAGAATATTGTATTCAAGCGTGGAGGCCATATCGCAGGAAGGACATATGCTAGAAAGAGTGCAGAGGAGAGCAACCAAAATGATACCAAGATGGAGGGATCTTAGTTACGAAATACGCCTAAAAAATGCAGTTTAACAACACTAGAGACCAGGAGATTGAGAGGAGATCAGATAGAAGTGTTTAAAATATTGAAGGGTTATGAAAATATTGATAGAAATTTTTTTTTCTCAGTTAAGAAAGTTAGAAGGACTAGAGGACATGAACTTGCATTAGCAAAGGAGCAGAGTAGATTGGATATAAGAAAGTTTTCATTTTCACAAAGGACTGTAAATGAATGGAACAGATTACCTGCTGATTGTGTGGGTGCTAGTAGCGTGAATATGTTTAAAAATAAAATCGACACATACCTCAGGTGGGCGGGATACACATAGATAAAAGGGTCGGACTCTCGATAAGCCAAAGGGCTTCCTTGTCCACCTGCCACCTAGAGTTAATTCTCTGGGTGGCAATCTTGTTAAATCTTGTTAAATCTACTTCAATCCAATTGAACCAGTATTATGTTATTAATTGCTACTGTTTTAAGTCAAAATGCATGCTATGTATATGTACCTTGTGAACAAATAGTTTTATCATAGTTCATCTCTTTCTTCTTTTCATTCTCGGGGAGGATGGTAGGGGCAAAATGAGAACATAAAATGTGTGCACATTTTCTTAAACAACCTTTAACTGTGCTACATGCGAGATTGCATCAACTCTCCAGCAAGGTTTCTACAACCACTGGAAATTGGCCTAAATAGCAGAGTATTGGGATCAAATTCAACAGTATTTTTAATAACACATTAACTAATATATACAATCTTCACGAAACGGTCTACTCAAATATTTTATTTCCAGGTGTATCTTCACTGGCATACATATAGTCACTACTAAACATGTCAACATTTTACTTCCATCATAACACTTAATGATCTGTAACTATGATTCACCAAAAAACATTTAATCAATAATTACAAAATCACAATTATAGTCCAAAGGACTTCAGTGCTTCTTGACCCATTTAAAAAAAATTGAAAACATACAAGACTTAAGGCCTGTTTAAGTGTCATCACACAACACAATTAGTTTTATTGTATTCACAAATCAATTTAACTTTTGGACACTTTTGGCTTGATCAGTAATTTTTGTATTTGTATCTGATGAAGCCATGTTGACTGGAATGACAAAGAGTCTCTAGACTGGAACATTAATTTATGACATGATCAAAAGAAATTTCTGTGGTAGCCCACAAAATTGATGGTTTGAATCATAATTAACTTCACGAATGAAAAATCCATTTCACATAGAAGACATTGAAACAAATTGACGGACGAATTATAGGCATATAGCATTGTTCCGTACAATTGCTTGTCTGCTGCTCTATGCAACGACAAGAACGGTGTGCTGCTTTTCTTGGATTCTGGTTCATATTTGGTGACTTTTACGTTGTTTGGGAATATTGAAGCATTATTAATTGATAATTGTACGTACTTTATGGAATACCGGTTTGGCTGAATAGAAAACCGGTTTCAAAACCTTATAGAAAAACCGGTATACGGTGAACAACAATAAGAAACACACACGTTGATGTGGATTTACTCTGCCATTTTTAATCCATGTCTTTGTGTGCAGGTGTCATATTGGGTCAGGGAGTATTTGGACGCGTGATGAAAGCAGAGGCGATTGGAATCAATTGCACAGAAGGCTCTACTACAGTCGCTGTCAAGATGGTCAAAGGTGAGGGGGTCACAAGAGTCACAATAGGGGCCATCGTATGGTCAGTGAGTGTGAAATTGGTGGGTGGCCAGGCAAGGGGAATCTGGTTGTTATAGAGAGACCGATGCAACGTGAATTGTTTGTAGTATTTTACATATGTTGTATTATTACAATTCAACCTCGCTTTACGGTCATCTCAGTAATACAGCCACATCGCAATTAAGGTCACTCTAAAACAGTAAAAAGTAAAAAAAGGTAAGTTCTTATGTAGTGCAGTATCCAGTCCTCAGGACTGCTCAAAGCACTTTACACTTTACTCCCTGGCAGACCTGTTCAATCGAACACCATCTTGAATTCTCTGGGAAGCATTCAGCCACACTGCAATTAATGCGCGACAACTATTCGTACACAAATATCCACCACTGTCTATAGCCAGGTACTCATTCAAACAGCTGAGTGAACTGAAGCAATGTAGAGTAAACAAACTTGCCCAAGGTTCGACACCAACGCACAGGATTCGAACCCGGGTTCTCTCAATCAAGAGTCCGAAGCTCTACCCACTGCACTACTGCGCCCCACAGACAGTCCCAAATTGTATCCAAGAAACCTGAATAGTGATGTGACCTTATTAGTAGGACTAGTTTCCTGTACGTTACTGCTGTGAAAATATTTTGGGACTATCATAAAGTGATGTTAATTGAGAGGTGGCTGTTTTACAAAGGTAGCCAAGGTAAATGAGTTTTGACCTTACAAGATAAGAGATCAAGATGAACTACATTTTTCTTGGCCACACAATGGAGTTAAATTCACAAATGTCTTGTGTGATACCAGCCCTGTATTGGACTAGATAATACAACTTTGTTTCACTGGGGCTACACTCTCAAATCTGCAGCCCCTGCAAATTTATTTATTCGTTTTTTTAAATAAATTTAATGTAATTTATTCATGACTTGGTATTTCATTTCTGATGCTATATGTGTGGGCTGGAATAAAACCTGTTCTGTTGCATATTAAAGGGGCCCCCTACATTTTTTGCTGGTCTAATTTTAAATTATTTTGTGAAAAAGCAAACAGACCATGACATGGTAGTTCATGTGTGGAATTTTGATAGAAATCATCTAACTATTAATTTACAGTCGAACCTTGCTTGACGGTCACCTTGGCAATACAGTCACCTTGCAATTAAGTCCTAAATGATTCCGGTTACAGTAAAGTATAGGAAATTAGTCCCATTAATAAGGTCCTAAGTCCTATGGGTGACCTTAATAAGGAGGTTTCACCGTATTTAATAGTCGTCTCAGAATCAGTTCAAGTGATTTTTTAAATTGGAATCTTCGTGTATGTTGCAGATATATCAAACAGGGAACAGGTAAAGGCTTTGCTGTCGGAACTGAAGGTGTTGATTCACATCGGTCGTCACCTCAACATCCTGAATGTCCTTGGCGCCATCACAAAGGACATCAACAATGGTAGATGAGTTTTAGACGAGTTTAAATTATTTATGACATTTTGTAGATTTTCTATAGCATATTTTCTAGATAATTTTGTGTGTGTTTATAGTAGAGATACCTTGTAATTTACATATCTCAGATGTCTAGTTTTAACTTTCATTTTTTAGAAATACACTTGTTTTTGATGCTTTTTTTAGTATCTATATCTAACTTGTTTGAAAGTACTTTTGAGCAGTTTAGGCTGAAAAGGATCCTATATACATTCTCATATTATTATTTTAGTGACACCTGCTAGGCAGTAACCTTTTTGATGTAGAATTGTTGCAGACATTTTACGGTATTATTTTCACATAATTATTTAAAAATCACTCAGACAGAAAGAATTCTTTGATATAAATCAGTCGTTGCTTAATTTAAGCATGAAATCAAATTATGCATTTGCTAAAAATAAGCATTATTACTCTTCGTTTCCTGTGGATGCAAAAACATATGTTTGCCTGTGTGATTGAAATCATTGTTTGACCTATGACCTTCGTCGACCATCATAGACGTTTTTGATTGGTCGTTACAGGTATCCTGTATGTGATCGTCGAATATTGTCAATATGGTAACCTGCGTCAACAACTTCTGAGGAAACACGATGATTTCATCGACACAATGGACGATGAATGTAAGTGGAACGCAGCGAGCAAGAAAAAAGAGCCTCAGGCTCGTGGAACATCGGGACTCGGCTATATTAACGTTTTCCATGGCAACGACATGAACGACGGCGATGCCTCAAACCATCTCAATGATGACACCGTTCCCTTGACAACGATGGACCTTGTTTGTTACGCATTCCAGGTTGCACGCGGAATGGAGTTCCTCTCCTCAAGGAAGGTGGGTGCCATTTCCTTCTGGCAATCCCATCTTTAGCCTTATTTAAATGACGTAATCACTTGCCTCTTGTGTGGAATGCATTGTACAGCCAAGTGCCTTGATTTGAACATTTACTGTTTTTAAATTAGTTTTACTAATTAATTTATATCTTATTATTTATATAACTAATTAACTTATATGTTATTATTATTTATTTAACTAATTCACTATATATTACGATGCACATATATCTAATTTTAAATAATTCATCATTATTTACTTGAGTTTGCATTTTTAAATAATAAATCTGCATGTATAACAATACATTGGTTTTATAATAATAACAAACTTCTGTATTGCTTGAATCATGAAGAAACTGAGCTTAAAAATGCAAAAAGCCAGAGTTATTAACCATTTTACAAGAATGAGGGACATACAAAAGTCATAATTCTAATGAGGATCTGCCAAAGAGTTAGGGTGGAAATGTAATTTGGAAAACAATTCTTAACTTTTTTGCACTGTTGAGCATAAATTTATATATTTTGTTTTAATAAGTGTTAGATGTTTTGGTTGATGCATTATAAAATGAAAATTTTTCTTTTGTACCATTGTTTGCATGAAAATGTACTAAAACCAAAATTACAATTATTATCTTGGTATAATATAACTAGAATATTTTTATTTCTTCGAGATAAATAAAATCACTATGTTATTACAATCATTTTAAAGTTGTTTGTTAAATTGCAGTATATCCACAGAGATTTGGCTGCAAGAAATGTACTTCTTGCTGAGGACAATGTTGTGAAGATCTGTGATTTTGGACTTACGAAAGACTGCTACAGATATGGAACCGAATACAAGAAGAAGTCAACGGTAGGTTGTAAGAGTGGTTACTAGGAAGAGAAAGGGTTAAAGGAAATAAAAATAAGGCATTAGCTAAAATCCTTTTTCCATGTGTACACAAAGTTTAACATTGTATGTAACATTTGACAACATTAAACAAGTACAGAAAAATACATTTGTAGCATAAATTCGATTTTAAGCCCGTCTGTGAAGCGATTCCCGCGGAAAATTTAATTTTAATGAGCTAGGCAATTACGTGGTATCGTGACGTCACTTATGACGCACACTCGCATCAGGCCGACCCTTTCCATGCATTCAGAGCATGTTTACAAGGATAGCTTTTGGGTCGAAACGAGCGTCATATTCCAACGTAATACAAACACTAGTCATCATAGAGGAACAAGCAGTTATCTTACGGTTCCACATGAATCGAATTTTATTCAAAACAATGAATGCGAATGGGCCTACAAGTCGACTAGGTTTCGCCGAGCTGAAAATATGGTCATTATATATAACGATGTTTCTAAATTGTATTGTATCACAATCTGTTTTCACATATATAATTACAAATTATTACCGTACAATATATTTACAATTAATAAATTATATATCCATTACATTATGTTTGTTTGGATAAATAAAATTTAGAAACATCATTATATAATTCCCATATTTTTGTGGCGAATAAATAATTACTACAAAAATAAAAATTATTTACAAATAGTGCATTATAGTATTAAATGATTTGGTTTATATTACTTTGTGAAAACATAAACAAAAAAAGTGTAAAGAAAATCAATGGTTTGCATGCTGTCAGGATTGAACCGGCATCGCCCGAATGTAAAATAAATGGCAAGAAACCAACTCCTCTACCAACCGAGCTGGCGGCACCAATTGAAATTCGCTGACTGATTTAAGTTGTTATAATAAATTGTACAACTCCTGTTTCATATATCGATATTCTAGTGATATTATGAGATTATACACATTACTTTCTGTAGCTGGATACAATATGTGTTTGCTATGTATGTTTATTGGTGTAGATTATCTCCCGTTGGTTGCATTCGATATAATTATTCTGAAAACGAGCCCAAGCTCTGCGAAACCTAGTCGACTTGTAGGCGCATTCGCATTCGTTGTTTTGAATAAAATTCGATTCATGTGGAACTGTAAGATAACTGCTTCCTCTATGATGACTAGTGTTTGTACTACGTCGGAATATTACACAATAACTCATTCTGACGCTCGTTTCGACCCAAAAGCTATACTTGTAAACATGCTGTGAATGCATGGAGAGGGTCGGCCTGATGCGAGTTTGAGTCATAAGTGACGTCACATCTCGGCATCCCGAAAAGCGCACCAAAAATATGCATATTCGAAAATGTCTGGATGCACAGCATAAAATGTGGAATTTCTAATTCATTGATTTTTTTTGATTTTTTTGGCTTGATGGACGTGGAAATAGGTAGCAGGATGTAATATAACATGAATTCAACCAATATATGTTTTTATTCCCTTTAAAGTGAAGTCTGTACCATTACCCAGTATCAGCCACAATCTTGGATGTGTCACTATATGAAATAAAATATATTATTGATTAATGAAGTAAAATGTAGTATTGTTTTAACCCTTTGTCTACCACAAAAAAGGATCCAGTACCAGTGAAGTGGATGGCGCTGGAATCTCTCACCCACCAGGTCTACACCACCAAGAGTGACGTGTAAGTGTGAATGGTTGCAACACTCGCAAGTGTTAGTGTGAATAATGTGAACTGTTTCAACATTTGCAAGTGTTAGTGTGAATAATGTGAACTGTTTCAACATTTGCAAGTGTTAGTGTGAATAATGTGAACTGTTTCAACATTTGCAAGTGTTAGTGTGAATAATGTGAACTGTTTCAACATTTGCAAGTGTTAGTGTGAATAATGTGAACTGTTTCAACATTTGCAAGTGTTAGTGTGAATAATGTGAACTGTTTCAACATTTGCAAGTGTTAGTGTGAATAATGTGAACTGTTTCAACATTTGCAAGTGTTAGTGTGAATAATGTGAACTGTTTCAACATTTGCAAGTGTTAGTGTGAATAATGTGAACTGTTTCAACATTTGCATGTGTTAGTGTGAATAATAATAATAATAATACATTTATTCGTACTAAAAAATTGTACAATTCGACTAAATCAATGTATAGAAGTTACTGTGTACATAAAACAGTAAGCAATGAGCGCAGCTCATCAATGGATAAAAAAGAAGAGCTACTCGCATTATCTATATCATGTAATACATCTTTTGCAATTGAGATTCTACATACTAGTTCATCATCCAGCCCCTCCTGGTAGTGGTCTTGAATCATACCATAAAACTTATTAGACTTCATTCGAAAGAATGTCATGGCATCAAGTTTCAATTTGGACATGATATAGTTAAAACTTTTAGACGTATGACCCACTACCTTGAAGGGCTAGATGAGAGAGCATTATCAAACTGGAGTTACTGCATTTCAGGCAACTCTGCATAAATTCGATTCATAATTTGAATCTGTAAACAGTCTGCTAAAAGTGGCACCATATTACGTGTGCAAACTGGTAGATTAAACAGTTTTCTTATACCTTTGCGCCACGTAGTATAAAACATATCAAGATGTTTGTTTTGTAAGTTCCACAGACTTACACCATAGAAAGATGTACAGTACGACATATATAATTGACATTTTATGTTTATATTACAAAACCCAAAATTAGCAGATAACGCATTTACATGCCATATAAAATCATGACACATATCTTTTACCATAGCCTGGTGAGTGTCAGGACCAATAATGTGGGCTAAATGCAACCCTTTTTTACTATGTTTCACTTTTAAACCATCAAAGTAAAATGGGCAGTCGGTACCAGTGCCATATTTAATAAGTTGACATTTTGCCGGGTTGAATTGTAAATCATATTCATATGCAAATTTTAGACATATATCACACATTTTGTTCAATGCATATATCGATGGAGCTTCCAAAGATATATCATCAGCATAGCCAACAGCACCATAGTACTTATGACCAATCATACAGCCGAAACCAGATATGCAGAGTCTTGTTAACATTTCATCAATGTAGATAGAAAATAAAATGGGGGACAACACCCCACCCTGCTTCACACCATTGGTAGTGGAGAAATGCAATGACATGGAATTGTTCCATGATACATTTAAATGTTGATTAGTGTACATATAAAGTAAACATCTGATTAAACGAGGATTCATTCCTCTTTCCATTAGTAAGTTAAAAAGTTTAACATAATTTACTTTATCGAAAGCTTTAGTCGCATCTAGTAATAATACGTAAACATCCGATTTATTCTGCTGGAAATAGTTCACAGTCTCCATTTAGCTGTAGAGCTTTGAGGTTTGAAACCAAACTGTAGATCACTTGTTTTAAGAGCATCAGTACTTTTTATAATTATAACCCAATCAAATATTTTCGACAGAGGGCTACTATGAGCAATGGCTCGATAGTTATCAGAATTATTTGCTGATTTCCTCTTGTTTTTTACCAGAGGTTGAATTGTTGATATATTAAAACCATCCGGGGTATACCCGTGATATACCATTGCTGTGAATAGCAAAGAAAGAAAAACATGTAATAAGTCCTCATACTTAGTAGCAAAGTGTTTAGAAATATTTTCGTCTCCTGTCACTTCATCAACCATGTTGGGTAGCATATTATTGTTCTTTGTAACTTTACCTACTTCTTTCCAGAAGTCCCTATTTTTATTTCCAAGTAAAGCTGTCGCCATACTTTCTTTTTTAACGTTATTTTGATTACATTTAACAAAACGAACTGTTTCAACATTTGCATGTGTTAGTGTGCATACTTGCAATATTTTAATGTGTACATGTGATTGTCAGTAGTTGCAACACTTGCAAGTGTTAGTGTTATTACTTGCAACACTTGTAATTTGTAGGTGCTAGTGTGAATAGGTGCAACACTTGCACATATTAGTGTGAATAGTTGCAACACATCCGTCAGTAAGTGTTAGTGTGATTAACTGCAACACTTGCAAGTGTTAGTTTGATTAGTTGCAATAATTTAATATGTAGGTGTTAGTGTGAATATATTTATGTGGGACAGTGTTCCCTGTTAGTGTAGTGGTGTTACTGACTCAGAACCGTAGCTAGTTTGCTGTAAATAACAAGGCAGATGAAAGTTTGTACCAGAGCTTTGTATTAAGCCAAACATGAAACCATACAATACAATATGTACATGAAGTGCCTTAGCTTATATAATTCTAATAAATAATTTACAGCAAAGGTGACGGGAACCAACCACACACAGGTGGTGGAACCCGCCCGTAAATTGCCAAACTAAAACCCTGTCCAGAAGGGGAAAGCGTCAAAGCGCCCAAAAACCCCTTTGCTACATCATGTAGGGAGATTAATACAAGAAAACTCACTGCTTCCCACCCATGATGTCAGTTGGAATTGTCCAATGTCCAACCTTATAACTACAAACATTCTATACAAATATCCAACATGCATATACTATGTAACATGTAAAAACGCCAAACATAATTCTACCAAAAACCTGCAATTGTAAACATGACATGTTAAATTGACAAGACACACTAGCTGTCAGATGTAGCAAACAAATCCCACTAGAAATGAATAACCTAGGTGCAGATGGGGTAGGCGGGTGGGAACAACAGATGGGGTAGGCGGGTGTGAACAACAGATCTAGATGCAATGTAACCGCAAATTATCGCAGGATGTAATAATCTGTCTCAAATCAGAACAAATGATCAATATGTAAGCGACAAATGGAATACGTTTTCTCCATGACAATTTCGAAGTGGGAAGCTAAAATGGTCTCATGCCTTTATATACGCAGGAATTGTCACTTGACTTAGCTCACCGGGTATACCGTACAAACCTAATTTAGGAGTCGGACCAATGCCCACACAAAAGTCATTTGATGTGCATCATAATGTCATATTTATGTGGGACAGTGTTCCCTGTTAATGTAGTGGTGTTACTGACTCAGAATCGTAGCTAGTTTGCTGTAAATAACAAGGCAGATGTAAGTTTGTACCAGAGCTTTGTATTAAGCCAAACATTAAACCATACAATACAATATGTACATGAAGTGCCTTAGCCTATATAATTATAATAATTTAATTTATAGCAAAGGTGAGGGGAACCAACCACACCCGGCCATTCAGAATGGCCCATATAGGTGTTAGTGTGAATATATTAAACATTTGCAATGTGTACGTTTTTGCAGTGTTCTGCCCAGGTTCTCAAAAGGGCAGGGTGCCATTTCAGAAAAAGGGCACATAGAACGCGGTGAGCAATAGTTAAAAAGGCACATGCGACGCGTGACTAAATAGTTAACATGACCCATATTTAACAGTGTTTTGCCCAGGTTTTCAAAAGGGCAGTGTGCCATTTTAGTAAAGGGCACGTAGAGCGCGATAAGCAATGGTTAAAAAGGCACTTATGACATATGACTAAATTAAATAGTTTTTAACAAGACTAAAGACTTAGTAGCAGTGTACAGCTTGTAGTTCAATATCACACTACTTACATATATACTGTAGTATGTTATGTACACAGTGTATACGTATATTTATGCATTATAATTTTGGCTTGGGCAAGCATTTGTAAAACAAAACACAATATTTACCTTTACATAACTTTTAAATTTGTGTCAATCTGCATAATATTCAATATGCATAGAGAATATTATACAGGTAATATGTGTGCCAAATTTCTTTGGGCTGGGTTTAACATAAATTGAGATATACTGTTATGTTCGATTTTGAAAAATAAAAATGTACAAATAACATAGTATTTTTGAAAAATGACATTTAAATAAATAAAAATATGGACAAATGGATGATTATATAGTATATATAGACAACACAACATATTATATTTAGTTAAATTGGCTTAAGTTTTAACAAAACACGATATCCAGCATGACATAATATTTTATGTATAAATTCACATCATATTTAAAATTCTCAGAGACTATTCTATAAGCAATAGGTATGCAAGATATTGTTGGGCTAAGCTGAACAGAAATTGAGATATATTACACTGCAAATAGTAAAAAGTGTGATGTAAAACATTAAAATAATTATAGACATGCATAGCTAATTTGTAAAATTCCATTTTATTTACAGAAAACTACCCACACACAATCTATTTTTAGTCCTTTGGCCGAATGTCCAAGGGACTATTCCCATCACTCTGCGTCCGCCGTCCGCCGTTAGCTGCCGTATCTCAGAAACCGTTCAGTAACTTTTTCTCTAATTTTGCATAGACATATCTTAGGGCACTGCCACTGTGCACGAGAAATCTGTATTTGATTGAATCATTCTAAGGGCTCCCTAGGGCCTCCAAGGACCCCAAAACTTGTAAAAATGTAACATTTTGCCTATTTAAAAAAAAACTGTTAAGCAACTTTTTCTCTAATTTTGCATAGACATTTCATGTGGTAGTGCCACTGTACACAAGAAATCTGTATTTGATTGAATCATTCTAAGGGCTCCAAAGGTCCCCTAAAATGCTAAATTTGCTAACTAAATGGTCTACTGTAGAAGCAGATCTATCATGCTTCCAGTCCATTTGTTCAACTAATCCCTTTACCCACAGCATCTGTCACACCTCACTGTGGCTGGCTGGTGAAAGTGTGACTAATCTGTAATTGGTCACTGGCAGAGGCTTGGGTCAACAGATACACCACCCTCTAGACCCCTGGACAGTTGTGCCTACATTCTAAGGGGTCATCCTGAAACAACCACATGTCAACCATTAGAATAGTTGACATAGTTCCGCTATATACAAGAAATATGTAATTGATTGAATGATTCTAGTATCATCAGCATATAGTAGAACATTTGCAAGAAAATGTCTACATCATCATCACTAAGGTTGTAAATTTCACCAGCTACCATGTCAAGTCCCTTATAATTATGACTAACAGTGTTCAAAATCATTCAGGTAAATAGCAAATAACAAAGAAGACAAGTTGTGTCATGAGAAGAAGGCTGACACAGCCCCCAAAATTCAAAATGTTTACACTATCTAGTGATGTGGTTTTGAGAAGGGCCCTTGAGATTACCCCCTAACAGTAGATTTTGTGTATTGTACCAGAAACAGAACACTATTCCCCTTTCCAAAACATCTGTCACATGCGGAGTCTGTGTCTTGTATGGATATATATTTTTATGCAGTTGTTTTATATAAGCAGAAAGTTAATTGAAATTAGTTATTCTTAGGCCACAGAAAAGTAATTCCCGGTTTCTCATCAATGCATGTATTTAAAAATATGTGCCACAACATTTTATTTTCTATTATAATTATTCCTCTAAATGCAAGACGTAGTGCAATAAGTGAACAGTAAACATGTCAACATTTTACTTCCATCATAACCCTTAATGATCTGTAACTATGATTCACCAAAAAACATTTGATTAATAATTACCTACAGGGTTGTTTGATTTATGCTGCGCAGAAACTGTTTCTGCCCGGCAGAAACACCAACAATAGGAAATACATGCCATTGATAGGCAAATGTGTTCTTTTTATAGAAAACATCAGTTTCTTTCTGTACCTGTATAAGTATGATAACCATGTGTCCGCCCTGCTCACAATAAACAAAAAACATCACATGAATGATAAAAGGAAGATCACTGCCACTTAACTTGTGGATTATTATTATTATAAAACTGCTCTGCTACTGCTTTGATGGACAGTTAATTAGTGGCTCAAGTTCAAATACATCAGGACTTTTTTCACACCTGCATGGTAGTTTAGGCTCAGTAGTGTGTTGGCAGCCACTAAACCTATAGGCTTGTGTGAAAAGGATAGTTGGCAGAAGAACTAACTTCAAAGCACCATTGCATCCATTTAGCCAGGCAGCAGTCACACTGTCCCAGTGTCTGCTGCTATGTTTATATAATAATTATTTAGGCTTAATGATCCAAATACACCAATCTGTTGGCACAATGTCAGATAATAGAACTATGTTAAACATCTTAACAATAAGTATAATTAGTTCTGTGGGGCTGTTTTTTTCAGAAACTGATCAGTAACTTTTTCTCTAATTTTTCATAGACATATCATGTGGTAGTGCCTGCTATTGTTTGGTAGACTCCTGTTAAACTGGACAGTTGCCTGTAGGTTTTAAACTGTGTCAAACATTGAGTCTACCTTTTACTCTCAAATAATCTGTCCTCTTAGTTTTACACATAAAGACATAATCTTGCATAACATGATGAGTTTTTGTAGCAGCACATTTGTACTTCCAGTGAATCATTGCAACATAACATACAAACTGTGTGCCACATTTGAATGTCATGCATGTAACATTTCCATTCAATCCATTTGCATATATAATGTAAAACTTCAACAGCCGTTTTCTTCATTTTCACTTTTTGACCCCTACCATGTTCAATGCTCCATAATTTCGCCAATTTTTGTAGCAGTCATAATTTTTGAAACTGTGTAAAGCACCCTACCCAACCTTTACAAGAATGTAAGAAAACAATGTAAAAATTGTTCCGACTTATCACTCATTTGGTCAGGGGTCACATATAGACGTATTAGTCCAAAGGACTTCAGGGCCACTTGGCCCATTTTTTGGGTACCAGGGCATCACTGAAAAAGGACAGGGCGTAACGCCCCGCAAATTCGACCTAGGCAGAACACTGATTTTGTGCAACAGATTCAACACTTGTAATGGTTAAGTGTTAGTATGAATAGTTGTAACACTTGTATTGTGTAAGTGTTGGGGTGTGAACACATACGTACAACACTTCTAATGTGGGAATCGTTGCAACACTTGTAATGGTTAAGTGTTAGTATGAATAGTTGTAACACTTGTATTGTGTAAGTGTTGGGGTGTGAACACGTACGTACAACACTTCTAATGTGGGAATCGTTGCAACACTTGTAATGATTATTTTATCAGTTTAAACCATCCTTGAGTGAAGCAAACTTTTCCTTGAGTTTTCTACAGCACTCTTGCAAGCAGAAGTTTTAACGGGTTATGTTTCTGTACAAAGTTGTGATGTTTTCTGTGCAGTTTTGGTTGATGATTGTTATAGATAAAGTAAACACACTTAATTATTTGTATTTTCACTTGTAGATGGTCGTTTGGTGTGCTAATGTGGGAATTCTTTACACTCGGTAAGTTTATACATTTAGACAACATAAATTTGCAAAGTTGCCTTCAGAATAAATCCTTGTGACATCAGCCTTGACGGCATTTTTCTTAATCTGGCAATACATAGTCAACCAGTTCTTCTTCAAAACATATGCCAATCATTCCATACTACAAGAACACCGTAATTTGCATCACAAAATGATCACAGATTTACCTTAAAAAATTGCATATATATTTATACATAATTGTAATATCTTTGTGGGTAATGAAGAATATAAATTGTCTATTGAAGAAAGTTATATAAAAATACATATTTGGAATATGGATGTCATTCGCAATTTCCTGGTTGTTGCAGGTGGAAGTCCCTACCCTGGCATAGAGTTTGATGAGAAATTTCTAAAAAGAATGAAGGGAGGATATCGAATGGAGAAGCCACCCTATGCTTCTGAGGTCATGTAAGTACAGATACCTGTAAGCATCACATATCTAAATTGAACTTGCAGTTTGCTTGTGGTACAGTTGGAATATTCATGTTATAATTAATATAAATAAATTATGTGTAATATACACTTTCAACAGTGATTACAATTATCAGTGAAATAAACTAATATACATGTTTGCAAACATTTGTTGTTGTTGTTGAAATACATATTAGTGACTTGAAATTCTTTATCAATCTGTTTAAATATGTATTAATCCATATGATAGTAGTTTTTGTTCATTAATCAGCCTATAACGTTCAGGTTCCATCATTTCCCGTCTGAGAAATATACATGCAGTATATGTGACATATACACAGAAAACATGTTAAATGAAATCTGTGAGGCATCTCAGAAAATGTTTCTAATAACTATTTTTGTAAATTTGAAAATGATCCATATAATAAATCTTCTATGATCATATCCCAAAATATATCTCATCTGTACAAAAATGTTTTACTGTTTGTTCGCCATACTCGAAAGCAGCATTCGGCACACTTTAGTAGATTAATGCACAGTAGGTTTGACATTTAAAAAGTTTTAAGAAATGGCAGTTTGATGAAGGAATGTGCGTGTTTGAACGGAAGTTCTTCTTTTGCCAGCTACCGGTGCATGATGCAATGTTGGAACGCAGACCCTGTTGAAAGACCGAACTTCACCCAACTGACCGAGAGCTTCGGCAACATGCTCCAGGCCAGCGTGAAAGAGGTAAGAGTTGACGGTCACTCACCCGCCACAGCGAACCGGGTACTAAGTTGCACAGGCCTATTCTGCACATGAGCCAAAAATAGCTCTCTACGTCATATCCCATCAATTTTTTATTTTGACAGAAATGCCTACTTTGTAATCTCATCTTTGAATGTCCAGTTTATTTTCCTCGACAAACAGTCCAAAATTAATAAAATGCAGGCATTTATGAACCTACAGGTTAAAAAACAATAGACAATATGACTTGAAGTGACCATGTTTCTCATAACGTTGCAATACATAAAAAATTACTGAACATATTTCAACAAATGATGTATCATCTTAAAGCTCAAGATCTGTTCAATAAAAAAAAATAAAAAACTCAATTTCACAATGTTGTGACTTAGTATCTACTTTACTGTGGCAGGTGACATTTGCTGATAGCAGCAGATGACATCTGGAGATATTGATGCTTTCTCTGTGAGTGTTCAGATTGTCGCATAATTGAACCACAAACACCTAATATGATATATCCCAAAGTGGTAGAAACCTGTTGTGGCCTAACAGAGCCAATGGTCTTCATGTAGAAATAACCCACACAGACACCGAGTCAGAGGCTACCAAAACTCTTGTTCAGATGGCGGAGTAAATGTAATGAGTCCCTTCAAGACAAATGTTGGTGCCAAGTAAATGAGAATATGCAGCCACGGCACCGTGCTGCATATGTATTTTTGTGCTGGCAACAACGCAGGACGAGTGATGATTGGCATAATGTCTCCTAATGTCTGATGCTAATTACCCCCCTTTGTCTTTGGTGCTCTTTTGGCACAAGGAACCAATCACCGCGCGGTAATGGCGCTCGGTGGCAAATTTCAACGAGCTCTTGGTCACTTCATTTTGTGAAAGCAGACAGAGTGGTCACATCAAAAATTGTGGCCCTCGCATCCCTCCCAATTTTTTACAGCATTAGGGACACAACATGTACATCGTTGGTGGAAGAGGGGTTGATAGCAGATCTCAACGCTTTCCCCATTTTCTTAGTGCAGGTGGACAATGTGTTCACATGGTTTTGATGCCGAGACAGCTCGCTTCTCTTCCACTGGTGATTTTAGTAAGTTGGGCGTAATGGCCCCACTTATAGGTTTAGGCTAAATCTTGATATAGTGTAACTCTTCAGCAGGTAGTTAGGATAATAGTTAGTGTGAATGAATGGTGTGCTTGGTTAGTACGTTACAATGCATAAGGTCTACTGTGATTACAGTAGTAATGCTGTTGTTTTATATATCTATAACAATACTGCTAATGTTGTATATGCCGAAATGTGGGCTCTGTCATCCAGAGGTACAGGAGACTAGTATGGGCTGAGTCATAGGCCTGGCCTTGGGATGTAGAGCCCACATTTCTCTCTCTTTAACTTAATCTCTTTAATAAACGTAATTCATTTGGCCTTATTTCATCATTATTCATGACTTGTGTTGGTGCTTGCATAAATGAACATTATGTTTAAAATTGCACGTTGTTTTAATTACAGATAATTTAAATTTGATAAGATAAAAACATAAATAATTCAGTCAGTAGAATTTAATAACAACTTTATTTATACAACAAGATCTAAAGTAAAACTCTGTTCAGTAGCGTTTACAATCAAAAAGCAAAATATTAATGTGATATAAATGTGAATGTTTGATACGTTTCAGCACTACCTGGAGTTGGACTCAAACTACATGACCGAGGATGCAGCAGGGGCGTTCAACTACATCCCGTTGTCTCCGAGTGATTCACTCATTGAGAAACTTCCGACCGGCGACGGACCAGAAGACAAGGCGAAAGGATACGCCGGCAAATTACGATGGCGCATTTCGTCCGCCAGCGAAGCAACCCCGCTGAAACCGATGACAAAAATTGAGCCGTTCATGAGGTCAGAAAGTAGTCCGGCGGCTGTGTCGAGTTTGCCTCCGAGAGAAGAACATTGCACTGTGGAAGGATCTAATGATCCGCCCGAGGAGACAACAGCGTTTGTTCACCATGACGTAGAAAGTAGTTCAGCAGCGGCGGCTGACGGGAACGTTTTTACCCCCTGCACCCCCAGGGCGGGGTGTAGAAATGAGGCTAAAGAAGGGGTGCAATAGTAACGATTCGGTGGCGTCAAGTGGGTTTCACTCGGACTATACTCCTGATATGGATTCGGCACCCCCGAACTATGACCTCGTTATGAGGAATGGTCGCACTGGAGAGGATGTGTCTGTAGTCTGAAGGGCATTGGTCATTTGGTGGACAGATCAATGGCTAGACAGTCGTGGTCAGTGGATATGGTAACCTTGGTCAGTGGACGTAGTCGTTGAGTGGATGTGGTCAACTGACTGTCAGGACTGGTCAGTGGAAATGGTCAGGCAGTAGACTTGGTCAGGTATCGGACACAGGGCAAACTGTCAGGCAAGGATTGTGGTCAGTCTATGGCCATGATCAGTCTATGGCCATGGTCAGTCTATGGCCATGGTCAGTCTATGGCCGTGATCAGTCTGGCTGTTTGACTGGCCATGGTCAGTCTATGGCCATGGTCAGTCTATGGCTGTGGTCAGTCTGGCTGTGGTTAGTCTATGGCCATGGTCAGTGGATAACTGGTCAATCTATGGCTGTGGTCATTTGATGGCCAATCAGAAGACAGTTGATCAGACCCAGTGGACGTGGTCAACTGGTGGACACAACCAATTGGTGACCAGTCAGCTGATTGACTTGACCGTGGACTTGGTCAGTTTGCTAAGCTGGTCACTCAGTTGACATGAGTCCCTGGAGTTGACAGATGGGGTTAGGCAGGTGTGGTCAGTTCTAGTCATGGAGCAGGACAACAGTAATTAGCAGTGATGTCCACTACAACTCCTGGCACAATGCCAAAGCATTGCCAAAGATGATTAGAGTTAAATATAATTAATGTACTGGTTTATATCATAATTTCACAGAAATTTATAATTTAAAAAGGGGCTACAAATTTACTGAATACAGTTAACACATATTTGTTATTATTGTTTATGAAATAGTAATTATTATTATTACTCATTACAATTTTATAATCGACATGGCTGATTCAAAATGGTTCGGGGCATAATTTGACAATAATTAAAAATTTAATAAGGGGTTCTGAATTTACTAAATCATTTGTTTAATTATGAATAAATATTTTGCAATGTGTTTGAAATAACAGTTTTATTAATGATTATTACAATATTGTTTATACTTTACTCTGTTCAAACAAGAAAGACTGGTTTCTGTAGATTGATGACTGCCTTTTATGAATGAGTTATGATAACTTTTTAAGTCCGATTACTTAAAAAAGAGAAACACGTTTAATTTGTACACAGCTCTTAAGTGTGTATATAATATGACATATGTAGCTGTAGGTAAAATGTAATGATTTTTATACTGATGCAAGTTTGTTTTCTGATCTATGCAGATATTGGTTGTTGAAACAAATATTATTATTATATTATTAATATTTAGAATTACTCTAAAGTGATTCACACCTTTGCATATATTTGTTGTATATACACCTGTATATATGTTAATATCATGCTGTTTAGCTTGTAGTTAAGAAAATAGCGTGTCGGTAGAATATGTCATATCATTTATGAATTATGTTAACTGCCAGCATTCAGGGGCCATTTCAGAGACGGATTTATGACTTGGTTTGTCGTTGTTGTTTTTAAAGGTCAGTGGAACAGTTTATTTTAACAATTACACAATAATAATAATTATGTATGATAAAGTAAATAAATTTTAGAAAATTAGTTTCTTTTAAGCATATGTAATTGTTTTATCCTAAAAGGATTTGCTAGTTCTTATATATACAGTGTATGTGCAATGGTTAGAATTAGCATTGTTATGTCAGTCCACAATGCTTTGCGTGTCTTCTACAATTATACAGAGTTTTGTCAACCTACATCAAATGTCCTCATATGGGCACTTAGTTCACCAGCGGTAAACATTTGCTCCTTCAGTTTAAAGATGTTAGCAGCTGAACGCTTCCCAGAGAGGTCAAGATGGTGTTCGATTGAACAGGTCTGCCAGGGAGTAAGGTGTTAAGGTAACTGGGTTGGGTATCATGTCAGTTGATTTCTTTATAATTTTCTTCATAGAACATTAGTAGGTGTCAGTATGAACATGTGTACTATTAAAAAAACCAAGGCACTATCGCCATATGTCACCAATCCGTCCTTTAAAAACTAGTATGTTTAGTGTGTCTGTGGAAAATCCCTTTTCAGATTCTTGGAAACTGACGATGTTTCCATAGTGACGATCACGTGTGTGTCAGCCCAGTTCAAATAAAAATTTGTTCACCATGAAGGCAGAGCATACCCAGATAGAAAGCCCACGTTGGCCCAACGTTGACCCAACTATGGTACCGTTGGCATAGTGTTGGCGTTGGGTGGACAACGTTGGGCCAATGTTCTACAATCAACAAAAATGTAAGAAAAAAAATAGTTTAATGCACTAACGTTGGTATAACGATGGTTCAATTAATGTCACAGTACACGTAATTATACATTTTTTGATATCCATATGGATCAACGTTGGGCCAACCACCCTTTGGAGATGTTGGGCCCACCATGGGGCCAATATGATCACCTTTCAGGAAAAATGCACAGATACCATGCACACAAGGGGCAATTAACTTGAAAAGTTTATTAATTAAATTACAATTAATTTAGCATTTTTTTAAATTAAATTAAATACACCTCACACCAATATCTGGTCAGTTCAGTTAACCTATTTTCCCAATTAAATTATAGTTATATTTCAATTAAATTAATGTAATTTCAATTAAATAAATTTTCATTTAATTAATTTCAATTAAATTAACTTCAATTAAATTTACAATAACTATCACAACACAAAAACAAGCTAATTGAACATATTAAATCTCATTGTGTTACTAATTGTTACCAAAACCAGCACATTACGAACATTTAAGTTAACGAACATTTCAACATTTGGATTTGTGTCTAAAAAAACTGCAAACGCCAGATCCACTTTGAGCAGCATGCATGCCCTTGGAATGGTGTCTAAGCCATAAAAGCAATTCCATTGACATTCACATTTCACCCAACTCAAGCAGTACTGGCCGGAAATTGAGACAATTGTCTGTAACTTTCTTTCAGTGGTATATGTCTATTATGATGTCGGAGAGGTGATCAGGTAACTTACCCATTCGTTCGCCATGCTTCCATGTAGCACTAGCGCAATATGTTTAAATGTAAGGCCTGTATATTGCAATTAAATGTGGCTTGACTCAGTGCCCCTTAAATACCAGTCTGTCCAACCGCTCCGAATTGGTCGGGACAGTCCCGATTTTGTGCCAGAAAACATCGATTTTTGCAGCGATGACAAAAATCTGACGTAACTTGTTACCGACTCGACAACGTACATACATGAGTACTGCGTTTGTCTGCTGTTATCCTTGCAATAATTTGTGGTCATCGTGTTTGTGAAGCATGCCCGTATTAAGATGTAGTAACTTTTTCCAGAAGAAAAAGTTTACTTAAAATAATTTGGTTAAGTAAATCAACAAATTAACATTAACCCGTGCTTGGCATACACTGCAACATGCAGACATAATTTCATGCATGTATGTTAACTTTCAGAAATTTGAAATGGAGGATTTTTTTCTCATTTGATATCAAATTACACACTCCGTTAACTTACATTTCTGTGTAACAACAAATGTGTAAATCCTGTAAATCAAGCATAACTGTTATGTTAGAAGTTCGTAAGATTGATATATAAGAATATACAAATTGTAGCCTACTTTTCCCAATTCAAACTTGTATTTAAATGCCACACACTATTTTTCTAACTCAAAATGTTGATTCTCATGTTTTCCGGTACACATTTTTAAATGACAACTAGTCATGCACCCAACTCGCAGTGAAAGCGGAACATCGGTTGCTGGAGAACACCGGCGGCGTGTCCATGCACGCATTCATCTTGTGCATCAGGTTCTGCGTAATGTGTACACGTTGTACTTGCGTTTTAATAATAAAAAATGTGTGAAAAAAGAGTCTGCATGTGTTTTGCTTTTTTGGATTTATTCAACACGTCATGATGTACCTATGAATACATCAGGAAACCATCGGGAAGCGGGAAATCTTGTTTTTCTCTAAAACTAAATACAGTCGCGCCTCGTTATAACGCGGTAGTCGGGGTCCACGAAATGAATCCGCGTTATAAACGAGGCGCGTTCCCATATCTGCCGTCAGGGGCGCTACGACGACGACCGACACCGCTGCTGCACGAAGAACGCCATCGAAGCCAACCGAAGTGTGCACGTCGCGCAGTCTATACGCAGTTTATGAAGCTTATTAAACTGCCAGCCAATGTCAATGTGTATTCTGTTTAAATGTCATACCTTTTGGACACTGTTGAACTGAATAAAATTCATGAATTGTGTACCGTTTTTAAATAAACAACGGACCAACAAGCCACGGTCAACTGAACGATAATATGGTACCGCTGACGTAAGATCTAAAATAATGACCTGGCACTAGGCAGCCGAATACGCAAATGATTTGAGAAACGCTGTGTTAGAGTTTATTAAGGATTTAAAGCTATGCGTACGCTCACAATTGGCTTAACTTCGTCTTTCAATCAATATCAAAATACCAATTTAGAAAGCACATTTACCGTGCCGAACAATATTACGATTCACCAATTCATATGCGGTTGACGAATTAATATTTTGGCGCACCAGTACAGGCAGTAGCTTTGCGTTCATCGCAGCGAAAAGCTAATATTTGTTACGCAATGTTAGCTTACTGATCTTGCCTACTAAGCTTTATTAAAACGTATTTAACCCATTCTTAAGCAAGGCGTATTTGTGAATTTCAACTGCACTTTACAAGCCCGAACTGGCGATCTGCGGAAGCCATGAGCATGACTAGCAGATCGGAAACGATTCGTTTGATGTCGGCTTAAAACAAATCATACCTCGCTCCACATTTACTGTTCCTAAAGTTAAAACTGAACATAATTATAGTCAACGAAACTTTGATAGCATTGGCAGTGCAGAATAAACAACGGCAACGTAGTGACGCGCCTCACACTTGATTCGTTGCAGTTGTACGTCAACGTTCAATTTATTGTCCGCCAACTAGTCTTTCAATATACACATGCCGTGGACAAAGACGGGGATAACTTCACACAAAACAATTGACAGTTATTACCGTGTTAATATAGTTTGTCATAGCGCCCATGTTCCCCCATGGCGGCAGAAATTCGGGGTCCACGACCGACCGCGTTTTAACGGGGCGCGTTATAACGAGGCGTGACTGTATATATAATTATAGTATATATATATATACCTTCAAACACCTTGCGCATGCACTCACACACGCACGCTCACATACACGTGCACGCGCATGTATGCGCTAGTTCGATTATATAGTAAGATTTGAAAACGAATTGACGGCATACACATTGAATAACTGTATATAGCATGCTATGCCTACATGTGTGGATGTCAAATTCTGGAGGTTTGATTAATTGGCTTCTCGTTAATATACACCAAAATCCATAGGAAAACAATTAAATATATAGGCTCAAACGGATACAATTTCAAGGGACCGTAATTATATAGCCATTTGCCTGCATGCATTGTCAGGAAGAAGTTAGTTGACTACAGGCTAACTTAATTTGTGTGCCTACCAGATCCCTGTATTATAGATATTCCCTAGCTAGGCAGATTATTATTTATTGCACGACTGACCCCTCCCGAGACGCAATTAAAGTTGACTGCGCCTCCCTGGTCTGGTAGGAGATCTTTCACTTGTCCCGCAAGTATTATCGTCTGTGATTACAGTCATTTGTTTATTGCGCTTAGGATCAACCGCTGACATCAAATGAGCATTGGGTTGGGTCTAGACTAAAACTATGTTTTATCAGGACAGCATGGTGCCAACAATGTGTAGGTGATAATTATCCTAACATGGTCAGCTGTAAATTTATTAATACGCGTGTCTGATAGCTGGCCGCTGACTGACCCAGGGGTAAACAGATGTGATAGTGCGGCTAGTGCCAATGAAGTAAATGACAAATTCTTAGCATACATTTCTTTAAAAAGGACTTCTAACAAAGCTTTAAAAAACTTTAAAGTGCTAAGCGATTCTTATAAAAATATATCCGTAATAACTGCAGTAAATGAGAATGGCATACATTCATTAACAGCATTTTCAAATTAAGTGGACTTGTTTGGTTCGGGACAGTTTCTGGCTTTGGCGCTTGGGGATTAACGGACGCTAATCGCTGCTATCAGATTCCAACACAAAGGGACAGTCCACACCCAGCCTCGTTATGATCCTGGGCGAATGCTTACGTTATTCGAAACGTTGGTAGATTATCGTGACAACGGATGGTTGACGGATTATCCGCATCACATTGCATAAATACTATTTTGACATATGTAAAAATATTCATTTTGCCTTTTATTTAAGCTTTGGCTGTCAAACTGATTGTTTTGTATGCACAATGGATTGGACTGGGTTTTTTGTATGAATAATTTCAAGTGACTGATCAGCACAATTTAAATCAGTCTCAGGCTGACTTGGTTAGATGATCAAATTTCTTCTGTCCGTTCTAATAGACTATAAAATAGTATCTCGGCAGCACTCATTGGGGTGAAAGCATTTTGACAGTTTTATATTCATAAAATTATAATAGAAAATGGAGTTATATTTATAATTATCAAATTTGGGCTAGTGTAGTGGGATCATTTATCAGGTACATCTATGATTTAGTTGAAGATTGGATTCTATGAATCTACCATGAACCAGGCAGCATCGTACTGGACACAACGGCGGAGAATCAGGGAGAATGTAGCCCAACATATCAATAGCATTATAGGTGAACAGGTTCATTTACAAGAACAGCTTTCTGAGTCCCTTGTGAAACTCTTGAACAGCATCATGTCGTGGGCATGGATGTCGGTAATAATATCAATACTGACGAGACTGTTCAGATTGCACCAGAGCCAATTGCATGTGATTTTGAAGATAATTTAGAAGAAGTACACGGGTTCTATGACATCGAGGGTACTGAACAACTCAACCTCTCCTCTGATAGTGACAGTGATACTGAAAGTAATAATGATGGTTTTAGTGATATATTGACTTGTATCAAGGAGTGGGCAGTGGAGTGTCAAATACCGATGTCATCGCTGTCGTCATTGTTAGCAATCCTGTGGCCATATTTTTCCACACTTCCAAAAGACCCTAGAACTTTGTTGCATACAAAAACAAAGTATGAGATAAAAGAGTTAGCTGGAGGCTTATATTACCACTTTGGGATTGAGTCAGGTATTCTATCCAGATTTGCAGAACACCCTGAATTTGTCCCGGATGATATGTGTTTTTTAATTCAAGTGAATATTGATGGACTCCCACTTTTCAAAAGTTCAAACCATCAATTCCGGCCTATATTGTGTCGCATCGAAAAGTTTCCTGACACAGAACCTTTTGTAATAGGGTTGTTTTCTTGGAAAACCAAACCCTCCGATGCTGAGGAGTATCTGCGTGCTTTCACAAACGAAGTTAGCCATCTCACGACAGACGGATTTGAACACATGGGCATGCGGTATACAATGAAGGTATCCTCTGTCATATGTGGCACACCTGCTCGAGCATTTGTGAAGAGGGTTAAATCGCATACCAGTTACTATGGTTGTGATAAGTGTAACCAAAGTGGTGAATGGATGGGAAAGCTCATATTCCCAGAGACAAATGCTACACCCAGAACATATGTAGCATTTGATGAGATGGAAGATGAGGATCATCATCTAGGACCTTCTCCTCTAGTAGGTACTGGCATTGGCATGGTGTCTCAGTTCCCACCCGACTACATGCACCTTGTCTGTCTGGGTGTTATGAGATGCCTGCTGATGCTCCTAATTAAAGGGCCCTTGCAGTGGAGGTTGAGGTCACTTGTTGTTACACATATATATCCGATTCTTTGGTAGCAATGAACAATTTCATGCCCAGAGAATTTGTCAGAAAGCCAAGAGCTCTTACCGAGATGGACCGATGGAAAGCTACATAATTCCGCCAATTTCTACTCTACACCGGACATGTATTGTTTTTAAATAAGGTCACCGATGTAGTATACAAGAACTTTCTGCTTTTATTTGTGGCTATCCATATACTTGTGAATCCAGAGCTCTGCTCTCTGTATAGTGATTATGCACATGAGCTGCTGATCATATTTGTGCAACATTTTGAAACTATCTATGGGCAAAATATGTTGGTGTACAATGTTCATGTTTTGGTTCATTTAGCAGAGGCTGCAATAATATATCTGCGTTTCCTGTTGAGAATTGCCTTGGTAAACTCAAAAGAATGGTACGTAAACCATCATTTCCACTGCAGCAGGTAATTCGTAGACTGCGTGAATAATCAGAATACCACAGAGGAAATAAAGATTGCGAGAAGGTACCACCACACCTGAAGAAACAACACAGTATGGGTCCTGTTCCACAGGGATATCCTTTGTGTGAACAGTACAGCCAAGTCCACCTTGAGAAATGTTGTCTTACTACCCTACAATGTGACAACTGTGTGAAAGTTGGCCAAAACATACGTCTTGTTAGAAATGTGTTATCATGTGAAGGTGACATTCACCTAGTATTGGAATACTTTCAGTCAGTTTCCAACTTCTTCGATTATCCTTTGACATCGGAAAAACTGGAAATAAATAGTGTCAGATCTTGATGGTCAGTTTTATACAGTAACCTTCTCTGAAATTCAGTCTAAATGTGTTCTGCTACCATTCAGAGATCTATGTCTATGTTGTGACACCTGTCACAACCAAAAAAATTGGTAAATCACTAAATGTCTTAGGATGCTATTTATTACCTTTACCTAGGTGTCGGGACTAGTGATACCCATATCATTTTGATACTTTTCCTTATCATTTATAACAAGATTTATAACAAGATTGCCACCCAGAGAATTAACTCTAGGTGGCAGGTGGACAAGGAAGCCCTTTGGCTTATCGAGAGTCCGACCCTTTTATCTATGTGTATCCCGTCCGTCTGAGGTATGTGTCTATTTTATTTTTAAACATATTCATGCTACTAGCACCCACACAATCAGCAGATAATCTGTTCCATTCATTTACAGTCCTTTGTGAAAATGAAAACTTTCTTATATCTAATCTACTCTGCTCCTTTGCTGATGTAACTTCATGTCCTCTAGTCCTTCTATCTTTCTTAACTGAAAAAAAATATTTCTATCAATATTTTCATAACCATTCAATATTTTAAACACTTCTATCTGATCTCCTCTCAATCTCCTGGTCTCTAGTGTTGTTAAACCGCATTTTTTAGGCGTATTTCGTAACTAAGATCCCTCAGTTTTGGCATAATTTTGGTTGCTCTCCTCTGCACTCTTTCTAGCATATGTCCTTCCTGCGATATGGCCTCCACGCTTGAATACAATATTCTAAATGAGGCCTAACTATTGTTTTGTACAGCGGTATTATTAGCTCTTTTTCCTTATACATTATGTTTCGCCTAATTAATCCAAGGATTTGATTTCCCGTTGAAGCTGCAATTCCGCACTGCTCTGAAACCTTCATATCAGCACTAATGGTTAACCCTAAGTCCTTTTCTTTTACAGTAGTACTTAGTACAGTACCCCCATTGTATATTCTACCTCTTCGTTCCCATGTCCTGTGTGGAGGCATTTACATTTCCCAAAATTGAACAGCATTTGCCACTTTTCAGACCATTTGATCAACTTGTTAAGATCATCTTGTAAATGTTGTCTATCTCCATCACTTTTAATCCTTCTAAACACTTTTGTATCATCCGCAAATTTCAATACCTTGCTTGTTATTTCATCATCCAAATCGTTGATATATATTAAGAATAATATAGGTCCTAGTACTGATCCCTGTGGTACCCCACTCAATACCGATTTCCAGTTTGAAGCCTCCCCATCAACTACTACACGTTGTCTTCTGTCAATCAGCCATTGTTCTATCCAGTTTATTATACCATTTCCTATGCCATGGGCTTTTAGTTTCAGCAGTAATCTTTGATGTGGTACTTTGTTGAAACTGATGACTGATGACATATGTTGTAACATGTGGCTACTAATAGATGTTTTAGTACATAATACTGCACATTGATGTGTGCACACATTGATGTGATGTTAGCCTTAGCTCTGCGCTAATTATTTCTTAGTTTTGATTGCCCAAGTTATACATAATAAACACCTCGTATTTTTACTATACTGCATTTAAGCAAATGTTGTTATTTTCTTGGTCATAATTATTGTGATGCAGTAACCTAAATTTAATTAATGCTGTTGTTAGACATTTTGGTATATATATATAGTTGCCTGCTATATATGAGGCATGGCGTTTGACAATGTTTTTTTTAAACATTTATCTTTGCAATTATTTAGGTTTTTCTCAAAATATTACTTCATACTGAATGTGATAGCTTATGCTCAATAGAACCTGATGATGTGCTAAGATATTATAAAAGGGATTATCCATAGAAAAACAACCACACAAATTTAAAACAATTTGCACATATGCATTTTTAATGAAAACCATTCACGCAATCAACTGGGCAATTTTTCTTCATAGAATGTATGTGCTAGTGGATTTTACGATGGATGGAAGTGTTGCTGTGGTCCATACAAAGTGGATGATCAATGAGAAGACGTGCATCTGGCCAGCATCAAAGTCATTGACAAAAATCGACAAGGCAGTGCGGTCAGGCGTGGAGCCAGACTCCTCCTTCAAGGCACACGAATGCCGTGTGTTGTATTCATCAAGTAAGTACAAGTAATGACTAGCATTAAACATCAAGTGACTGGTAAAATAATAAATCTGTATGAAATGTCTTACTCATCCGTTAAAGTATTAATTATGTTTTCCTCTTCTAAGTTTAAGATTTGCTATTTTTGATAAAAAATTATATAAAATAACACAGGGTTTGTTAGTTAATTCATTTTGTGTTGAACGCAGTAGTGCAGAGGTAAGAGCTTCAGACTCCTGACAGAGAACCTGGGTTTGAATCCTGTGTGGTGGTGTGGTACCTTGGGCAAGCCCGTTTACTCAACGTTTCAATTCGCTCAGCTATATGATATATGTGTACAAATTCCTAGTGTGCAGAACATTGTGAATCAGATTGTTTCCAGCCATAGGAGTTAATTCAAATATTTAAAATCTTTCAAGCAGAGTTCTAATAATGTTCATACAATTTTCGTGTATGATTGTATGATATTTGAAAAAACGTGATCAAACAAATTACAACATATGATTAGCATACAACTGCATTTAACCTATTTCACAATTTATTATTGACAGGCTACTATGACAAAGTTCGACAAAAATTACAGCTGGCTGTGATGACCTCTGATCTGGCAACAGAGGTAGAAGGAGAAACAACACCAAAAAAAGACAAAAGAGGTTAGTTTATTATCGACTCTTCTCAGTTCTTGGCAGCCATGTGTACAGTGCAATTCATCAGAGTATTTCGGTGAAAGATTGCTTAGTCAGATACAGATCACAGTAACTGTTATTGTGGTATAATACAGATCAATAATTTTATTATGCCAACAGGAGAAATGAATGCCATCTGTAACCAGACGAATACAGACTTTTACTGTTTCTAAAAATGGTAAACCCCTTGTATCAGATTTGATATCGAGGAGGTTTTTGTTGGCTGTTTTTGTGTGTTAAATCTTGTGGCGCCACCTAGCGGATTTGATCAATTACTGTATTGTAACGTGAAATTAAATTAATGGTGTACATTTCAAAACATTCAAATATGGACAGAGCAAGTGGCAACAAATTCTGGACCAGTTAATTTTTTGCTAATTTAAGACACCACCCAGGTATATGTAGGCACTGCACTGGGCCAGCACTTGTATAGATCTGCATGTTTCCTCTGTGTCACCTTCCATGCATCCATAGTTTGTCGCGCTTGGGAGGTGGATCTGAGGGTAAACATTGCAAAGAGTTACATAGTTTAGCGGTTCTCAAGGCACGCTATTCGTAAAACAAAACAAAAAAGAGTTGCATCTTTTAGGGTGTTCGCAAATAAAGACTCTGAAAACATAGGACCAATATGGTACATACATCAAAAGGTATGTTGAAATTATATGTATTCCAAACATAACGCATTGAGTAAAAGTAGAATTATTTAGTCTGTTGACATTGTTCAAGGTTTATTAATCAACTAGCGGCATTGTTTGACCCCATTAGGTGACTGCTCTCAGCAATCTGTTTTGAGAAATATCT
Source organism: Paraescarpia echinospica (assembly GCA_020002185.1). NCBI lineage: Eukaryota > Metazoa > Annelida > Polychaeta > Sabellida > Siboglinidae > Paraescarpia > Paraescarpia echinospica. The sequence continues at coordinate 34,156,958 of CM034543.1, read as the reverse complement.
GTCTGAAAGTTTATTATTCCGCTGGTCAGACATAGCAACCGGTAATTTTGCAAAAACATAATTTATTGAATAAAATATCAAATGTCAAAGTGACATATATGTTAGTACACTATGGTTAAATAAGTAAATATTGTTCATAATATACATACACTTTCTCAAAAACAGTTAAAAATAGTAGTTAAACTCAGAATGCAACTTTAAAAGACCATTTTCATGATGCAGTCTCCCAAAACAGCTCTTACTGTGTACCTCAAACAATATGCTTGACTTGAAAGACTCCTTATTATTGCAGGCCTACACCTCGCTACGTACTGTCAGACTCGGAATCCGATTCGGAGATAGCATGTGCGAGACAGCCACAGCCTACCCGGATGGCATCACCTCCACGACGTCGGATGTCTTTGCCGTCACCACTGCCATCACCACCCACAGTTCCCAGTGGTTTGACCAGCCCTCATACACCAACCTCACTTACAGGCATCCCATTTTAACTTACTTGATGTAATACTGTCAATTTAATAAAGGTACAGTAACATCAGGACTATTTAAAGTAAATAAACTCAGTGTTTACATTATAAAGGTACAATGTTTAGGGACAACGATATTTTTCCGTGATCACAGAGTTACAAATTCTGTTTCAAAATGTTGATTCCACGGAATTCCATTTGTTTTCTACAATCATTGAATTTCCAGTATCAAAGGTAAATTCCATTTCAAAATGCTAATTCTGCAAATTAATTCCGTCCATTTTCCACAATTGCGAAAAACCAGAAGGGCATATTTTATTAGATCTAAATTTGTTTTGACAATTTGAATTTTTTTTTTATACAAGTTAAATGTCTAACTACGTAATAATAATAATAATAATAAAATATTTATTTAATATAGCGCCAGATCCAATTATAAATTGTTCGTGGCGCTTTACAACATGTAGAACCCAGATAGAGGTATTAATGATGGCTAAATAAGCATGCATTTTCTAAAAGAAAATTTAAATATTAGTAAAATACGAATAAATACAGTAATTAAATAAATATATTAAAATAATGATCATAGCTACAGTTCTATGTAGAAATAAGACATTGTCAATTCATTTAACTGAACTAATGTACATGTAAGTATAAAATAAATGTATAAATAGGTTAATTAATACATAAGAGATATAAAACAAATCAATGCAGAGAGTAAACTATGCCACATTGGACAAGAACGAGAGTCTAAAAAATGAGTCTTTAAGCGTGCCTTGAAAGTAGAGAGACAATCAGACGTTTTAATGTCATTAGGCAAAGTGTTCCACAAAGTCGCTGCGGCGACCGCAAACGAATTGTCCCCAGCTTTGACATGAGTCCGCAGGACCGTTAACATGTTATTGTTGGTAGAGCGCAGGGCTCTTGTTGGTTTATATGGGCAAACAAGGTCGCATAAATATTTCGGGGCATCGCCATGCACAGCTTTATATGTAAACACTAATAGCTTAAAGTCGATTCTGTGTGCTACAGGCAACCAGTGAAGAATGCACAACAGAGGCATGGCGCTGTCACTCCGTGGGCGGCGTAGGATCAACCTAGCAGCAGAGTTGTGCATTCTCTGCAGTCGAGCGATGTTGTTGACAGAAGTGCCGTATAGAAGTGAATTGCAGTAATCAAGCCTTGATGTAATAATGGCGTTGACGACACGTTCCTTTGTCGACGTTGGGAGATAACGACTCATCTGGTTAATATGGCGCAGGTGAAATGAGCACACACTGACGATGCTTGAAACTTGCTTCTTAAAATCGAGGTGGCGATCCATAACGACACCAAGGTTACGAACACATCTTGAGGCAGTAATCGTAACATCTCCTACGCGTATCACACTGCCGTCAATAAGCGCAGCGGCACTCTTTGGCACTACGGGAAGATATTCCGTTTTATTGTTGTTCATGCACATGTAGTTTGATGTCATCCACTGATTGACAATATCTAGACACTCCTCCATACGTCGCCGAGTAGCAGCCAACGCAGTCGCAGTGAGGTCAAAATGGCAGTACAATTGCAGATCATCCGCATAATGATGAAAACAAAGTCCATGCGCTCTAATTATGTCGCCAATGGGTTGTACGTACAACGAGAATAACAAAGGACCCAGCACCGAACCCTGTGGGACACCCGATGTCACACAAGTTGTATTCGATGACGCATCACGAATGACCACACGCTGGGTCCGGCTCTGCAGATAGGATTGCAGCCAGCCAAGCGCCTTGCCAACAATGCCGTAACGCAACCGAAGGCGCTGGATCATTATCTTGTGATTGATTGTGTCAAAGGCCACACTAAAGTCAATAAGAACTAGTGCCGTGCCTTGTCTATTGTCTATAGCGGCTTTCATGGCATTTGTTACACACAATAGTGCGGTTTCAGTTGAATGATTCTTCCGGTAGGCTGATTGGAAACAGTCTTCCATTCGCTGATCGGAAATATGAGAGATGATCCTTCGCGCAATAACTTTCTCTATGACTTTTGACAGATGGCTTAGGTTGCTGACTGGACGGTATTTGTTGAGTATGTCCTTGTTGAGTGATTGTTTCTTGAGCAATGGCCGGACAATTGCGTGCTTAAGCAGCACAGGCATGACTGCCTCCTCGAGTGAAGCGTTTACAATTTGTATGATGATAGGCACGATACTGTCCATGTTGTCATTTAGTTGCTTAGTTGGTAGTGGATCAAGTGAGCATGTCTTATTCGTAGTGCCAAGAATATTAGTGATTTCGGCTGTAGTAGTTGGCTCGAACACTTGAATTGGGTCAGTAAAACAACGTGTCTCGTCCTCTGTCGGGTCAACGGCAATGCGGTAGTGCAAGTTAATCAATAATTTCTCGATCTTTTCTTGGAAGAAACGTGAGAATTTATCACATCCTTCCTTCACTGAGCAGAATTCAGGAAGTTGCATGTTGTGTACGTCGAGTGATCTCAGAATGCGAAACATGTTCTTGTTATTAGCGTTCTGTAATTGTCCGCGATAATACTCGGTTTTCTTACTGGCTATCATTGTAGTGCAGTCGTCGCGAGCGGCGACGTATAATTGGCGGTGTATTTCGAGTTTTGTTCTTCTCCACAGATTCTCACACGTTCGCCTCTTCTCTCTTGCTTCGTCGACCTCAGCGTCATACCACGGATGCGGCGAGTTGCTCCTGACGTGTACGTAGCGCCAAGGAGCGTGCTTGTCTAAGCAGTTAGTGAGACAGGTGTTGTAGTCCGATGCTAAGACCTCCGCTTGCTGACGGTCAGCGTGGGCACACATGCCAGAACATACAGATTTAACGTCATCATTAAACACTGTAGCATCCATGATGCGGAAGTTGCGCTTGGCAATTACTGAAGTTTCAGCTGACGGTTTCAACACATTTAATGCCAGTTCTATGCGATAGTGGTCCGATATGGAGTCTGGATAAACAACAACAGAAGATACTAAGTTATCGCTGTCATGACTTATCACCAGGTCCAATGTATGTCCTGTTTTATGGGTCGGCGAATGGACGTGTTGCAGCAAATTGTAGGAATCAAGTAGATAGCGAAGCGGTTCTGATTTCGTTACATCATCAAAATGAATATTAAAGTCTCCAGCAATTACGGTTGGTATAACGTATGGGTTTATTACTGTGGCAATCATTATTGTTGGTTTTTGTAATAATAAACAAGGTGTACTGGCAATCAATATGTAATACAGAAGGAGGGGCAGTAGTGAATATGTAATACAGAAGGAGGGGCAGTAGTGAATATGTGATACAGAAGGAGGGGCAGTAGTGAATATGTAATACAGAAGGAGGGGCAGTAGTGAATATGTGATACAGAAGGAGGGGCAGTAGTGAATATGTAATACAGAAGGAGGGGCAGTAATGAATACGTAATACAGAAGGAGGGGCAGTAGTGAATACGTAATACAGAAGGAGGGGCAGTAGTGAATACGTAATACAGAAGGAGGGGCAGTAATGAATACGTAATACAAAAGGAGGGGCAGTAGTGAATACGTAATACAGAAGGAGGGGCAGTAGTGAATATGTAATACAGAAGGAGGGGCAGTAGTGAATATGTAATAAACCAAAGTGTGTTAGCTGTAATTAAGTGTCTTGTGCTTGACCAACCACAAGACTAATGTCAGTGGTTTTCTGGTTAACATGAAGGGGATTAAATTGTCCCTATCTCTTGGGTGGTCTACAAGTCTGTGGCCCCTGCACATGCATTTCTGTGTAATACTCATTTTTGGCTTCAATATTTATACAAATATTCCTTTCTTTGCTGACAGCCATTGACAGGAGAATTATCACCCTCTTAGAGGAGATAAAGTACCAGGGGAGGCAAACCCAGGCAATGCTGAGACAGGTCTTGGCCAACCATAGTTCTGCTGTGGGAGGAAGTACTGTGACAGAACTTCCGGATGGGGTGGTGTTCCCTCTGACAACATTACATAGTTTGAAGGAGATGAACTTCCAGATGGGGTGGCGTTCCCACTGACATCATTACATAGTTTGAAGGAGATGAACTTCCAGATGGGATGGCGTTCCCACTGACATCATTACATAGTTTGAAGGAGATGAACTTCCGGATGGGATGGCGTTCCCACTGACATCATTACATAGTTTGAAAGAGATGAACTTCCGGATGGGATGGCGTTCCCACTGACATCATTACATAGTTTGAAGGAGATGGAGGCACTTCTGTCTAGACAGGATATACACAAACGTGTGGTATGTACACTACATCTGCTATAGCTACTATCACACACATTGTGGGTATTTAGATGTCTAAGGCTGTGAAGCTATATCTATCACATTGTACACAAATTTCCTATATACAATATTAATGTTTTGTTTTTGTGAATTGGGAGGATTATTCTGTATTCTGGTTTAATACATATTTGTATGAAATGTAATTTGTTTATAATGTACATATTTTCATGTGTACATTTGGATAACATACTTGTAGCAGTTGAAGACTTTGAACAAATACTGTTTATAGTAGGTCTATTAATATTTTCAAATAATAAATATAACATTGTATTATGATATCAGGTGTGGCTTCTAAATATTATGCAAGCAGACTTCAGTGTTTGTGGAATTAAAACTAATACATATTCCTTGTTGCAGTTGGCATTTCTTGGCGCAGTTGGAGGAGGACAACCAGCGACACAGTGCGACGAATAATGCGTCATGTTCTGTCTACAAACCTGGCGAAGCAGCTTAACTGGATGGGGAAGGGCAACACCAAGACAGCTTTCTCCAAAACTAAGACCCAGCTGCTCATTACAAGTAAGAATATTGTTTAATTTTTAGAACATATGGTATTTTTAATTGGTGGAATGGAATTCCAATTTTATTTGGTCAAAGCAATTTTCTTCAAGTTATCCTATAAATAATATATAAGTAACTCTCTGAAAAGTACCATAAAATTGGCAGTAGAATCACTCACAGCCTGGGTGCCAACGATGTACCTATTAATTTAATAGTTTTATAAATGGTTGATGTTTTTTATGGAATTGTATCGAAAATATGTGGAGAATATTGATGCTGTACTGTATTTTGTACTATACCATAAATATACAGGGGGAAGATTTACAGTATTTTGTACAGAATTGTACTGTAAGATACAGGGAAATATTTACGGTGTACCACATTTTGTATAGAATGCTACTGTAAAATATATTTTATATAAATAAAATAAAAAATATATAGTACACCTAAAACAACAATTGAATTATTTTTGATAACGTTTTAAATTACCGCAGTTGAGTTATTATAGTTATGTTTTAAGTGTTCTCATTGACTAATTATCAAATATTACCAATTTGTTGGTATTTAGTGTGTGGAGAACAGATAAACAGTGTTGTCTACTCGTAGCCACAACTGTTGATACCTCAGCCAAGGACATTGCAGCTGCGCAGAGTGAATATCCTGATGACTATTGGAGCAGATGTATGTCAGGCAAAAGTTATACAAACCTAATCCCACATTATCGTATTAATTGCAGAAGCTGTCCGGTTAACCGCACCATGTCAAAAGGCGACAGAATCGGACATAGAGGGCGTGATGAAGGACTGGCTGAGGTACACCAATGACCGCGATGGGGGCCGGAAGAGGAGGGCTGCCACCAAGACGACACCACAAAGAGAAGAAACACACGCACGCATGCATGCACGCACGCACACGTAGTCACTAATGGCACCTCCTTACAAAAGTGTCACGTTATATGTTACCTGCACTAATCGACCATCAATATTAAGATACTATTATGACCATACGTTTAACAGTCACTTTGGAAAGTTGTGGATTTTAAATGGAATTTTCATATATTTCGATGTTCTCTTTGAAAGGGGTGGTTTTAGTCATGTCAGAGGTTGCCAACTAATTAAATATCTGGTGTGTAAGTGTAATTCTAATAGCACATTGTGAGATTGGTATGCCAGTCATCAAATTCTGTGTGACCTGTGTACAGATTAGTAGTTTTTTTTCAAGGTAACATTAGTTGAAAGATTTGCATGAAAATAGCTTTACTTTTTGTGGTTACTTTTTAAAAATAAAATCGACACATACCTCAGACGGGCGGGATACACATAGATAAAAGGGTCGGACTCTCGATAAGCCAAAGGGCTTCCTTGTCCACCTGCCACCTAGAGTTAATTCTCTGGGTGGCAATCTTGTTAAATCTTTTTGTATATTACTGTGTTCTCTCCAGGTATATTGGTTTTGTTGTGTATTTCTCAGTTATATTTACTTTTGCATGACATTAGGTATATTTGGAAGACCTGGATGAAAAGTAATGTCTTTTATAATGATATCATGCTCTCACGGTTTATGTGTGTGGGGTAAACATGACATGTGTTTGATCAATTAATGAGTTGGTTATAATAAACAATCTGGCTAAAACAGTATAATATTGATATTTAGAAAAATTGGGTATGTGCAATGCCATTGAATTTTGTTCATAATCTGCTTAGGGATTTAGCCATATTTTCAGGAAAAATATCTCGTAATTATGTAGTTGTGTCATGCCGTGAATAGTTGTATATTAATAAACATTTATTAACAACCAAGAACAATCTTATTATATGCCTGTTGCTAATACACTTTGTGTACTTGTAACGTAGAGTATCTCGATCAACGCTGTACCAGCACAAATACTAGCCGGAATAAACACGTGGCCCAACATTGGGCTATTGCAAATATCACACACGGCGAATAAGCTTGCATTGGTCCAATGTTGGCCCAATGCAAAAACTACGCACGCATTATTACATTGGGCCAATGGTGGATTACAATGTGCCAACGTTGGATTACAGTGTGCCAACGTTGGGCCAACGAACAAAATGACGTTGGTCCGACGTATGTGCCAACGTTGACCCAACGTAAAATGCCAATGTTGGCCCAACGTGGGTCTGCTATCTGGGTAAAGTCTGGTTATTCTCATGCCACTACGCTGTTGTATTATAATTACCTAAATGCATCACACTGTCAAATCACCAAATACTGGCGGTAGTTTTGTTTATTCTCCGATAATGCCCGACCTCAGCCGCCAGTTGCAATGACACGTGACTGACCCCAGCAAGTGTCAATCAATCTTGTCTATCACAACATGTTCAACACATGGTCCTTCGTAACACAATATCATGAGACAACTTGGCGGGAAAACGGGGGGAAATCTCAGTAATAGAAGTGTCTGTCAAATCATGTTGAAATAAGCCACATGCCAGTAAAAAAGTCACATTTCTAAGCAAAAAACAAGCATCTGATGACATTTGTATTATCGGTAACAACCAGAAAGTATTACTTAATGTAACTTTTTATAAAAACTACAATACTTACAAAGCCATAACTTGGCATATGAACTCGACTTGTGTTTACCCAAAATTGCACAGGATGGTTTTATGTTTGGTGAAGGGGTTGTGCCAAAAATGCAGTAAGGATTTTTGCTGTCTCAACATTGTAGCAAATGTTTGTGAAGCTGTATTAAACTTAATATGCATTTGTTTACCAAAAAAACCCGTACGAATGTCAATAACATGTTTGTACTAACAACCATACAAATATTTCTTTTGGGGAGTTTCTCAAAATGAAATAAAATGCCATTTTAGGGTGATTTTTGACATATTTTTTAATTGTCTTTAAACACTTAAATATCTCTAAACAACATAAAAAATCAATTCTTTTTGGTCTGGAGTATTGTTTAGTGTCTTGGGCAAACTATGAGAAAAAATTGTTCGCTTATCTTAAAAATTTATATTAGAAATGATTACTTCAAAAGAAGCATATCATAGCTGATCCAGCCACCTTAAGCGCTTTGAGCAGTGCTAAGATCTGGATACTGCATCGTATAAGAACCTTTTTTAATTTTACACCTACTCAAAGTCCTTCCAATGCACAAAGAAACAAATTTTGAATAAAAACTATTTGTATTATTTTAATAGTGCATTTTATATCAAACATTATCGCAGTTACTTGGATATGTTGAATAATGGTTAGTGGTTCCACCGACCTTTAGCAGAGATGTTTAATAATGTCAATGTAGCGTGTTTAGCATTTTGTAACACACAACGTTGCAAGTATTATTTGTAAGACGGTAAGCAAATATATGAAACAGAACCGAGCAAATGTGACAAGTTCCATCCCGACATTAGATGCCACCTAGTGGCAATTCTGTTCAACCTTTTTCGGGGACATTAACATTTCTTAATTTTATTCCGTTCTCTGTCAAAATATGGACCTAACAAAAGAAACTTATCTGTGCAACTACATAAAATGTTTTGTGAAATTTTATTGAACATTTTAAACAACCATATTATAGTTTATAAGATACAAGGCTACAGCAGGTAATAATTTTGCTAAAATATAAAATACATTTCATGTGTATTACTGTTACAAAGCACGAGAGACACTATTTTTCACAAGTGTCAAGTCCACCACATTGCAGTGATCAAACCACAAAAGTGAGATTTCAAATTTTGTTGGGTCTGAAAATAACAATATTTATAATTAGAGTTAGCATGGCCATTGGTTCTTTATTATTGATGAGAATAATGGGGTAATTCACAAGAATTAATTGTTTGTATCTAAAGAAATAACAAATGTTTACACATGACTAATCTGTTTACTGTTTAATCCCTTAATAACTAAAAGAATCAATTTTCCATGACAAAAATACAATAATTGCGAGACGACAAGTAGTGTAATTTAGATAAATTGGTCCAAAATCATGAAAATAATTCGTAATACTCCCAAGCATGTAATGCTGATTTATTTGTTTGTTTTGTGGGAAATACAGGGATATTACATTTTTCATTCGGCAACGATATATTAATGGCATTCTACCACAGTGGTGCTTTGTACCGCTGATATGATGATAGTGTGGTGCTTTTTGTATAGTTTGAAAGATTTTAACATGTCATTAATGTTTATGAACATTACATCTACCGATGTGTAATATGTATTATGCTGGTTTTGGAATGCAAAGTATTACGCAGACTACATTATTGTAATATTTACTATGCAAAACTAATAAATGTGTATGATTTGAAAACAAAGTCTGACTACTTGTTGAATATTCATTACTTGATATTTATTCTGGTGCACAAAACAATTATACATCAGCATAATTGTTAGGTAGTGGTCACATGACTCAGTTGATAAAATAACTTGATTGATCACATGACTATTAAACATTTTGTACTTGATCACATGACATATCCTGGTCTCCATGCAATGTGACACATTTAATAACAACATAAATACAAGAATATTTATACATTTAATCAACAGTAATTTTACAGGAACATAGTCTATTGGCATACAAGTATGCTTAGACCTGTTAATGCCTGATGTCATTCAATATCCAGGATAGACGCTCTGTTCCATTCATTTAAAAGATTATTATATTAGTCCGCCAATTTAATGTTGTTAGAATAGTCTGAAATGTCTCTTTTGATGGTTAATAATGACAATCTGATTTAAAAAGTAAGAACTACAGTAAAATATATACCATGCACCATCAAAACCAAGAATAAATGTTTTCCCCCAAATTGTTTTTCACTGAGCATATTTTGATGTAAAAAACAAACACTTTCACATTGCAACTCTTACTTTTTGATACATCAACAGTGATGTTGTAAAAGTGGTAGGTACAAAGTGAAAATAGTATGTGCAAAGTGAAAGTGATACTGGTAGGTACAAAGTAAAAGGATGTGCAAAAAGGAAAATAATATATAAAAATAACAGTAGGTAAATTGGAAGTAGTAATTACACAGTGAATGTGGAAGGTGCAATAATGTAGGTATGATCAATGGAACTATGTGAAAGTGGTAACTTAAGTAGAACTGACAGGTACAATGTGAAAGTGGTAATTTCAGAGTGAAAGTGATAGTTATAACCATTGTAACAAAGTGAAAGTAACATGTATACTAATAAATACTTAATGCAAATGTATTCAGTGGCGACAAAGTGATAGTGGTAGGTAGAATGTGAAATTGGTAATTAAAAAGTGAAAGTGCTAGGTATAACCATTAGAACAAAGTGAAAGTAACATGTATACACTAATGACTTCTTAATACAAACATAGTCAGTAACACTGATTTCTATATTTACCAGAAACAATATTAATGCTCCGAGTAAAAACAGCTTGATCGGAAATGAACACAACAATGGCAAGAAAGAGACAACTGTGGTGTCAGTTTCTGAAATACCGACGACCAACACTGATCAAACATAAAACCAACATTTGATGTGTGACATCAGTGATAAAACACTCGGCAAATAAAGAAATCTGCCAAAGATTAATAGAAACATGTATATATTATTAAACAAGTGCATAGACAACATTACCAACTGTAACATAATAATATATGACATATACAACACAGCATTTCATAATCTATATGCAACACATATTAAATTCTGACTTCTGCATCATGGCCTGTCTTAACCCTAGCACTTTCACTGTTGATAGTCAAACTTACTTGTATGAAATCCTCAATCGGAAATATTTCAAATCTAATTACAACTGTACTGCAATTAAGCAATTTAACCTATTATATTTGTCCTTTCCCCCAACAACTAATCTTTTCAAACATATATATATGTATATATATATATATCTATACATATTTATATATATATATACATGCTTTATATATATTTGCTCTCAAATACGTTATGTTGAGATCAACTGGAACAGATGGCGCCACATAGTGAGGACTACAACAACTATTCAACAGTTATTTTGAATAACCAATCTATTAATACCCACTTTAATACAATGTAGTTTTGTGTATAAAATAAATTACATTAGAAAAGTTACATAGATCACTGTTTCTTATTTTGTTTAAACTTAATTATATTTAATTAAATACAAACCTATATCTGAAAATGACAGAATTTACAATAATACTTTGATTAATCATGACATAAAACTCAGACTATCTTGCACTGTTTAAATGTTATGTTTGATGTCCAATCACCTAATCAAGTAAAATGATACAAGATGGCTGATGTATCATGTCACTGTGATGTCACACACCCTAAGATGGCTGACATAACGTGTCACATGACACTGTACTACTGTGATATATTTCCCCCTAAATTGTTGCAAAACACTTTTTTTGGGAATGGGCAGAAAAGAATATGTTATGTACTGACTGAAAATATTTTCCCCTCACAACCACTACACATGCATTCAGCTGAATAGAGCCACATTATTGATGAACCTAAAATATTTACACTTGATTTACACCTAACAGATTTATCTTGCATTATTTGAGCAACTCACTTTCCTGTGGCTCTCTATACATCATCATAACTTGACGACGTTCTTTGGAATGTGTACATAATACTGATCAATCATGCCTTGTAAAACAAAACTGAAACAATATGCATGTTTCACCTGTCCCCTCTATTTGTCCTATCTAGCTCTCCCCCATGTCAATAACTGTCTCTCCTATCCATTAAGAGAACAAGCCAGTTTCACACGACCGATATAAGTGAGTATCAATGCATTGACATTCATTTTGAGATACAGTCCGAAAATGTCGAGGGGTCGTCTGGTATATTTTTATGTTTTAACTGCAGCTAACCTTTTGTTGCAGTAGAGTAACTTCAGGCAAACTCTCATGCTTTTATAGCATGATTTCTCAGAAATGTTTTTCTGTAAGTATCAAGTTAAGACGGATCTCCACCACTATGAGGCAATGCTGTCTACGTCTGGCAGAGCATGTGATTGCTAAATGAGTTCTCCTTTGGAAACGCGAGGGCCCTCTGAGAAGAGGTCGCCCTAACATTTAACTAAGAGACACCGTTGAGAGGGACTCCAGTCTCAGTGGGACTGGTCTGGCTGCCACAATGACAAACAGAAAACACTGGAAACAACTCATCATGTCACCATGTTAAGTGGATGATATAGGTAAGTATTAAGTTAAAAACAGTTAATAACTCTGCATGTGTTTAAGTGACACAATATCATTGGTATATTGTATCTTCTTTCACACGGTGAAAGAGAATGTTACAAAACATGGATGGAGCAATGTGACTTATTTCATGGTGCAGCAAGAGTGCATGTTTAACCTGCCATGAGCGCATATGATGTCTCACTCTGCCTGTGTAGTTCAACCCAACACGAGCCTACATAATGTCCGACTCTGCTCGTCCGTCTATCGACTGAGTCTGATCCTCCTTCAAGCTCTTGATGAGCTGCTTCACAAGGACAGACAGGATCCCGTCAAGAGGATCCATGAATCCACGCTGGATCCACTTTGGGATCGTCAGGCGGGCGTGCTGGAAACCCAACTTCTGCAGGATGAAGTCGACACCCACAGGATCGATCTTCTTCCCTCCCCACGAGATCAATCTGTAATGAAAGACGACAGATGATCCTGAATGAGGGGTGGCGATGAGGGCAATTGAAAACAGCCACTGGTAAAAACAGAAAATCTATGAACAAACTTAAGATGGTTAGAATGCCTTACGTTCCTCATATTTTCTGTTATAATATGCTACAAAAATTATTTATTAGTGGTATAATAAATTAGTGGGGTGCCTTCTATTGTGGTTAAACAAATTATCAGATAAAACTAAATTAATTAAAAATAATCTGAGAAGTTAAAATAAAGAAGTGTTTCAATGATAAGTAAACAGGTTAAATAAACACGTTAAATATTTAACTGAATTTCCGTGAAAGAAATAATCATGGTGCTAACATCATATTTTGCCAATCCACCCTTAAATTTAGCAGGTACTCATATCTTTCTTAGGGCAAAATCCTTGAAAAAGTTACTGGATAAATCCATATTTAGAATCACCAGTTTCAAATCACAGCAGACTTCCCACCAAGAAAACTGGTTCCAGTTAAACACTGTCCAGTTATACTGTTATCAACACATGTGGCTTCTCACAGCTGCATAGTTGGTTTTTATATTTTCTCAATATGAGTCATGCCACTTGAACTGCGTAGTTGGTTCTATTCACCTGATGGTGGGCTCCAGAACCCATGTGTGGCACTGGTACTCTCTGTAGTCCTGTTTCAGTGCTGCTGTAGGACTCTCCACAGCCGAGTGTCTGTCATAGGGGCTCCTCAGTCCACTCTCAGAGCCATCTGAAAGTACACAGCAGCAGAATTTAGAATTGATGGATTCCAATCATCCCATAAACTGCTGTTTGTCTATATCACAATAAAGCGTCAACGTATTTATTCTAGTATTAACTCATTTGATCTCAACTACGACTTTTCACGTAGTTACCCTTTCTATCCCAACTACGACTTTTCATGTAGTTGAGTAGGTCTATCGAATTACCTCAAAAAAACATACACATATTCCTATGACGTCACAAGATGTGTGTATGTGTACTTGGCCGGGACACTACCATTTTATATACGCTTATCAGCTGAAAGTTTCGAAAGTGATTTTGAGCGTTTTAAGTGAATAAATACAGTGCTACTTTTCGTTTTTGTCACAAAGCAACTGAAGCCATTGATGCCGTGTGTGGTGGTAGCGATGGTCATGCATCTTCTGAAGATTTAGACAATGTTTTGGGCAGTAATTTAGCTGTTGTTTTCAGTCGATTGAAGTCAAGCATAAGTTGGTAATGATGCTTATGACAGCTGGATGTGACTTGTACTTGAAATGAATACTCAGTGTCCAACAGTGGCGGTTATTTCGATGGTTTTCACGGACACAGAGGATGGATGATCGACATTTTTTAGGTTAGAAACATTCGCGATTTTGGTTTTCAATGGTGGTCAAAAGTTTATACATCGACGTGGGGCCGATTTACACACTTACATTTGATTTGGTACCAACAGAATCAGGATTTAAATCCAAAGATATCAATAACTCATACTAGCGGTCAAAATGTATTACTAATTGCCGTATTGTTATAATGGCATCTGAAGTTGACTGTGTTGGTAATTCTTTTAAGTTTGTATGAACTCAAACATTTCTAAAACAATTGTATTGTAAAGATAAGATATACGTACACTTTTATATGTCACACCAATACAAAGATACTTTTATCAGCTTTCATTTGATATATAGTTTTTGGCGCATGATGAATAAAGTATAAAAAATACAAAATGTGCAGACAAAAAACATGACACCAAGTACAAAAGCATTTGCTTGAGATCTAGGAGGCTTATTTGAGACAGGCCGCTGGGATAAAAAGAGTTAAGAATATTATATTAAAAAATTGAGGAATAGAGAGCCTCGGTTTAAATCCTGCAAAGTTGACCTACCTTTGTCCTTTTCACGCAGGTAGCTGGTTATAAGATCATGGATAAAGAGGATGCTCTCAGCATCCATGGTTATATAGGTGTGGTCCTCAAACTCTGTCACAAAGGAGCACTCGACCAGTGGCTTAGGGTCTACAAGAGAGTCATACAAACATTACAGTATTAAGTCACAAAGGAGCATTCAACCAGTAGTTTAGGGTTTACAAGTGAGTCACACAAATGTTACAGTATTAAGTCACAAAGAAGCATCCAACCTGTGGATTAGAGTCTACCAGAGATTCATACAAATGTTACATTATTAAGTCACAAAGGAGCATTCAACCAGTGGCTTAGGGTTTACAAGAGAGTCATATAAACATTACAGTATTAAGTCACAAAGAAGCATCCAACCTGTGGATTAGAGTCTACCAGAGATTCATACAAATGTTACATTATTAAGTCACAAAGGAGCATTCAACCAGTGGCTTAGGGTTTACAAGAGAGTCATATAAACATTACAGTATTAAGTCACAAAGAAGCATCCAACCTGTGGATTAGAGTCTACCAGAGATTCATACAAATGTTACATTATTAAGTCACAAAGGAGCATTCAACCAGTGGCTTAGGGTTTACAAGAGAGTCATATAAACATTACAGTATTAAGTCACAAAGGAGCCCTCAGTCAGTGGCTTAGGGTCTAGAAGACAGTCACACAAACATTACAGTATTAAGTCACAAAGGAGCATTCAATCAGTGGCTTAGGGTCTACAAGAGAGTCATACAAACATTACAGTATTAAGTTACAAAGGAGCCCTCAATCAGTGGCTTAGGGTCTAGAAGACAGTCACACAAACATTACAGTATTAAGTCACAAAGGAGCATTCAACCAGTGGCTTAGGGTCTACAAGAGAGTCATACAAACATTACAGTATTAAGTCACAAAGTAGCCCTCAATCAGTGGCTTGGGGTCTAGAAGACAGTCACACAAACATTACAGTATTAAGTCACAAAGGAGCATTCAACCAGTGGCTTAGGGTTTACAAGAGAGTCATACAAACATTACAGTATTAAGTCACAAAGGAGCCCTCAATCAGTGGCTTAGGGTCTAGAAGACAGTCACACAAACATTACAGTATTAAGTCACAAAGGAGCATTCAACCAGTGGCTTAGGGTCTACAAGAGAGTCATACAAACATTACAGTATTAAGTCACAAAGTAGCCCTCAATCAGTGGCTTAGGGTCTAGAAGACAGTCACACAAACATTACAGTATTAAGTCACAAAGGAGCATTCAACCAGTGGCTTAGGGTTTACAAGAGAGTCATACAAACATTACAGTATTAAGTCACAAAGGAGCCCTCAATCAGTGGCTTAGGGTCTAGAAGACAGTCATACAAACATTACAGTATTAAGTCACAAAGGAGCATTCAACCAGTGGCTTAGGGTCTACAAGAGAGTCATACAAACATTACAGTATTAAGTCACAAAGGAGCCCTCAATCAGTGGCTTAGGGTCTAGAAGACAGTCACACAAACATTACAGTATTAAGTCACAAAGGAGCATTCAACCAGTGGCTTAGGGTCTACAAGAGAGTCATACAAACATTACAGTATTAAGTCACAAAGTAGCCCTCAATCAGTGGCTTAGGGTCTAGAAGACAGTCACACAAACATTACAGTATTAAGTCACAAAGGAGCATTCAACCAGTGGCTTAGGGTCCTTTGGCATAAGAACATCTCACAAACGTCACAGTAGTCAGTGAAGTCATGAAAGCAGAATCACGAAGGTGGTAGGCCTACTATGAACATGGAATAATTAAGATGGTAGGCCTACTGTGAACATGGAATAATTAAGATGGTAGGCCTACTATGAACATGGAATAATTAAGATGGTAGGCCTACTGTGAACATGGAATAATTAAGATGGTAGGCCTACTATGAACATGGAATAATTAAGATGGTAGGCCTACTACGAACACAAAACCATGAAGGTGGTAGGACTACTATGAACATGAAGATCAGGGTTAGGTTGAAGATACTTTTGACAAGATTGACATCGAGTGTTTATGTGCGTTTGTATGTGAATGGGTAACAAATAGCCATCACCTACATCCAGGCTATGTAAGGGGTGGTCTCATCAGATCGCAAAGTGCAGAAAAATGTCTGTCTTAATGTTTCACGTTGATTCAAACTAATGCAGTGTGACGAGTATGTAACATTAGATGCACGAGCAGTAAATTTGGTGCTGTGATTTTAGCTATATTATAAGTGTCTGTTTTCATACTCTCCGACCACACTGCAACACAGAGGGTGAATAGCATTAACAGGACAGATTGAATAAAAAGCACTTCTGTTTTCCTCAATGTCTTCTCGGAGTACAATCCTGATACCTACCCCTTTTATGTGTTTCCCCCTGATACCTACCCCATTTATGTGTTTCCCCCTGATACCTACCCTCTTTGTGTGTTTTCCTTTGAAACCTACCCCCTTTATGTGTTTCCCCTATACCTACTCCCTTTATGTTTCCCCCTGATACCTACCCCATTTATGTGTTTCCCCCTTATACCTACCCCGTTTATGTTTCCCCCTGATACCTACCCCTTTATGTGTTTCCCCCTGATACCTACCCCCTTTATGTTTCCCCCTGATACCTACTCCCTTTATGCGGTTCCCCCTGATACCTACCCCCTTCCCGTGGTTCCTCCACACCCTGCTGGTGTATCGTCTTGAAGTTCATCTGTAGCGACGGCAGCACAAAGATAATCTCTGTGTAATGATTCAACTCCTGCTGTCGACGTCGACGTTCCGATGCAACCGACGCATTCGACGATGACATCGTCAGAGTGATGTCGTCATGACTCATCTCGGGAAAGCGGTACAGATCTAAAAAAAAACACCAAAACCTCGCAGTGAGGAAACGATCAAACTTGGGATTTTGCCAGTTGTGGTGACAATTATTAGCAGGAAGTACACTGAATCAGACATACTTCGCCCGACTTACGGACTGGTGTGTGGGAACCAGGAACTTCAAAGGTATTTGTGGGTAGGCACACGTGTCTCTGAAATAATTGCCAATTATAGGCAATAGCGTTTTTTTAGTATTTGAATCTTGTTTACAATTTGAACTTTGAACACTGGTTCAGGTATATTAATCACAATTTGGTGGGCAGTAAACATTCTACGTATTTATTCTAGTATTAAAGAACAATATATAAATACATGTTAATAAATGAGGAATGTACATTGTACCTTTAAAGGGAATGTTCAATGATTTTCATAGGTCGATTTTATAAACTGTCACTAAATGCCAGTCTTTATATATATCGCTGAACTAACTTATTTATTTTATTGCCAAATCACGAATATTAAATATAATTAAGTGATGAAAGATTATGTTTTATAATTTATACGGACATTATTTTTTACCAAACTAGACGTTATTAATACTAATGAATTCAGTGTCAAGAAAATTGGGAGATTTCATATCCGGATGTTGAAACTCATGTACAGGGAACGTTATGCTACCCAAAGACAAGTATCAGCAGAATTATATAATTCCTGTTTTATGCAATTTCTGATGCAAAATAAAGCACAGCATTTTTAGTCAATTACCGAACCTAGCTGAATTCTTTCCACAGACCTTTAAGTTCATTTGTTGCAAACGCATAGTGGAACCACTCCTGAACGCTGGTGAAGTGAGGGGGTATGTGGTGCCCCCTGTTGAGCTGACAGACAGTCGCCATGTGTTTGCGCTCCGTCAAGTCGGCCATGTTGTGACTGAGTTGAAACGACAGGTTCTGTACAATGTGCGCACACGTCTCTCCGTCTGGTTACCATGGAAACAAAGAATGTTTTTTTTTTTTTCGATTATTGCAAATAATCGGGAAGAACATTACAGGGTAATGCAGGATATTTTTTTTTAAATGGGCATATCACGGAAAGTGTCATGCATACTGACAAATGATCTAATTATAATCATGCTAACATACATATGTATGACCTGGGATGTAGGCCTTACATACGTACAATTTTTTTTCTAAAAAATTCATTATCCATCTAGATATATATTTTGACATTTAAAGTGTTTCCTCAACTGGGTCAGCCCATCACAAGTCCATTTCTTTAATGTTCAAATATGTAATATTTGAATAGTTTACATATTTGCAATTGGTTGAATAAAAAGTCCATACACTTATTAAAATTGTCGGGGAAAGAACTGATTTTGGCCGTTACATCCTGTAACTGCAACCAATCCAATTGCAGGGATGACATTTAGTCTTCAACCCACTTAATTTGTCTGTCACATGTTATTAAGAAAGCATGGAAAGAGGACAAAATCAATTAAGAAAAACAAGTACAATCGTACCGTGTATTCAAACGAACATTCCAATTTTCAGAATTGCTTGAATTAATCCCTGGGCAGGAATCAAATAAGCTAACGGTTTGTTTGTTTTGATTTTACCAATACCACTTACACAAAGTTGCACAAATGAACTAGCATATCATAGCAGATACCAGACAGTTCTGCTTTTACACAAAATTAATCTGAAATGAGACGAGTGAAAAATCGGATTGAGGATGTTACTTTAAAAATCTGTGAAAAATGGATAAATCCGTGATGCACTTACCGTCATTGATAATCTCCTGCGATTCTGTCGCAAAATGAACAATGGGTTCATCCATCGTAAACAATGCCCACGATTTACAGCGGAAATTAATTCCGTGGAAACACGCCAGCGAGAAGCTATTGCCACGCAATGTCATCGTCCCGCCTGCGATAGTGCCCTCTGTTGGCAGGGTGAAGTCAAACATCGAGAGTTTGCACCCAGAGATGTTTGTGAGAACTTTCTGCCAGTGGCGGTGATGACGCATCCGGGAGATCCACTTGTCGCCTGCAGCAGAGGTCAAGGTGACACAGGTCATGGTCACGAGACTGACCTTCTCGAATCGGGAATTTTCGTAAATTACTTTCTATACCACCATTCAATTCTCTCTACGGGAGGAGAAGGCCCTCTATGAAAAGGAGGGCATTTCAAAAATATGTAAGTAAATAACTCTAAGTACTGTATTCGTTCTTTATACCGTACATGCCCTAATTAGCATACAACCCCTTTTCCAGCAGGGTTTGATGTCGGTTTGTGGCTAAAACTGATCACTGGACAATATGAGAAGGAAGGTTCCACCAGTATACACAGCCTTTGCAAAGTTCAAGTATCCTTTTGAACACAAAATCACCATCACATGGATGTATAAATCATTTCCAGTTAGCTTCAGTTACGTTGACGTGTGTCATCCCGGCTGAACTAAACTTGAACGTATGCTGAGGATGGCATGGCTTTATTCGTGTCTTAGCACCACTGTCATGCAGATCGTTTGTCTTCTAACTTATCTCTCCAATGTGAAATAGTTTTAAATACTTGGTAACCATAAACATGTGACAAAATTGTGTTTTCTAATCCAGAGTGACATGCATGTAAATGGTGCCATGTTTATTTAAAAAATGGGCCAAGTGGCCCTGAAGTCCTTTGGATTAATACGTCTTAATGAGTGATAAGTTGGAAAAATTGTAACATTGTTTTCTTACATCCTTGTAAAGGTTTGGTAGGGTGCTTTACACGGTTTCAAAAAATATGACTGCTACAAAAATTGGCAAAGTTATGGAGCATTGAACATGGTAGGGATCAAAAAGTGAAAATGAAGAAAACGGCTGTTGAAGTTTTACATTATATATGCAAATGGATTGCACGGAAATATTACATGCACAACATTCAAATGTGGCACACAGTATGTAATATGTATGTTATGTTGCAATGATACACTGGAAGTACAAATGTGCTGCTACAAAGACTTATCAAGTTATGCCAGATTATGCCATTATGTGTAAAACTAAGAGGACAGATTATTTGAGAGCAAAAGGTAGACTCACTGTTTGACACAGTTTAAAACCTACAGGCAACTGTCCAGTGTAACAGGGGTCTAGTGGCTTAATTCTGTCTGTTGACCCAAGCTACTGCCAGTGACCAATTACAGATTAGTCACAGTTTCCATCAAACAATAGCAGGCAGAGAATCTTAGCTCCACAGCTGGGTGTAATACACAACCAGAGCCACCACTGATTCATGGTCAAGTAGATTAGCTCAATGCACCAACAAAGACAATACACAACACTGTGAGTGACAGTGTCCAGAATGAGGCCTAAGCAGTGTCCTCATTGCTGAATAGATCAATTAAACCTGCCAAGTGGGTGACATTCTGCACAAGTGTTCGTTAATCTTTACTGATTGTTCAGAACACCAGACTGACCACATACCGAAACAAAGCGAATGTAATAGGTGAAGAACAGGCAGTGTTCAAATAGGGGTATTGGTTGAATTGTATTTGTCTCGACGCAAAAGGCTTTATTGTGCCTTCATCGATTCTAAGAAAGCATTTGATTTAGTAGACCGGTCCTCCCTGTGGTCTAAGATAATTTCATGCGGTATTAATGGTATTGTGTTGAAAGTTGTATACAACATGTACAAAAATGCTAAATCATGTATAAATCAGGGCCAGGCTGTGTCAGCCTTCTTCTCATGTGATGTATAGGTATGGCAAGGAGAAAACTTATGTCCTTTGTTATTTGCTATTTACCTGAATCATTTTGAACACTGTTAGTCACAATTATAACGGACTTGACATGGCAGCTGGTGAAATTTACAACAACCTTAGGGATGATGATGTAGAAAATGTATGTTCTACTATATGCTGATGACACTAGAATGATTCAATCAAATACAGATTTCTTGCTTGTGTATAGCGGAACTATGTCAACTCTTCTAATGGTTGACATTTGGTTGTTTCAGGTGTCAACTATATTGTGAATCTGTAATTATTAGTCTATATTGATACAATTGATTTACACAGTACCATGTCTACACAAGGCATGGCAAGCGTAAACAGAACAGTAGAATGCATTTGATATCAATAAAGTGTAGGATATTTCACTCTATAGTTGTCCAGAATATAAATTTTCTATGTTTGTCACCTGTTTGTCACCTACAGGTGACAGAATATTAATTTTCTATGTTTGTTACCTACAGGTTTCTACAGACAATACATCTTTAAACAATAGACACCACAGTCACACCATTTTAAATAATTAAATGAACATAAAAATAAACACAACTTGCAATTATAGAAAATCAATAGTTTTGAAGATAAAAAGTGTTAGGCAACTGTTCAGTCTAACAGGGGTCAAGTGTGTCTACTCTGCCTGGGCACTGTGACCAATTAAAGATTAGTCAAGGTTTCAATGGAACAGTAGCACTAGGCTGCAGAGATTAGTCATGGTGTTGATTTTGTGGCACATTAAACAAAATCTACTGTTGGGGGTGGTCTCAAGGGCCCTTCTCAAAACCACATCACTACATAATGTAAAACTTTTGCACTTTGGGGGACCCTTAGGTGCCCTTAGAATGATTCAATCAAATACAGATTTCTTGTATATAGTGGCAGCACCCTAAGATACATCTATGCAAAATTAAAAAAAGTTGCTGAACAGTTTTTGAAAAAATAGGCCAAATGTTACATTTTTACCAGTTTTGGGGTCCTTGGAGGCCCTAGGGAGCCCTTAAAATGATTCAATCAAATACAGATTTCTTATGCATAGTGGCAGTGCCCTAAGATATGTCTATGCAAAATTAGAGAAAAAGTTGCTGAACGGTTTATGAGATACGGCAGCTAACGGCGGACGGCGGACGCAGAGTGATGGCAATAGTCCCTTGGACCTTTGGCCAAAGGACTAAAAATGGAAATGAATGATCACACAGCGGAGTACAGTAGAGACAGTAAAATACACTCAATTTCCACCATCTGGTGTCACCATTTTGTCACTTTCACACTGGTTCGGGAAACAGAATTTTTGTAAATTTCAGGATATTTTGTAAGTATACTGTACGCAAAAAAGAATGAATACGGTAACTATCATCGTTTCTGAAATACATCGCCAGTTGGTAGATCAGAGGCCAACGGTGCAAGGGAGCGAATGAACAGAGAATGAGCTGAGAGATCCTCAGCGTCTATTTGGAGATGCACTTACAATGCTTAAAAGTCAGCGTATTAACACGGATCATATATAATTATTTGCCATAGGGTAAGTTTTTCAATTCTTCCCCCCCGATGTGAATATTATGTGAATAGCAGTGCTAAATGCTGCATTATTTCCCCACAATACAAATGTCATTTGAATAACAATATAAAACTGCCAGTTTTTAAAGCAAACTAAAACTGCTGCAGCGGAACGTCACCATATTAAGGTCACCCTTGGGACTGGAGAAAAGTTACCTGACTAATGAGTTGACTATATTAGTGGAACTAATTTCCTGTACTGTACTGTACGAAAATCATTTATGACTGTCCTAGGGTGACCTTAATTGCGAGGTGGCTGTATTACCGAGGTGACTGTAAGGCAAAGTTAAACCGTATGTATACTCACTGAGGTCACTCTTGCGCTTGGAGGGTTTAGGTTTCTGCATGGGCCCGAGGGCAGACAGAACGTGGGCACTGCTCTTGATGTGCAGCTTGAAGAACTCGTCAAGTTTTGTGAACATGCGCAGAAGGTCGGGGGTCGTAGATCGAGAGATCATCAGGTGCATGAGATTCCATGACAGATCCCCGTGCATGAATATCAACACCGGCCTACAAGAGAATGGGTCATTATCAACACTAGTTGAGATCATTGGATCATTATAAACACTAGTTGAATAGATCATTGGATCATTAACACAAATTGAAGTGATCATTGGATCATTATGAATGATAATTAAATAGATCATTGGATAATTATCAATACAAGTTGAATAGGTCATTCGATCATTAAATTCAATAGAATTGAATAGATCATTGGATCATAACAAACATTAGGTGAAGAGATCACTGGATCATTATCAATACTAGTTGAAGAGATCAAAGAATAATTATCACAAGTTAAGATCATTGGATCATTACAAACACAAGTTGAAGAGATTACTGGATCATTATCAACACTAGATGAAGAGGTCATTTGGTCATTATGAACACTACTTGACAAGATCATTGGATCATTATGAACACTAGTTGAAGAGATCATTGGATCATTATGAACACAGTTAAAGAGATCATTGGATCATTATGAACAGTAGCTGAAGAAATCATTGGATCATTATGAACACTAGTTGAAAAGAGATCATTTGGTCACTATGAACAATACCTGAAGAGTTTATTGGATCATTAGTTGAAGAGATCACTGGATCATTAGCAACGATAGTTGAAGACATCAACGGATCATTATAAACACTAGTTGAAGATATCACTGGATCATTACGAACACAAGTTGGAGATATCACTGGATCATTATGAACACAAGTTGAAGATATCACTGGATCATTATTAACACAAATTGAATATATCACTGGATCATTATAAAAACTAGTTGAAGATATCACTGGATCATTATGAACACTAGTTGAAGATATCACTGGATCATTATGAACACTAGTTGAAGATATCACTGGATCATTATGAACACTAGTTGAAGATATCACTGGATCATTATGAACACTAGTTGAAGATATCACTGGATCATTATGAACACTAGTTGAAGATATCACTGGATCATTATAAACACTAGTTGAAGATATCACTGGATCATTATGAACACTAGTTAAAGATATCACTGGATCATTATGAACACTAGTTAAAGATATCACTGGATCATTATGAACACTAGTTGAAGATATCACTGGATCATTATAAACACTAGTTGAAGATATCACTGGATCATTATGAACACTAATTTAATCGATCATTCGATCATTATCAACACTAGTTTGAAGTTTAATATAGTTGCATTTATTATTTGTATTTCTTTAATACAATATATTGTGTGAATTGATACTGAATTATATTGAACGTTATGAAAATATTGATAGAAGTATTTTTTTCATTAAAAAAATAGAAGGCTCACCTCTTTGTCGCAAGAGGTTGAAGGTCGTCATCTCCACTTCCGCCTCGGTCTAACCTCCATTCGTCCTTGAGAACTATGTCAAGGTCACACATGCGCCCCATCATCATACTGCTTCCCATGTAGTCGAGTCGCGTCTCGATGATCTGCAACTGCAGCCCCACCTTGTGGTAGGGTTCCTTTCCAGGATCCTCCTTGATTTTCACTGTCGGTGCAAACAGGGGTCACGCATCTTTAATTTGAGGTTATAAGTAAGTCTCAGTACGTTATCAGTAATAGGTAGGTTATAAGTAAGTCTCAATATGTTTTAGAATATCTGGTATGGCGTAATGGAGAGACAGTGATATGGAATCTTACATAATCTAACTAAAATCTGAGTTAGCATATGTAAACTGCATGTATGTTAAGTTTTTCATCCTAAACGCTTTGCATCTCGAGCGTCAAACTTTCACGGTTTCATCTGCGACCATTGAGAAGAAAAGAAGCGCTTTTATTTTTTAAATTCCCGTCGGTTAAGGGTTTGTACTGGATATCTGGCAATTGCCTGCAACGTTATGAATGTTTTCTACAATTGTTCATATTTAACGTAAACTGTCCTGAAATGATCAGTGGACGATTTACGTAGCATGAATAATCATATTTAACATAAACTGTCCTGAAATGATCAGTGGACAATTTACGTAGCATGAACAATCATATTTAACATAAACTGTCCTGAAATGATCAGTGGACAATTTACGTAGCATGAACAATCATATTTAACATAAACTGTCCTGAAATGATCAGTGGACGATTTACGTAGCATGAACAATCATATTTAACATAAACTGTCCTGAAATGATCAGTGGACAATTTACGTAGCATGAACAATCATATTTAACATAAACTGTCCTGAAATGATCAGTGGACGATTTACGTAGCATGAACAATCATATTTAACATAAACTGTCCTGAAATGATCAGTGGACAATTTACGTAGCATGAACAATCATATTTAACATAAACTGTCCTGAAATGATCAGTGGACGATTTACGTAGCATGAACAATCATATGTGGAAGTATTTCTTCCACATAGTAATACCGACAGTATATCAGCTCGCAACATTTAACCAGATTTAAGACTTTATTTGTCCATCCATATGTCTGTACAATTTATACAATACTACTGGGAGTAGAACGGTTAGCAAAGAAAGCAGATGTCGAGAGAGTGGAGGGGAAAAGGAGAAGAACAGAACGGAACAGAAGTGGATTTATTTATCCAAACAGTACAGGCATTCAATAATAATGTACATTTTTATAAAGTGACGGTGTACAGAGAGGACCATGGAGACTCCTACTAAGACTTGTTGAAAGTCGCAGCAGCCACCAGTCGTATTAGTTTAGTTAAGTTTCTATTGATAGAAAATAATATATGTTATACAAAACTTAAACGTCAAAATGTAGTAATATCCAACGTCACTGAAAAAACTGGGTTGTTGTGTTTTACTATGCAGCTGGGGGGTATGATCATAGTTTGTGGTGAAGTGAGTAGGTGAAAACATATTGTATAGTGTTTGGGCGAAGATGACATCATTGCAGTGGTTTGCGTGTATATGTGCAGGCATAACAATTAATCTTGTAATTGTAATTTTGAATGATGTGATACTTTGCATGATTTACGAAGCCCTGTAAACTGTATGTATAAAGTTTGTCTATCAAACTTTGGGAGGTATTGTTGACTGTATCACTGGATCACCAGTAGATATCATCTACTTAGATTTTCAAAAAGCTTTCGACAAAGTGCCACATCAAAGATTACTACTTAAACTATAGACCCATGGCCTTGTGGCTGTCTCAGTTGGTTCGACTGTGACATCGGAAGACGGGGTGCTGTTGGAAATTTTTCGTCGTTGCAACTTCAGCTTCTTCACTGTTCAGCTGTGACCTCATGAACACGGGGGGACAGTGCAGTTGAAAATTTTATTTTTTACGTCACGCCACTGCTGTATATTTACCTTCTTTCCACTGCCTCGGCTGAAATGATGACATCCGAAGACGGGGGGAGGGGGTGCTTTGGAAAAAATGTTCACCGCCACACTGCCTATTACACTCAGGGGGAATAAAATCATAGGTGGGCCCTCCAATTGCACACACTTTTCACAGTAGACAAAATACACATTAATCGTCTCATAAAATTTACATTTCTACCCGCCATTAATGCTCGCCACAAAAACAAACATTCACGCTCACATTTAATGGGGGGGCAGAACCATATGTCTGCCCCCTGGAGAAATTCCAGGGGGGCAGCTGCCCCCTTGACCCTTCTGTTCCCGCGCCTATGGTATATGTTCTTCTGCTTGGTTTGCAGTGTCAATATTCTAATCTACGTTCGTCACGGCATGTACACCATCAAAGTGTGGCCGGCAGGTCTTATCTACCACACAGCTAATGATGCCATAACACGAGACAGACCAGGAAACAAGAGGAGAACAACAACAACTCACAGTTCGTCCAGAAGTTCTGTACGTCGATCTTGCAGCCGACAATTCCGCCCTGGGCCTCGAGTTTCGACTCACCGAGTCCCGCTAGGATCTTCATGTTCTTGTGGCCACTGCTGTCTATAGACAGTTCTCCCTGCGACCTCACGTCTTTCGTCGTCCACCTACAGGGGGAGCCACCAACACTTGAATATTCGATGAATAATATGGCTGGATGGAGGAGGGTTAATTGACTTGGTAGACTAGGAGCTGAGGGTTAAACGGAAGCAGTCTATTCCTAGTTTTTAATGTATTAATTAATAAAATGTTCTAGGACTGTAATAGCTATGTTGAAGGTATACTGTCCACCAAATTGTGTTTAGTAAGCCTGTAACATCGTTCGCAAATTTGGTGGAAGATACGACCCAGGAGAATATTCAAATAGTAAACAAAACATCTAGTTTCAAAACAAGCTTTATTGGCAATAATGCCAAGGCGGGCTGAGTTGACCACATTATCCTTTGATGTTCAACAATTTCCCATTTTCCCACGTTCAACATTGCAGACTTCCTGTTACAAATTACTACACCGGCTAATTCTAGGTAGAGGAAAAAAACTGCCTCCCTATACACTGATAGTTGGATTGCATACACGGGCGACTGGTTTCCAATCCATCTGTCCCATGCGCACTCACACAGTATTTCCCAACCCATCTTTCTCACACGCACACTCACAGTGTTTCCCAACCCATCTGTTCCATGCACACTAACACAATGTTTCCCAACCCATCCTTATCATGCACATCTACACTGTGTTTCCCAACACATATTTCTCATGATCAGCACTCAAACTGTGTTCCCAACCCATCTCTTTCATGTGCACTCACACTGTGTTTGTCAACCTATATGCCCCCATTCACACTCACACTGTGTTTCTCAATCCATCTCTTCCATGCGCACTCACACGGTGTTTGCCAACCCATCTCCCCCATGCACACTCACACTGTATTTCCCAATCCATCTCTTCCATGTGCACTCAGACTGTGTTTCCCAATCCATCTCTTCCATGTGCACTCACACTGTGTTTCCCAATCCATCTCTTCCATGTGCACTCACACTGTGTTTCCCAATCCATCTCTTCCATGCGCACTCACACAGTGTTTGCCAACCCATCTCTCCCATGCACACTCACACTGTGTTTCCCAATCCATCTCTTCCATGTGCACTCACA
>CM034543.1:33940615-34127577 GCA_020002185.1 Paraescarpia echinospica | reverse complement strand
AAGGGTCAATAATTCTTTTTCAGACTGGCATGATGTCATCAGCGGCATACCACAAGGATCGGTGATTGGCCCCCTACTTTTTGTTATATTTATTAATGACTTACCGGATCCTATAAAGAACTCCGAAGTATTCCTGTTTGCGGATGATATGAAACTCTTCCATCCAATGTACACCAATGAAGATTGCACAAAGCTTCAACAAGATCTTACCCATCGCCATATTGGATAAGTTTCACATTTCCCCTTCCTGTATTATTGCGTTGGTTAATTCCGTACCTTGTTCCTGTTGTACGCTCTCTTGCCTCGACTTCCGTTTTGAGGTAAGTCTGTTCAATAAATGTTCTCGTCGTTATCGAGTCTTTCCCTTCTATACTGGCGTGGTGGCAGCGTTTTCACTACTGAAGTGGATATATACTCGTATAGCCAAACAAACGGCACGACGAATGCTTACTTTCTGTACGCAGTAATTAACATTGAACATTGCCGGCATTTGCATACACGATTGAGCTACACGTCAAACGCGACAATGGCTCAGTCACAGAAAGCTCCAAAACGGTGGTCTCTTTCAAAACACGAAACACTGACGTCATATGAGAGCTGGCGCCAAAACCTCCAATATACTCTATCATTGGACGTGAATTTCGTACCATTCCTACTCGACCAGGCAACATGGGGAAAGAAAACTAACACTTCTCCACTCAGAGGCTTACTTGACGATACCGAAGACACACCAGGCTTGGATAGGCGAACGGCACAACAAAAAGTCGCGCACTTAGAATTAATGCTTGGGCAGATTGCCAACTTCTGTCCGATCATATCGCGAAATACCATCGTCAAAAACTCGACATCCGTCAACTCCATATGGCAGGCAATCAGACTTCACTTCGGGTTTCAGACAAGCGGCGCTCACTTCATAGATTTCGCCGACATAAAACTTGAATCAGACGAAAACCACGAGGACCTATTCCAACGCCTCCTGGCGTTCGTTGATGATAGTCTGCTGACAGTGGGTGGCGGTATATCACACCACGACGAGTTCCCGACCGTAGATGAGGACTTATCACCGTCGCTAGAGAACATGGTTGTATTGAGTTGGCTTAGACTTATCCATCAGGAGCTACCTAGTCTCGTAAAACAGCGCTACGGAACCGAATTGCGGAGCCGCACGCTAGCCAGTCTTAAACCAGAGATCTCTCAGGCCCTGGGGTCCCTACTGGACGAGATCCATTCTATGTAAGAAAAAAAAATCCTGAGACAGTCAACCTACTACCAACCACGCACACGCTCTGGGCCCGCTCGCCCACAAAGCTATCAACGAACCCAACGAGCAAAACAATGCCCACTCTGTAAGCAGGCTGGTAGACCGATAGTAAACCACTATCTAAGCGCTTGCAAGTACTTGCCCGAGCAAGACAGACTGTTCATGACTAAGGCACGCAACGTGACGGGACTAAACTGCGAAGACAGCGGAGACGAGGAACCACCGGTGAATGACGGCTACGTCAATGACGTACAAAAAGTGTCGGCGACTTGTCGCGTAAATACGAAACAGTCTCCATTCTTCGAGGCGTTCCATCGTCACCACCCAATACGTCTTACCCTCGACACTGGGGCCGAAACCAACATGATTAGAGAGACGGTGGCCAGGTCAATTGGTGCAAAAATCACCAAAAGCTCCCAGCTCGCAAGACAAGCTGACGGTGTAACCCCACCCAATGTAGTCGGAGAAACAAGGCTCGTGTTATCGCGGGATAATCTTGACCTACACCTCGATGCCCTTGTCGTTAAAGACTTGGATGTCGATGTACTTGCGGGAACACCATTCATGACAACCAATGACATCCGTTCGTCCCGCCAAAAATCAGATCAGCATTGACGAAACTGTGATACACTACGGGATGGAGAACGTCAACCGTTCCCAATATCACACGATTCGCAGAGCGCAGGCCTACGTGTTGCGTGCGCCACCCGCGTTCACTACTGTTTGGCCAGGCGACTACATAGAACTGTCTATTCCATCAGCACTCGACGATCTTGTAGTGGCGATCGAACCTCGTAACGATCATAAGTCAACATTACACTACCAAGATTGGCCCCAACCTGCCATTGTCGAGGCAGTCGGGGACAAAATCCGTTTACTAAACACGTGTTCACTTCCCTTGAAAATAGGACGCAACGAGCACTTTTGCCAAGTGCGTGGTACCACAGCATGTGACACCAACTACGTGGAAGACATCGTAATCAAAAACACAAGCACACACGCAGCAGACGTGCAATTTCCAGACACTATCGAACTAGACAGTGGCAACCTCTTGTCTGACGACTTGCGCAACCAGTTCCGAAATCTGCATCAACAATTTGACACTGTGTTCAACTCGAAAATCGTAGAATACAACGGGCATGCGGGCCCATTCACAGCAACTGTAAACATGGGACCAGTCCAAACCCCGCAGCGAAAGGGGAGATGTCCGCAATATGCTCGCGACAAACTCGTCGAACTTCAGGAAAAGTTTGATGATTTGGAGGCGGCCAGTGTATTCCGTCGTCCAGAAGATATCGGGGTGGTGGTCGAATATCTTAACCCATCATTTCTCGTACGCAAAGCTAATGGAGGATCACGACTCGTCACTGCCTTCACGGAAGTAGGACGTTACAGCAAGCCGCAGCCTTCTCTCACGCCAGACGTGGATTGGACACCAAGATCCATAGCTTGCTGGAAGTACATCGTTGTATCAGACTTGACGAATGCATTCTATCAGATCCCTCTATCGAAGGACTCACTCAAATATTGCGGAGTTGCGACACCCTTTCGTGGAGTTCTCGTGTACACACGATGTGCCATGGGCATGCCCGGCTCTGAGACGGCATTGGAAGAACTCATGTGCCGAGTCTTTGGTGATCTGTTACAAGAGGGCGTCGTCGCCAAGTTGGCTGACGATTTGTACTGTAGGGGGAACTCGCCACAAGAACTACTAGACAACTGGAGTCGTGTCCTTGATGCCCTTGCTCGATGCGACTTACGACTTTCAGCAAAGAAGACCAGGGTTTGCCCCAAATC
The DNA here is from genome assembly GCA_020002185.1 of Paraescarpia echinospica. NCBI lineage: Eukaryota > Metazoa > Annelida > Polychaeta > Sabellida > Siboglinidae > Paraescarpia > Paraescarpia echinospica. Next base: position 34,124,519 of record CM034543.1, on the reverse strand, counting down.
ACGACCATCCTAGGCTGGGTGTGGTCAGAAGGTACACTACATGCCAGTCCTCACCGCATCGCTACTCTGGCATCGTGCACACCGCCACAAACCGTTCTTGGACTTAGTTCCTTCGTTGGAGCATATAAAGTGTTGGGACGCGTCATCTCTCAGTGTTCCAAATTACTTGTACCCCTCGAGTCGTACATTGCAGGCATGAAATCACAGGAGACATTGACATGGACTGATGACATCCGCAAGGCGTTCCGTGTAGCCCAAAACACACTCCACCAACAGATCGATCACATTACCGCGGCCCAGTGACCAACTATGGATCGTTACCGACGGTTCGGTTACCAAACGTGCCATCGGATCCACACTATACGTTTCGCGAAATGGACAGACCCGTCTTGTCGGGTTTATCAACGCCAAACTAAAGAAACACCAAGTTACATGGCTACCCTGCGAAATCGAAGCGTTAGGCATTGCTGCAGCAGTCAAACACTTCAGTCCGTACATCATACAATCAAAGTCGAAGCCGTGTCTACCCACCGACAGCAAACCGTGTGTGCAGGCCATTGACAAACTATGCCGTGGCGAATTTTCATCTAGCCCTCGCGTGACATCGTTTCTGTCAATTGTCGCCCGATACCAAGTCACAGTGCGCCACCTGGCGGGTTCATCAAACATACCATCCGACTTCGCAAGCAGAAACGCACCGGAATGCCATGAACCACATTGCCAGATATGTTCTTTCATATCGCAAATCGAACAATCTGTCGTTATGAGTGTTGCTGTGGAAGATATCATATCCGCCTTCCGTTCACGAGCAGGTCCGCATGGCTCTCTACACAATCAGAGTGCTCTGACCTACGGCGCGTCAGAGCTCACCTAAAACAAGGCACGCGTCCATCCAAAAAAGTCACCAACGCCAAAGACGTAAAACGTTACTTATCTACTACAACGTTGGCTCGCGACGGCGTCATCGTTGTCAAGTGCGACACACCATTCGCGCCAACCAAAGAACTTATCGTAGTTCCACGACAAGTGTTAGATAGCTTACTAACAGCGATCCACCTAAAGCTGAGCCACCCATCAAAACACCAACTCAAACTCGTAGTTCGTCGCAACTTCTTCGCATTGGACATCGACAACGCGATTGAGCGAGTGACCGACGCATGCCATACATGCATGTCACTAAAAAAATATCCCGACTACACTCATCGAACAAACAACGACCGACGCTCCCGAAGCGATTGGTGTTTCGTTCGCAGCAGATGTTATCAAGCGTAACCGACAACTCATATTTGTCGTCCGCGAAACCGTTAGCTCATACACTTCTACGTGCATCATCGAGAGCGAACGCCATGACGCGTTACGTGACTGCCTCGCTCGACTCTGCACAGAGTGTCGACCCCTCGGCGGGCCCCCTGCGATCGTCCGCGTGGATCCAGCCCAATGGTTCATCGCTCTCGTGAACGACCCAACTCTGCTACGTTTGGGTATTCGTTTGGAGATAGGGAGAATCAAAAACTCTAACAGAAACCCCATAGCCGAGAAAGCTGTGTCAGGTTGAAGATGAGCTGCTACGACAGGAGCCTGGCGGGGGACCGGTGTCACCTCTTATACTGGCAATTGCTACCTCTCAACTCAACTCCAGAATCCGCGGTTGCGGCCTATCGGCACGCGAAATATGGTTCCAACGAGACCAGTTTTCCAACGCGCAGTTGCCTATTTTAGATCGTGCCATCATCGCTGAACAACATCAGTCTCGCCTACAAAATCACGCACACAGCCAGACGTCGAAGGCTCCTCGCGGCAAAGAGGCGCCTGTACCGATAATTCATGTCGGTGACTTGGTTTACGTACTATCCGACCGCAATAAGTCGCAAGCTCGAGACCGCTATCTAGTCACCTCTATCGAAGATAGCTGGTGCTACATTCGCAATTTTTGCGGATCTCAACTACGCACTTCATCATACAAGGTGCGACTATCCGAGTGCTATTTAGTACCCGGTCATGTGTCGTCCACAATACCCACGCGCCATCGTGAGGATGAAGACGACACCCCGCCTGATGTCCAAGCGAATGCAACTCCACCCGAAATCCCATTAGTGATCGCAGCACCGCCCGAGGCTCCACTGACGATCACAGCGCCACCTGAGGCCCCTACAACCGCGCTACCGAAACCACCAACCACACCCAGTGACAAGATGAGGCCCACTCGGCCCATCCGCAGACGTAATAAACCTGCATATCTACAAGACTGAGTTATAATACATGTGCCATGGACCTATTGACTCTACTGCATATTTTGTGTTGCATATACCCATATTAACTCTACTGCATATTTGTATGTCATATGGACTATCACGTTATAACCTTACAAGCTTATGTGCTATTATTAGATTAGTGAAGGAGAAAAGAAAGTGGTCACGAAATATTGGATAAGAATCAGGGGTAGAACTACCCACTAGTCCGCTAGTCCGTACACTAGTAAAGATTACGGCGGACTAGTAAACCCGGCCTACCAACTAGTCCGGCTGTCTAGTAAAAATCAGCGTGTTGAGTGGCGCCACCAAACGTACAATTGACAGTAAATCTTCACCTAATGTGAATCGACAGTGAAACGGTACTTTTGATTGGTTGTTGTGTGACATAGAAATCTGAAACGACCGTTTTGTTTGGCTTAGCGTATCATGTAGAGGGGTACCGGCTAATGAGCGCAATTGGCGTCCATTTTCGCGTCTATTTTCAAATGCGCGGATTTCGAATACGGTTCACATCTTCAGTTCTACATCAATTATTTTGTTAATTCATTACTAATTATTTTGTTACGTTTACGCACGATGCATCGTTATTTAACTGGGGTTGCAAAACCAGAAGTTAAACGCAAGGTGGAAAAGCGAGAACGGGACACGCTGTACGACCAGCAGAAACGACAGCGTGGCTATTTGAAGGTTTGGGAACGAGACCACACTTGGCTGTCCTACGATGACGACAACGATTTGATGTTTTGCAAAGTGTGCAGGACACACAACGTAACTGGTGTCCGTGGCAAGAATGCGTTCTTGACTGGCACGGACAACTTTCGTCCAGACTCGCTACGCGCACACAGTACAAGCGAGGCGCACACACGAGCTGTCTTCCGGCAAACTGCGTTCGAAGCCCGTCCCGGCACTGCACCTGCCCACCGAGCCATCCAAGCGCTGAACACGGCCACCATGGACCGTCTGACGCATTTGTTTAAGTAATTATGTTACCCATGTGATATAATGTTATAAAATGTAAAAAAAAAAATTGTGCTTGATTGTACTTTGTTAGGGTTAGCACTATATGGTTTAAATTATTATCCCTCATTTCTCTGTTATCTCTCATTTCAAGCGTGCCGTGCAGTAAACAATGCCATGGGAAATTATTAATTTGCATTTGATGTAGATCTGTGTTATAACTTGCCTGGATCTTCGGGTTCAAAAGTAATACTATTTAGTGTTGTATTTCCCGCCTTTATGCATCATATTTTTGGTTTTGAGAACGTGGCTTGTCTTGTGATTTTTTTGCTTTTATTAAAATTTAAACCTGCCCATCTTCAAATCTTCGTCAAGTTTTGTTTTGAAAGCGAGGATGTTTTTAGTATTCACTGTTTGCTGAGGAAGGTTGTTATGTTGTGACTATACTCAGTATTTACTTAATACTATGATATTTAATATTTCCTGCATTGGATGTTTCAGGACTTGTCACGCGATAGCAAAGCACCGGCGTCCGTTCACAGATTATGTGTGGCAGTGTACCCTGGACGCACAGAAGGGCCTTGATGTGGGGAACACTTATCGGAATGACAAGGCATGCAAGCAGTTCGTGCGTGCCATCGCTGAGGTTGAGCGCCGTCACCTCGCACAGCACCTGGAGAGTGCTCACTTTCTCGCCCTCATCAGTGACGGTACGACAGATGCGTCCATCACGGAAGCGGAGATAGTGTACGTGAGGTATGCAGTGAATGGTGTCGTCTCTACTGCCTTCGCTGGTATTGAGAACGTCGGCAAGGCAGATGCTCCGTCAATCAAGCGGGCAATTGACGGTGTCGTGGAGCGCTACCTCCACATCCCGAAAGAGACACTCATGAAGAAGCTTGTCGGATTCGGCAGTGATGGCGCCGCTGTTATGACCGGATCAGCCAACGGTGTCGCCACGCTCTTCCGAAATGAGCAGCCGTGTCTGCAAGCAATCCACTGCTATGCGCATCGCCTGGAACTTGCATATAAGGACGCATTGTGTCGGTTGCCCATGTACACAAAGTTGAGCGGTCTCCTCCTGAGCCTCTACTTGTTCTACCATCACTCGCCACTGAACCGTAGCAACTTGAAAGCAGCATTCGACACATTGTCTCTGCCATGTGCCCTTCCACCACGTGTCGGTGGCACTCGCTGGTTGCCACATCTGCTGAAGGCACTGCAGGCCCTTGTGAAGGGATATCCAGCATATGTCCTGCATCTGACGCAGATGCAAGTGCCAGGGGGCTCCGGAGATGCCAAGGCAAAGGCCATTGGCTTCTTGGCGACACTGCACCGACGAGACATCATCGAGATGGCACACTTCCTTCTCGATGTGCTTTTGTTCTGAGCAAGCTATCGCTGGTGGCTCAGACAGTGACTGCGACAGTTGCTGATGTACATGCCACGCTGACATCCGTTGTGGCCACCCTTGTGATGTACAAGACGACCACAACTGCCAAGGAGCGTGCCCTGGCGCGCATGGAAGACTTCCATGGTGAGACACTCACAGGTGCTGTCTTCGCCAAGCAGACCCGACTGCAGATCTTGGGCAACCTGGTCAGCTGTCTGGAGGGTCGCTTCGTTGACAGCAATTCGGACGTTGTGCGTGCATCATCAATCGTTAGCTCCAAGCTGTGGCCTGAAGCTGCAGGTGATTATGGAAATGACGCTGTGGCCACACTCAACAACCATTTTGGCCCTGTGCTTCGCGACGCTGGCATCGATACTGCCAGTGTGGAGACGGAGTGGACACTTCTGAAGATGATCCTGTATGAACAGTCCCCAGACGTGCGACAGCTGACATGGTCTAGTGTCAATGCAGCCCACCAGGCAGAGTATGGAAACATACTTGGGCTTGTTGACGCCATTCTGACTCTGCCAGCCAGCTCGGCTGATGCGGAGAGAGGCTTCAGTCAGCTGAAGCTGACGAAGAGCAGCATCCGGTCAGTCCTGAAGGCAGATCGACTGACTGATCTGTTGACCATTCAGCTGAGTTCACCAGACATCGCTGCATTTGAACCGAAGGAGGCAATCGAGCTGTGGAGTGCTGGTGGAGCCCGGAGGCCAGACACTCAGCCGCTTAGGCCAAGGCCCGACTGTAGTAGTTACACTGACAGCAGTGACACCGACTGTGATGACAGTAGTGCCTCCGACTCTGAGTGACACTGACTGACTGACAGGCAGTGTTAACGCCAGGCCTGGATGACACTGTGGTTTTTTGTGTTTTAAATAAAATTGTTGTGACCTAAATTTGTGCTATGTTTTTTATTTGCAGGACTAGTAAACCTTTTGGCGGACTAGTAAACTTTTGTCTTTACTAGTCCTGCTGTCTAGTAAAATAAATGCTGAAGTTCTACCCCTGCAAGTTAATAAGTATCACATTTCCGCTTCCTGTATTATTGCGTTGGTTAATTCCATACCTTGTTCCTGTTGTACGCTCTCTTGCCTCGACTTCCGTTTTGAGATAAGTCTGTTCAATAAATGTTCTCGTCGTTATCGAGTCTCCCTTCTATACTGGCGCATGCAGAACATTGGACATACGAATCTCTCTTAAAGTTCCATCCAGACAAATGCAGCCATATGAGAGTAGGATCATCAACCATAAGAAATGACAGCTACACACTGGGACCTAATCATATATCGCTGGCAAGTACGGATAAGGTGAAGAATATTGGCGTCACTTTTGACTCATCACTAAACTTTGAGGCACATATGTCGGAAAAAATTAATAAAGCCAATTCAATGATGGGGATAATTCGTCGCACTTTTGATTACATGGATGAACAGTGTTTTTCTACTGTTTTTAAATCTCTCGTCCGCCCACATATTGAATATGCAAATCAAGTAGGGGCTCCCTTCTTAATGAAACACATTACAGCTCTTGAAAATGTTCAGCGTAGACCAACCAGATTAATTCCAGGTTTTAAAGATCTTGAATATAATGAATGTCTGCAAAGACTAAAATTACCAACTCTGTCATATCGTCGCATCAGAGGAGACATGATTGAATTGTATAAGATTTTAACACAAATATGATACATCTGTGACATCGAACTTTATAACTTTGAGGGATACCGAATCATGTACGCGAGGACATCACCTAAACATATTCAAAGGACGTTGTCGATTAAACATTTAAAAAAAAAAATTTATACACCGATGCACGGACGTATGGAACAGCCTCCCACAGTCTGTGGTAGAGGCTCCATCAGTCCAGTCCTTTGAGGGGAAATTAGACAAATTATGGATAAACCACCCAATTAAGCTCGATTACACAGCCCCACCCCTATTATGGAACAACTCATCAGACGCATGCGCACCATATAGTTTGAAGACAAACATCAGAGCTGGCATAAGAGGCATCACAGCCTAGAAGCCAGAAGAGGACCTGTAAGTAACTGAAGCTAACAGGAAGTGATTTATTCATCGATTCCATGTGATGTGATGGTGATTTTGGTGAAAGGATACTCAAACTTTGCAATGGCTGTGGATGCAGGTGGAACTTTCTTTCTGATATTGTCAATGGTTGACATGAAATTACAATAAATGATGGATCCTATGATCAGTTTTAGTCACACACCGACATCATACCTTGCTGCAGTGCTGGAAAAGTGGGCAAGTAATTGATTTCGTCAGTCGTGACTGCATCACCCGTGAGAACAGCGCAAATACCCACCCCAATTTGAAGACGGATAAACGACTTCTGGGAATCCCAATATATAATGACCCGTTCGCCCATTAGATTAGCACGAGCAGTTGAGCGGTATTGTGTATTCAAATAATTGCTTCTACTTCCTAAACATTGCATGTAACACGAGCCACGGTTGGTTGAAATTAGTTTTATTATGACCACCTGACCTGCCGAGATCCACTGATCTAGTGAGCGATTTCATAGGCTGAGCTTAAAAGTTAAATTAAGAGTTTCGCAAAGCGATCAGCCGGGGCAGGGGGTACTGCTGGTTGGCACCGACGTAATCAGCAGCAGCGACACCAGGCGCGCGAGGATGATGTACTAAAAAAAGAACGAATACGGTAGTTAGTTTTGCCTATGAATGCCAAAACAAAGTGAAGAACGAATAAACAATGTAACTCGCACAAAATCTGGTTTATAGCAGTTGTCTACTCTAAGACTAATATAATGATACCACAAGACTAGCATTAACCTGAGAGAGAAAACAAAAGGTATCTCTACAACGTATAATGGCAGCTGTTACTATTACCATGTTTGTTACAACATAGCCTCAGTAAATTAAAGCATGGCAGTAACTTACACTTTGGTAAATGCACATTTCATAATTGTGGGAAATAGCATTGCCTTAAGTAAATAATTATTATCATACTACATATAACAATGTTAAACATTCACTAGCCATAACAGACAATGTCAGTTGCTATAAGATATTGCCAGGGATTACTAGACTATACACCAATGTTGTCTTATATGTTCTGTAACATGTACATGAGGTTGTTAACAAAGCAACAAAGATGACAACACTAACACACGGAACATGTTTTATTTTAATAGACTTATTAATTCGTGTATTACCAACAAAACAGAGGTATTAAACAGCGATATCAATTTTCAAGCAGTGCATATTCCTTTGTACTTACCTGTACATAGATATGAAATAATCAAAATAAAGCTAAGAAATAGCCTTGCCGTCACTGGAATGCAAGGTAGGCCAAAATTGCACAATTCCCAAGAATTGGTGGTAAACTTTCTGACCGAGGCGCCACATGGCGACTATACTAAACATAACGTTTCTTACAGGAAGGGTCTGGTAACTTTGACAATAATTTATTGTCCATACACTTTTTGAGATTTAGAAATTATATTTATTGTACACAACTAGTAAATCAATTATAAAGACACTATGCAATGTTTATTTCCTCAGAATACTTAGTTTATACAGATTGGTTTTAATCATGGACTGCAAGTTTTGATGTAGTTTTATTTATTATATTAACTTGTGTAATTATTGTTTTACCCCACAATGACGTTACAAACTGCAGGATAGTAAAGTATAACTTGGTAGCAGCATATTCTTGAAGAAATATTTTTTGATCGATGTTCTGGTCTCATGGAATGTGACACAGTTTTATCCCACAATGATATTGCTATCTTTGGATATTCCATTTTATTCAAAGAAGACTGATAAATGTGGCTGGTATTTCTAGAGACAAGACGAGAAATCAAACAAATTAATAATGGAGATTATTTGAGATCATTATCTGCCTTTGAAGGATATCTCACAAACAATATTACATTCATAAACGTAACAAGATGCAATTAATTATGGCAACAAATACTTTATTGTACAAAACAACAAACAAGTACATGTTGACAAGAGAAAGTAAGATATTATTATGCATGACATATGTACAAAAGCAACTGCTTGCTACTTAGCTAAGGGGCCGTCTCCAAAGCGGAACTGGTTCGAAGCCAACATGTATACAATGCTGGAACATACAAAATATATCATTTCTTTTAACTTTTTCTACAGCAATGTGAAACCACCTTGTCTTGCAATAACAATGTGTACAACTCACTTCACCATGTTATTTACACCGATGTATATACAACACACATATAAACAAACTAATATAATATGAATAAAAAAAAATTTTGAATGCTATATTTATAATGTAAAACATAAAATTATTGTTTACATTATTACTTTGCACTGTTAAATCAGGCTGGCTTTCACAATATTTACTATATACACAACAGTTAATAGCATACTGTTTAACACTATTGGGTATATGCAGATTGAGTTGATCATTTAATAAACCATTTTGCCAGGGCAGGAGATTGTTAAGAGAAATTTACAAATTTTAAGGTAAGCTAAACAATCATGCTATTGCAACTAATAATATTCAACCGTAACAAATCTTTTACAAAGCCCACTATAAAACAATACTTTTTAAGGTATAAAGTCTGAAAATGTTTAACAACAAACTGATAGTAAAATTTAATACAACTATTGTTGGCAATTCTTTGCTGAAAGTCGTAAGTCGCATCGAGCAAGGGCATCAAGGACACGACTCCAGTTGTCTAGTAGTTCTTGTGGCGAGTTCCCCCTACAGTACAAATCGTCAGCCAACTTGGCGACGACGCCCTCTTGTAACAGATCACCAAAGACTCGGCACATGAGTTCTTCCAATGCCGTCTCAGAGCCGGGCATGCCCATGGCACATCGTGTGTACACGAGAACTCCACGAAAGGGTGTCGCAACTCCGCAATATTTGAGTGAGTCCTTCGATAGAGGGATCTGATAGAATGCATTCGTCAAGTCTGATACAACGATGTACTTCCAGCAAGCTATGGATCTTGGTGTCCAATCCACGTCTGGCGTGAGAGAAGGCTGCGGCTTGCTGTAACGTCCTACTTCCGTGAAGGCAGTGACGAGTCGTGATCCTCCATTAGCTTTGCGTACGAGAAATGATGGGTTAAGATATTCGACCACCACCCCGATATCTTCTGGACGACGGAATACACTGGCCGCCTCCAAATCATCAAACTTTTCCTGAAGTTCGACGAGTTTGTCGCGAGCATATTGCGGACATCTCCCCTTTCGCTGCGGGGGTTGGACTGGTCCCATGTTTACAGTTGCTGTGAATGGGCCCACATGCCCGTTGTATCCTACGAATTTCGAGTTGAACACAGTGTCAAATTGTTGATGCAGATTGCGGAACTGGTTGCGCAAGTCGTCAGACAAGAGGTTGCCAGTGTCTAGTTCGATAGTGTCTGGAAATTGCACGTCTGCTGCGTGTGTGCTTGTGTTTTTGATTACGATGTCTTCCACGTAGTTGGTGTCACATGCTGTGGTACCACGCACTTGGCAAAAGTGCTCGTTGCGTCCTATTTTCAAGGGATGTGAACACGTGTTTAGTAAACGGATTTTGTCCCCGACTGCCTCGACAATGGCAGGTTGGGGTCAATCTTGGTAATGCAATGTTGACTTATGATCGTTACGAGGTTCGATCGCCACTACAAGATCGTCGAGTGCTGATGGAATAGACAGTTCTATGTAGTCGCCTGGCCAAACAGTAGTGGACGCGGGTGGCGCACGCAACACGTAGGCCTGCGCTCTGCGAATCGTGTGATATTGGGAACGGTTGACGTTCTCCATCCCGTAGTGTATCACAGTTTCGTCAATGCTGATCTGATTTTTGGCGGGACGAACGGATATGTCATTGGTTGTCATGAATGATGTTCCCGCAAGTACATCGACATCCAAGTCTTTAACGACAAGGGCATCGAGGTGTAGGTCAAGATTATCCCGCGATAACACGAGCCTTGTTTCTCCGACTACATTGGGTGGGGTTACACCGTCAGCTTGTCTTGCGAGCTGGGAGCTTTTGGTGAGTTTTGCACCAATTGACCTGGCCACCGTCTCTCTAATCATGTTGGTTTCGGCCCCAGTGTCGAGGGTAAGATGTATTGGGTGGTGACGATGGAACGCCTTGAAGAATGGAGACTGTTTCGTATTTAGCATATAAAGTGTTGGGACGCGTCATCTCTCAATGTTCCAAAGTACTTGCACCCCTCGATTCGTACATTGCGGGCATGAAATCACAGGAGACATTGACATGGACTGATGACATCCGCGAGGCGTTCCGTGTAGCCCAAAACACACTCCACCAACAGATCGATCACATTACCGCGGCCCAGTGACCAACTATGGATCGTTACCGACGGTTCGGTTACCAAACGTGCCATCGGATCCACACTATACGTTTCGCGAAATGGACAGACCCGTCTTGTCGGGTTTATCAGCGCCAAACTAAAGAAACACAAAGTTACATGGCTACCCTGCGAAATCGAAGCGTTAGGCATTGCTGCAGCAGTCAAACACTTCAGTCCGTACATCATACAATCAAAGTCGAAGCCGTGTCTACTCACCGACAGCAAACCGTGTGTGCAGGCCATTGACAAACTATGCCGTGGCGAATTTCCATTTAGCCCTCGCGTGACATCGGTTCTGTCAGTTGTCGCCCGATACCAAGTCACAGTACGCCACCTGGCGGGTTCATCAAACATACCATCCGACTTCGCAAGCAGAAACGCACCGGAATGCCATGAACTACATTGCCAGATATGTTCTTTCATATCGCAAATCGAACAATCTGTCGTTATGAGTGTTGCTGTGGAAGATATCATATCCGGCTCCACTCGCCTTCCGTTCACGAGCAGGTCCGCATGGCTCTCTACACAATCAGAGTGCTCTGACCTACGGCGCGTCAGAGCTCACCTAAAACAAGGCACGCGTCCATCCAAAAAAGTAACCAACGCCAAAGACGTAAAACGTTACTTATCTACTACAACGTTGGCTCGCGACGGCGTCATCGTTGTCAAGTGCGACACACCATTCGCGCCAACCAAAGAACTTATCGTAGTTCCACGACAAGTGTTAGATGGCTTACTAACAGCGATACACCTAAAGCTGAGCCACCCATCAAAACACCAACTCAAACTCGTAGTTCGTCGCAACTTCTTCGCATTGGACATCGACAACGCGATTGAGCGAGTGACCGACGCATGCCATACATGCATGTCACTAAAAAATATCCCGACTACACTCATCGAACAAACAACGACCGACGCTCCCGAAGCGATTGGTGTTTCGTTCGCAGCAGATGTTATCAAGCGTAACCGACAACTTATATTTGTCGTCCGCGAAACCGTTAGCTCATACACTTCTACGTGCATCATCGAGAGCGAACGCCATGACGCGTTACGTGACTGCCTCGCTCGACTCTGCACAGAGTGTCGACCCCTCGACGGGCCCCCTGCGATCGTCCGCGTGGATCCAGCCCCAGGGTTCATCGCTCTCGTGAACGACCCAACTCTGCTACGTTTGGGTATTCGTTTGGAGATAGGGAGAATCAAAAACTCTAACAAAAACCCCATAGCCGAGAAAGCTGTGTCAGGTTGAAGATGAGCTGCTACGACAGGAGCCTGGCGGGGGACCGGTGTCACCTCTTATACTGGCAATTGCTACCTCTCAACTCAACTCCAGAATCCGCGGTTGCGGCCTATCGGCACGCGAAATATGGTTCCAACGAGACCAGTTTTCCAACGCGCAGTTGCCTATTTTAGATCGTGCCATCATCGCTGAACAACATCAGTCCCGCCTACAAAATCACGCACACAGCCAGACGTCGAAGGCTCCTCGCGGCAAAGAGGCGCCTGTACCGATAATTATGTCGGTGACTTGGTTTACGTACTATCCGACCGCAATAAGTCGCAAGCTCGAGACCGCTATCTAGTCACCTCTATCGAAGATAGCTGGTGCTACATTCGCACATTTTGCGGATCTCAACTACGCACTTCATCATACAAGGTGCGACTATCCGAGTGCTATTTAGTACCCGGTCATGTGTCGACCACAATACCCACGCGCCATCGTGAGGATGGAGATGACACGGAAGACGTCCCGCCATACGAAGACGACACCCCGCCTGATGTCCAAGCGAATGCAACTCCACCCGAAATCCCATTAGTGATCGCAGCACCGCCCGAGGCTCCACTGACGATCACAGCGCCACCTGAGGCCCCTACGACCGCGCTACCGAAACCACCAACCACACCCAGTGACAAGATGAGGCCCACTCGGCCCATCCGCAGACGTAATAAACCTGCATATCTACAAGACTGAGTTATAATACATGTGCCATGGACCTATTGACTCTACTGCATATTTTGTGTTGCATATACCCATATTAACTCTACTGCATATTTGTATGTCATATGGACTATCACGTTATAACCTTACAAGCTTATCTGCTATTATTAGATTAGTGAAGGAGAAAAGAAAATGGTCACGCCATATTGGATAAGTATCACATTTCCGCTTCCTGTATTATTGCGTTGGTTAATTCCATACCTTGTTCCTGTTGTACGCTCTCTTGCCTCGACTTCCGTTTTGAGATAAGTCTGTTCAATAAATGTTCTCGTCGTTATCGAGTCTTTCCCTTCTATACTGGCGCATGCAGAACATTGGACATACGAATCTCTCTTAAAGTTCCATCCAGACAAATGCAGCCATATGAGAGTAGGATCATCAACCATAAGAAATGACAGCTACACACTGGGACCTAATCATATATCGCTGGCAAGTACGGATAAGGTGAAGAATATTGGCGTCACTTTTGACTCATCACTAAACTTTGAGGCACATATGTCGGAAAAAAATTCATAAAGCCAATTCAATGATGGGGATAATTCGTCGCACTTTTGATTACATGGATGAACAGTGTTTTTCTACTGTTTTTAAATCTCTCGTCCGCCCACATATTGAATATGCAAATCAAGTAGGGGCTCCCTTCTTAATGAAACACATTACAGCTCTTGAAAATGTTCAGCGTAGACCAACCAGATTAATTCCAGGTTTTAAAGATCTTGAATATAATGAATGTCTGCAAAGACTAAAATTACCAACTCTGTCATATCGTCGCATCAGAGGAGACATGATTGAATTGTATAAGATTTTAACACAAATATGATACATCTGTGACATCGAACTTTATAACTTTGAGGGATACCGAATCATGTACGCGAGGACATCACCTAAACATATTCAAAGGACGTTGTCGATTAAACATTAAACAAAATTAATTTATACACCGATGCACGGACGTATGGAACAGCCTCCCACAGTATGTGGTAGAGCTCCATCAGTCCAGTCCTTTGAGGGGAAATTAGACAAATTATGGATAAACCACCCAATTAAGCTCGATTACACAGCCCCACCCCTATTATGGAACAACTCATCAGACGCATGCGCACCATATAGTTTGAAGACAAACATCAGAGCTGGCATAAGAGGCATCACAGCCTAGAAGCCAGAAGAGGACCTGTAAGTAACTGAAGCTAACAGGAAGTGATTTATTCATCGATTCCATGTGATGTGATGGTGATTTTGGTGAAAGGATACTCAAACTTTGTAATGGCTGTGGATGCAGGTGGAACTTTCTTTCTGATATTGTCAATGGTTGACATGAAATTACAATAAATGATGGATCCTATGATCAGTTTTAGTCACACACCGACATCATACCCTGCTGCAGTGCTGGAAAAGTGGGCAAGTAATTGATTTCGTCAGTCGTGACTGCATCACCCGTGAGAACAGCGCAAATACCCACCCCAATTTGAAGACGGATAAACGACTTCTGGGAATCCCAATATATAATGACCCGTTCGCCCATTTGATTAGCACGAGCAGTTGAGCGGTATTGTGTATTCGAATAATTGCTTCTACTTCCTAAACATTGCATGTAACACGACCCACGGTTGGTTGAAATTAGTTTTATTATGACCACCTGACCTGCCGAGATCCACTGATCTAGTGAGCGATTTCATAGGCTGAGCTTAAAAGTTAAATTAAGGGTTTCGCAAAGCGATCAGCCGGGGCAGGGGGTACTGCTGGTTGGCACTGACGTAATCAGCAGCAGCGACACCGGGCGCGCGAGGATGATGTACTCAAAAAAGAACGAATACGGTAGTTAGTTTTGCCTATGAATGCCAAAACAAAGTGAAGAACGAATAAACAATGTAACTCGCACAAAATCTGGTTTATAGCAGTTGTCTACTCTAAGACTAATATAATGATACCACATGACTAGCATTATCCTGAGAAAGAAAACAAAAGGTATCTCTACAACGTATAATGGCAGCTGTTACTATTACCATGTTTGTTACAACATAGCCTCAGTAAATTAAAGCATGGCAGTAACTTACACTTTGGTAAATGCACATTTCATAATTGTGGGAAATAGCATTGCCTTAAGTAAATAATTATTATCATACTACATATAACAATGTTAAACATTCACTAGCCATAACAGACAATGTCAGTTGCTATAAGATATTGCCAGGGATTACTAGACTATACACCAATGTTGTCTTATATGTTCTGTAACATGTACATGAGGTTGTTAACAAAGCAACAAAGATGACAACACTAACACACGGAACATGTTTTATTTTAATAGACTTATTAATTCGTGTATTACCAACAAAACAGAGGTATTAAACAGCGATATCAATTTTCAAGCAGTGCATATTCCTTTGTACTTACCTGTACAAAGATATGAAATAATCAAAATAAAGCTAAGAAATAGCCTTGCCGTCACTGGAATGCAAGGTAGGCCAAAATTGCACAATTCCCAAGAATCGGTGGTAAACTTTCTGACCGAGGCGCCACATGGCGACTATACTAAACATAACGTTTCTTACAGGAAGGGTCTGGTAACTTTGACAATAATTTATTGTCCATACACTTTTTGAGATTTAGAAATTATATTTATTGTACACGACTAGTAAATCAATTATAAAGACACTATGCAATGTTTATTTCCTCAGAATACTTAGTTTATACAGTTTGGTTTTAATCATGGACTGCAAGTTTTGATGTAGTTTTATTTATGATATTAACTTGTGTAATTATTGTTTTACCCCACAATGACGTTACAAACTGCAGGATAGTAAAGTATAACTTGGTAGCAGCATATTCTTGAAGAAATATTTTTTGATCGATGTTCTGGTCTCATGGAATGTGACACAGTTTTACCCCACAATGATATTGCTATCTTTGGATATTCCATTTTATTCAAAGAAGACTGATAAATGTGGCTGGTATTTCTAGAGACAATACGAGAAATCAAACAAATTAATAATGGAGATTATTTGAGATCATTATCTGCCTTTGAAGGATATCTCACAAACAATATTACATTCATAAACGTAACAAGATGCAATTAATTATGGCAACAAATACTTTATTGTACAAAACAACAAACAAGTACATGTTGACAAGAGAAAGTAAGATATTATTATGCATGACATATGTACAAAAGCAACTGCTTGCTACTTAGCTAAGGGGCCGTCTCCAAAGCGGAACTGGTTCGAAGCCAACATGTATACAATGCTGGAACATACAAAATATATCATTTCTTTTAACTTTTTCTACAGCAATGTGAAACCACCTTGTCTTGCAATAACAATGTGTACAACTCACTTCACCATGTTATTTACACCGATGTATATACAACACACATATAAACAAACTAATATAATATGAATAAAAAAAAATTTTGAATGCTATATTTATAATGTAAAACATAAAATTATTGTTTACATTATTACTTTGCACTGTTAAATCAGGCTGGCTTTCACAATATTTACTAAATACACAACAGTTAATAGCATACTGTTTAACACTATTGGGTATATGCAGATTGAGTTGATCATTTAATAAACCATTTTGCCAGGGCAGGAGATTGTTAAGAGAAATTTACAAATTTTAAGGTAAGCTAAACAATCATGCTATTGCAACTAATAATATTCAACCGTAACAAATCTTTTACAAAGCCCACTATAAAACAATACTTTTTAAGGTATAAAGTCTGAAAATGTTTAACAACAAACTGATAGTAAAATTTAATACAACTATTGTTGGCAATTCTTTGCTGAAAGTCGTAAGTCGCATCGAGCAAGGGCATCAAGGACACGACTCCAGTTGTCTAGTAGTTCTTGTGGCGAGTTCCCCCTACAGTACAAATCGTCAGCCAACTTGGCGACGACGCCCTCTTGTAACAGATCACCAAAGACTCGGCACATGAGTTCTTCCAATGCCGTCTCAGAGCCGGGCATGCCCATGGCACATCGTGTGTACACGAGAACTCCACGAAAGGGTGTCGCAACTCCGCAATATTTGAGTGAGTCCTTCGATAGAGGGATCTGATAGAATGCATTCGTCAAGTCTGATACAACGATGTACTTCCAGCAAGCTATGGATCTTGGTGTCCAATCCACGTCTGGCGTGAGAGAAGGCTGCGGCTTGCTGTAACGTCCTACTTCCGTGAAGGCAGTGACGAGTCGTGATCCTCCATTAGCTTTGCGTACGAGAAATGATGGGTTAAGATATTCGACCACCACCCCGATATCTTCTGGACGACGGAATACACTGGCCGCCTCCAAATCATCAAACTTTTCCTGAAGTTCGACGAGTTTGTCGCGAGCATATTGCGGACATCTCCCCTTTCGCTGCGGGGGTTGGACTGGTCCCATGTTTACAGTTGCTGTGAATGGGCCCACATGCCCGTTGTATCCTACGAATTTCGAGTTGAACACAGTGTCAAATTGTTGATGCAGATTGCGGAACTGGTTGCGCAAGTCGTCAGACAAGAGGTTGCCAGTGTCTAGTTCGATAGTGTCTGGAAATTGCACGTCTGCTGCGTGTGTGCTTGTGTTTTTGATTACGATGTCTTCCACGTAGTTGGTGTCACATGCTGTGGTACCACGCACTTGGCAAAAGTGCTCGTTGCGTCCTATTTTCAAGGGATGTGAACACGTGTTTAGTAAACGGATTTTGTCCCCGACTGCCTCGACAATGGCAGGTTGGGGTCAATCTTGGTAATGCAATGTTGACTTATGATCGTTACGAGGTTCGATCGCCACTACAAGATCGTCGAGTGCTGATGGAATAGACAGTTCTATGTAGTCGTCTGGCCAAACAGTAGTGGACGCGGGTGGCGCACGCAACACGTAGGCCTGCGCTCTGCGAATCGTGTGATATTGGGAACGGTTGACGTTCTCCATCCCGTAGTGTATCACAGTTTCGTCAATGCTGATCTGATTTTTGGCGGGACGAACGGATATGTCATTGGTTGTCATGAATGATGTTCCCGCAAGTACATCGACATCCAAGTCTTTAACGACAAGGGCATCGAGGTGTAGGTCAAGATTATTCCGCGATAACACGAGCCTTGTTTCTCCGACTACATTGGGTGGGGTTACACCGTCAGCTTGTCTTGCGAGCTGGGAGCTTTTGGTGAGTTTTGCACCAATTGACCTGGCCACCGTCTCTCTAATCATGTTGGTTTCGGCCCCAGTGTCGAGGGTAAGATGTATTGGGTGGTGACGATGGAACGCCTTGAAGAATGGAGACTGTTTCGTATTTAGCATATAAAGTGTTGGGACGCGTCATCTCTCAATGTTCCAAAGTACTTGCACCCCTCGATTCGTACATTGCGGGCATGAAATCACAGGAGACATTGACATGGACTGATGACATCCGCGAGGCGTTCCGTGTAGCCCAAAACACACTCCACCAACAGATCGATCACATTACCGCGGCCCAGTGACCAACTATGGATCGTTACCGACGGTTCGGTTACCAAACGTGCCATCGGATCCACACTATACGTTTCGCGAAATGGACAGACCCGTCTTGTCGGGTTTATCAGCGCCAAACTAAAGAAACACAAAGTTACATGGCTACCCTGCGAAATCGAAGCGTTAGGCATTGCTGCAGCAGTCAAACACTTCAGTCCGTACATCATACAATCAAAGTCGAAGCCGTGTCTACTCACCGACAGCAAACCGTGTGTGCAGGCCATTGACAAACTATGCCGTGGCGAATTTTCATTTAGCCCTCGCGTGACATCGGTTCTGTCAGTTGTCGCCCGATACCAAGTCACAGTACGCCACCTGGCGGGTTCATCAAACATACCATCCGACTTCGCAAGCAGAAACGCACCGGAATGCCATGAACTACATTGCCAGATATGTTCTTTCATATCGCAAATCGAACAATCTGTCGTTATGAGTGTTGCTGTGGAAGATATCATATCCGGCTCCACTCGCCTTCCGTTCACGAGCAGGTCCGCATGGCTCTCTACACAATCAGAGTGCTCTGACCTACGGCGCGTCAGAGCTCACCTAAAACAAGGCACGCGTCCATCCAAAAAAGTAACCAACGCCAAAGACGTAAAACGTTACTTATCTACTACAACGTTGGCTCGCGACGGCGTCATCGTTGTCAAGTGCGACACACCATTCGCGCCAACCAAAGAACTTATCGTAGTTCCACGACAAGTGTTAGATGGCTTACTAACAGCGATCCACCTAAAGCTGAGCCACCCATCAAAACACCAACTCAAACTCGTAGTTCGTCGCAACTTCTTCGCATTGGACATCGACAACGCGATTGAGCGAGTGACCGACGCATGCCATACATGCATGTCACTAAAAAATATCCCGACTACACTCATCGAACAAACAACGACCGACGCTCCCGAAGCGATTGGTGTTTCGTTCGCAGCAGATGTTATCAAGCGTAACCGACAACTCATATTTGTCGTCCGCGAAACCGTTAGCTCATACACTTCTACGTGCATCATCGAGAGCGAACGCCATGACGCGTTACGTGACTGCCTCGCTCGACTCTGCACAGAGTGTCGACCCCTCGACGGGCCCCCTGCGATCGTCCGCGTGGATCCAGCCCAAGGGTTCATCGCTCTCGTGAACGACCCAACTCTGCTACGTTTGGGTATTCGTTTGGAGATAGGGAGAATCAAAAACTCTAACAAAAACCCCATAGCCGAGAAAGCTGTGTCAGGTTGAAGATGAGCTGCTACGACAGGAGCCTGGCGGGGGACCGGTGTCACCTCTTATACTGGCAATTGCTACCTCTCAACTCAACTCCAGAATCCGCGGTTGCGGCCTATCGGCACGCGAAATATGGTTCCAACGAGACCAGTTTTCCAACGCGCAGTTGCCTATTTTAGATCGTGCCATCATCGCTGAACAACATCAGTCTCGCCTACAAAATCACGCACACAGCCAGACGTCGAAGGCTCCTCGCGGCAAAGAGGCGCCTGTACCGATAATTATGTCGGTGACTTGGTTTACGTACTATCCGACCGCAATAAGTCGCAAGCTCGAGACCGCTATCTAGTCACCTCTATCGAAGATAGCTGGTGCTACATTCGCAATTTTTGCGGATCTCAACTACGCACTTCATCATACAAGGTGCGACTATCCGAGTGCTATTTAGTACCCGGTCATGTGTCGACCACAATACCCACGCGCCATCGTGAGGATGGAGATGACACGGAAGACACCCCGCCTGATGTCCAAGCGAATGCAACTCCACCCGAAATCCCATTAGTGATCGCAGCACCGCCCGAGGCTCCACTGACGATCACAGCGCCACCTGAGGCCCCTACAACCGCGCTACCGAAACCACCAACCACACCCAGTGACAAGATGAGGCCCACTCGGCCCATCCGCAGACGTAATAAACCTGCATATCTACAAGACTGAGTTATAATACATGTGCCATGGACCTATTGACTCTACTGCATATTTTGTGTTGCATATACCCATATTAACTCTACTGCATATTTGTATGTCATATGGACTATCACGTTATAACCTTACAAGCTTATGTGCTATTATTAGATTAGTGAAGGAGAAAAGAAAGTGGTCACGAAATATTGGATAAGAATCAGGGGTAGAACTACCCACTAGTCCGCTAGTCCGTACACTAGTAAAGATTACGGCGGACTAGTAAACCCGGCCTACCAACTAGTCCGGCTGTCTAGTAAAAATCAGCGTGTTGAGTGGCGCCACCAAACGTACAATTGACAAAGTAAATCTTCACCTAATGTGAATCGACAGTGAAACGGTACTTTTGATTGGTTGTTGTGTGACATAGAAATCTGAAACGACCGTTTTGTTTGGCTTAGCGTATCATGTAGAGGGGTACCGGCTAATGAGCGCAATTGGCGTCCATTTTCGCGTCTATTTTCTAATCTATTTTCAAATGCGCGGATTTCGAATACGGTTCACATCTTCAGTTCTACATCAATTATTTTGTTAATTCATTTACTGATTATTTTGTTACGTTTACGCACGATGCATCGTTATTTAACTGGGGTTGCAAAACCAGAAGTTAAACGCAAGGTGGAAAAGCGAGAACGGGACACGCTGTACGACCAGCAGAAACGACAGCGTGGCTATTTGAAGGTTTGGGAACGAGACCACACTTGGCTGTCCTACGATGACGACAACGATTTGATGTTTTGCAAAGTGTGCAGGACACACAACGTAACTGGTGTCCGTGGCAAGAATGCGTTCTTGACTGGCACGGACAAATTTCGTCCAGACTCGCTACGCGCACACAGTACAAGCGAGGCGCACACACGAGCTGTCTTCCGGCAAACTGCGTTCGAAGCCCGTCCCGGCACTGCACCTGCCCACCGAGCCATCCAAGCGCTGAACACGGCCACCATGGACCGTCTGACGCATTTGTTTAGGTAATTATGTTACCCATGTGATATAATGTTATAAAATGTAAAAAAAAATATTGTGTTTGATTGTACTTTGTTAGGGTTAGCACTATATGGTTTAAATTATTATCCCTCATTTCTCTGTTATCTCTCATTAGCTTTGCGTACGAGAAATGATGGGTTAAGATATTCGACCACCACCCCGATATCTTCTGGACGACGGAATACACTGGCCGCCTCCAAATCATCAAACTTTTCCTGAAGTTCGACGAGTTTGTCGCGAGCATATTGCGGACATCTCCCCTTTCGCTGCGGGGGTTGGACTGGTCCCATGTTTACAGTTGCTGTGAATGGGCCCGCATGCCCGTTGTATCCTACGAATTTCGAGTTGAACACAGTGTCAAATTGTTGATGCAGATTGCGGAACTGGTTGCGCAAGTCGTCAGACAAGAGGTTGCCAGTGTCTAGTTCGATAGTGTCTGGAAATTGCACGTCTGCTGCGTGTGTGCTTGTGTTTTTGATTACGATGTCTTCCACGTAAGTAGTAAAGGAGGTTAAGTACCACGCATGGTTGTCGCGTCGCAGAGCAAGAGCAAAGTACCCGGATGTAGGTCAAGTTAAAGTACCCGGATGTAGGTCAAGGTCAAATGTCACGTGACCCGGATGTAGGTCAAGGTAAAGTACCCGGATGTAGGTCAAGGTCAAATGTCACGTGACCCGGATGTAGGTCAAGGTAAAGTACCCGGATGTAGGTCAAGGTTAAATGTCAAGTACCCGGATGTAGGTCAAGGTCAAGTACCCGGATGTAGGTCAAGGTCACGGAGTGCCCCCTACCGGAATTTTTCGGAACTAGAATAGCACGCCACCTAGCGAATTTTTTCGGAACTAAATTATTTCCCTCCAAAAATATAACCGCGCCCCCTGTCGGATAGTTGGTGAACTAATTATTTCCCGCCAAAACCAAAATAGCGCCACCTAGCGGAATTTTTCGCTACTAAAATATTTCCCGCCAAAACTGAAAAAGCGCCCCTGTCGGATAGTTGGTGAACTAATTAGTTCCCGCCAAAACTAGATAGCGCCACCTAGCGGATTTTTGTCGAAATACAGTTTGAGACTGGAGGATAAGTTGTGAAGTAAATGTTCGAGTACTGCAAATATTCGTGTCTCTTGCACGCTTGCGTGCAATAGAGCCCCCTGACGGATAGCTCAGGAACTACAAACATCATCCCCTAGTGGACAAGTGAGTGAACCCCGTGTTAAAGCATAGGGAATTTTCCCCATGTTAAAGGATAGGGAAACACCCGGATGTTGCCGGATTTTGCTCTTGCTCTCAGCCAATTCCAAAGTCAAGGATTATGCAACTGATGGTATCCCGACAGCCTCTGCGCCACCTGCGATTGACCAATCACGAGCGAGTTGGGCATTGTGGGCGTGGCTAGTTATGCAAATGAGCTTGGAAAAGTATTTCCCATGTTATGAGATAGGGAATTTTTACCATGTTAAAGCATAGGGAATTTTCCCCATGTTAAGAGATAGGGAATTTTTACCATGTTAAAGCATAGGGAATTTTCACTATGTTATGAGATAGGGAATTTTCCCCATGTTAAAGCATAGGGAATTTTCCCCGTGTTAAAGGATAGGGAATTTTCCCCATGTTAAAGCATAGGGAATTTTCCCCGTGTTAAAGGATAGGGAATTTTCCCATGTTAAAGCATAGGGAATTTTCCCATGTTAAAGCATAGGGAATTTTTCAAACTGCTACGCACAGTAATTTTGTACCCGAGGTTGACTTGGTTAATCAGATAGCGCTTTGGTTAGCCATTGTTTTGAGCTTTCGTACTTGAATATAATCTCATCATTTGATGTTATGGTCATTGACGTTATAGTGAGTGAAAAATCTCCCTGTTAACCGGTATAAACTGGTATAAATCAAGCCTCAAGGGTCTGTGTATTGGCCCCGTGTTAAGCCATAGGGAAGTTATACGAACTTATCAGCTAAAACATTCAAACTATCAGCCATCTGTGTACACTTTTGGTCAAACTGTTTGTTGTGTAACAGTATTTGACAGAATATCATAGTACTTACCAACGGTCACCGTTGAAAGCCTGCATACAAAACGGTTCCAAACTGGTGTCAAACTGTTTTGAAGGAGTATTTCCTGTTCTCATCTGTATTTCAGCTGAGCCTAGAGATATAATTGCGTTCAACATCATTATTAAATAAATAAACACGCTATGTCAGTATGTGCAATGCACAATGGCGACTCGACCGTCTTGATGCCAAAGATCCTATACCAATAAAAAGACAGCACAGTCTTTGCTATCTTCATTGGCCGAGGAAAGTGAAGCGTTATGTTAGAACAGTACAGCCACATAATAACCTCCCAGATAAGATGTACCAGTATCTATATTGTTTACCGTATTAAGGCTCAAGTGTACACAGGACCATTAGAACGTTTTTATCCTTTTTCGTACTATAGAATTTATTCTTTGACCAACACATGTCACAAATTGATGGTGAAAGACTGTTTGAGCGTTTTTGTTAGACGCCGGTGTGAAACTATCCGACGTGATTTCAGAGCCAACCACATTCTCACAAAAGAGTATTAGCTATTCTCATAGGTTAGAAATTTCGTGCTCGTTCGGCACGCCCACGTGACCTTTCGGCACATTCACTATCTATATAAACGCGGAGCTCTACCAGTCGGACCATCATTCGTATCACAACGACACCACGGCTAACATCATCATGTTGAAGATATCATATTACTACCCTTGCGATACATCAGACTCGAGTGATATGATTCGAATGAGTGCTGCCGAGGAGGAGTCCCTATCGAATAGGGAATTTTTACCATGTTAAAGCATAGGGAATTTTCCCCATGTTAAGAGATAGGGAATTTTTACCATGTTAAAGCATAGGGAATTTTCACTATGTTATGAGATAGGGAATTTTTCCCATGTTAAAGCATAGGGAATTTTCCCCGTGTTAAAGGATAGGGAATTTTCCCCATGTTAAAGCATAGGGAATTTTCCCCGTGTTAAAGGATAGGGAATTTTCCCATGTTAAAGCATAGGGAATTTTCCCATGTTAAAGCATAGGGAATTTTTCAAACTGCTACGCACAGTAATTTTGTACCCGAGGTTGACTTGGTTAATCAGATAGCGCTTTGGTTAGCCATTGTTTTGAGCTTTCGTACTTGAATATAATCTCATCATTTGATGTTATGGTCATTGACGTTATAGTGAGTGAAAAATCTCCCTGTTAACCGGTATAAACTGGTATAAATCAAGCCTCAAGGGTCTGTGTATTGGCCCCGTGTTAAGCCATAGGGAAGTTATACGAACTTATCAGCTAAAACATTCAAACTATCAGCCATCTGTGTACAATTTTGGTCAAACTGTTTGTTGTGTAACAGTATTTGACATCTGTACTTACCCAACTTTGTTCTTATACCAATATAGTTAATACTCTTTTGTGAGAATGTGGTTGGCTCTGAAAAGAACCGTTTAAATATAATCAACAAACAGCAGCGACGATAAACATCCGTTGAAGAGTTAAGTACGTCGTTAGTAAAGGCACGAAGGCAGTGACGACATATACCAGTACACGCTAGGATTTCTACACGGTAAATCTCAGATCACCCTATAGGTGCTTGTGAGCACATAGTCCTTCCCGACTATATTCTCACCAATAAAGGTTTACATTCGTTGTCCTGTGACTTGTCCCGATACGGCAAGCCTCCTTATAAAGATAATCTTTGTTTCTTCCGTGCTCTCGCACTAAGTCGGGGAGGTGATATTCGTAATCTCGAGCCTCATGTCACCAAACAGCAGCGACGATAAACATCCGTTGAATATATAAGCACGTCGGTAGTAAGAGAACGAAGGCAGTGACGAGATATACCAGTACACGCTAGGATTTCTACACGGTAAATCTCAGTCCCGGCCCCGGCCCCGACAGCTGTTGGTACACTACCGACCTCGACAGCTGCCCTTCATCTGTCCGGACTGTGGGTCGTCGTTCAAACGTCGAGGTAACTGGAAGAGACACATCGCTCGCGTGACTGATCGAAAAGAACAAGAATAAATTAAATACTGCAGGCACCTAATAATGTGTATAATTTTTTTTTATAGCAGTTCGATGGAACATAAAGGTCACGTGGGTGTGCTGGAACGATGTGTCAGAACGCTATTTGTAACTTTGTTATATATATACGAAAGAACATAAAGGTCACATGGGCGTGCCGAAAAGATTATGGATTGTAGGATAGTACATTAAGGTCACGTGGGCGTGCCGAAAGATCACCGACTTCAGAGGCCAAACTACACATGCGCAGATGCTAGATTAGAAAAGTCAAGCACGGACTGATGAGTAGAATGTACACATTCGAGTGATGTTTGTTGTAAGATAAAACCCGTGCATTTGATTTGTTCTTCAGTTTGTATCGACGCAAGAAGTGTGAAATATGGTTGTCGCGTCGCGGAGCAAGAGCAAAGTACCCGGATGTAGGTCAAGTACCCGGATGTAGGTCAAGAACCCGGATGTAGGTCAAGATCACGTGGCGCCCCCTAACGGAATTTTTCGGGACTCCAAAAGCGCCACCTACCGGAATTTTTCGGGACTATAAAAGCGCCCATACCGGAATTTTTTTGGGGACTATAAAAGCGCCCCCTGGTGGAATTTGTTGAACTAAATTCCCCTGGCGGATATGTCGTGAACTACAAGTGGTGCCACCTGGAGGATAAGTTGTAAACTAAATGTTCGAGTACTGCAAATATTCGTGTCTCTTGCACGCTTGCGTGCAATAGAGCCCCCTGACGGGTACATCACGAACTACAAACATCATCCCCTAGTGACCAAGTGGGCAAACCACATATGAGTACTGCAAATATTCGTGTCTCTTGTTTTTTCTCGTCCATAAACACCTGGTGGATATATAATCATCAACTGAAAGCACCCCTGTTAGATAAGTGGTGAACTAAATAACTACTCAGCAGTCCGCGCTTGTGTACATTCTACTCAGCAGTCCGTGCTTTTGAATTTTGTGATCTTTCGGCACGCCCACGTGACTTTTCGGCACATTCACTATCTATATAAACGCGGAGCTCTACCAGTCGGATCATCATTCGTATCACAACGACACCACGGCTAACATCATCATGTTGAAGATATCATATTACTACCCTTGCGATACAGCGGACTCGAGCGACGACGACGAGCCAACGAGCCGACCCATCATCCCAGAGATCAACCACCCTTCCGAGCCGTCGGAACCAGAGGTCGTGAGATGCAGACTTACAAACTGAACTCTTTGACGGGAACTCGTGTGTCTCTCATGCAAATAGACAGGTTATCGCGCATTTCAACTAGTGGTTCATTTCGTTGTTTGCATTTGAACAGTAAACACCTCCAACTGTGGACGGCTTTGTTAAGCAGTTGCCTGGGGTACCTGTTACCTAATCCGTCTATGAAACGCGGTGAACATGTCGTCTGATTTTTACCTGACATTGCCCAGCAACGCGTCTATGGAGGTAAATCCCGACAACACATTGACCCACTATGTCACGGCTTTGCCTCAACGCATCAGTTTAGTCGGTCAGTGGGAGTGCGGACTGGTGGAGATTCAATACCCGCACACTTGGGACAACGTGAGAAAGGAGGATGCGTACTTCGACTTGAGTTGCGCGACGGGGGAGCGAGGGATTTACACCACCGGTGACGGCGGTAGTACTCGGATTCACCGGCAAGGCACCATTCCTTACGGCTTTTACAACAGCGCTTACGAGTTGATGCACAAAATCAACGAGGCGCTGGGGAAACTGTGCACCGATAAAGTCAAGGCCCGCCTGGGGTTCAGCCCCATCTCTAACCGGATGAAGTTGCACCTATCGCCGGGTGTTAAATTTAACATACCCCCTCAGAGTCATCTGAAGATCGTACTAGGCTTCGATTCGAGTGTGATCGCGAGCCCACCCATCTTGGCGGTCGGCAGGGCCGGCGTCATCAGCACCGATCCCGTCACGTATACCTACGAGTACGAGGGTCGGTATACGGTGGACATGAATCGGGGAGTCGACACCCTGTACGTGTACACCGACGTTGTTGAATCACGTGTGGTCGGGGATACCGTCGTCCCTCTGTTGAGGGTTGTACCGATAGAAGGGAAACACGGAGACGTGGTGTCAAAAAGTTTTGATAATGTACAATACGTTCCCGTCTTGCACAAAGAATTTACGACCATCGAGATCGATATAAGAGACGACACGGGACGTTGCGTACCATTCGAGCAAGGTAGAGTGACGGCAACACTTCACTTTCGACGATGCAAACCATCATTTTTTGAAACATGAGTCGTAATCGTTCTTACGAAGATTGTCGCACACTCACGAAAACGTTTATTTGGGTGTCTTACCCAAGAGAATAGTCTTGTGTTGTATAGACAACGACGCATACAACGGCACATTCGCCAAGAAGCCGTTCCACGTAAAAAGCCGACACGGCCGATGTGACAACTTCCGCCGACACAATTGATGTGACAACTTCCGCTCCCGACGATGTCACAACTGAAGACGGCACAACTTCTACTCAAGTGATCAATGTCACAATTGTTGGGTGGTTAGCATTAGGATTAGGGTTGGGGTTAGGGTTAAGGTTAGGATTTCGGGCAGCGTTAGGGTTAGGGTTAGGATTAGGCTTAGCGTCAAAATTAGCTCCATAACCAAGGTGTGCAAAGCTGAACACTCAAGACGATACTATCTATGTGTAGTATCAAGTGTTGGTTGCAATACTTCGTTTCGAAACAGTGGCGAAACACTATGGAACAAATGGTTCTGACACTAATGGAGGATGAGGTTGATTAAATACTGGTTGACTGTATAGAACAATACTGCAACCAAGTATCCGAACCGACTTTGTTGGACCCTTAAGGGCTCCTCGCCGTATGGCAGGCAAGACTGAAGTAGTGAGGTGCGGTGTTGTCATGTACACGATTAAACTTTGCAAGACTTGGTATCAATGTCTAGTCTCTGGTTCTTTTAATTATGGAGCGTGACATATAAATACGTTTGTGTTGTAATAAAATGTGCAAACCTTATCTTGCGTCTTTTTTCGTGTCTTACACTTCACAAGTATGTCTGTGTAGTTCAGTAGAGATGATAGCCACTTATGTCTGTGTAGTTCAGTACAGATATGTTAACCACTCATGTCTGTGTAGTTCAGTACAGAGATGTTAATGTACTCAGACCAACTAGTGGTGCAAACGAAACACTATGCTTTGACCAACACACGGCACGAATCGAACTCAGACCAACTAGTTGCGTAAACGAAACAGAAACTTAACCGATTACGCTGCACAAATTGAACTCAGACCAACTAGTGGTGCCAACGAAACACTATGCTTTGACCAACACACGACACGAATCGAACTCAGACCAACACACGACACAAAATGTGTGTGGTGGTGGTGGTGGTGGTGGTGTGTGTGTGTGTGTGTGTGTGTGTGTGTGGTGGTGGTGGTGGTGGTGGTGGTGGTGTTGTGTGTGTGTGTGTGTGTGTGTGTGTGTGTGTGTGTGTGTGTGTGTGTGTGTGTGTGTGTGTGTGTGTGTGTGTGTGTGTGTGTGTGTGTGTGTGTGTGTGTTCACGAATTGAACTCAGACCAACTAGTTGCACTAACGAAACACTATGCTTTGACCAACAGGTGTCACGAAAACGAAACACTATGCTTTGACCAACACGTGTCACGAATTGAACTTAGATCAACTAGGCACATCACACGAGACTATGACCGATATATGGCACGAGACTTCGGATGACACGTCACACGAGAGTACCGACGAGACAAGAGACGAGACTGTGACCGAGATATGTCACGAGACTACGGATGACACACCACACGAGACTTCGGATGACACGTCACACGAGAGTACCGACGAGACAAGAGACGAGACTATGACCGAGATATGTCACGAGACTATGGATGACACATCACACGAGAGTACGGACTATAGACACGAGTTGTACAAACGAAACACTACACTTTGACCAACACGTGACACAAATTGAACTCAGATCAACTAGTCACGCAAACGAAACACTACACTTTGACTAACACGTGTCAAACGAATTGAACTTAGATCAACTAGACACATCACACGAGACTATGACCGAGATATGGCACGAGACTTCGGATGACACGTCACACGAGACAAGAGACGAAACTATGACCGAGATATGTCACGAGATTACGGATGACACATCACACGAGACTATGGCCGAGATATATCACGAGACTTTGGATGACACGTCACACGAGAGTACCGGTGAGACAAGAGACGAGACTATGTCCGAGATATGTCACGAGACTATGACCGAGATATGTCACGAGACTATGGCAGAGATATGTCACGAGACTATGACCGAGACTACGGATGACACATCACACGAGAGTACGGACGAGACAAGAGATATGCTACGAGACTACGGATGGCACATCACACGAGACTACGGATGTCACATCACACGAGAGTACGGACGAGACAAGAGATATGCTACGAGACTACGGATGACACATCACACGAGACTACGGAACTTTTTAGTGTCGGTAGTACTCGGAACTTTTTAGTGTCGGTAGTACTCGGAACTTTTTAGTGTCGTTAGTACTCGGAACTTTTTAGTGTCGGTAGTACTCGGAACTTTTTAGTGTCGGTAGTACTCGGAACTTTTTAGTGTCGGTAGTACTCGGAACTTTTTAGTGTCGGTAGTACTCGGAACTTTTTAGTGTCGGTAGTACTCGGAACTTTTTAGTGTCGTTAGTACTCGGAACTTTTTAGTGTCGGTAGTACTCGGAACTTTTAGTGTCGTTAGTACTCGGAACTTTTTAGTGTCGGTAGTACTCGGAACTTTTTAGTGTTGGTAGTACTCGGAACTTTTTAGTGTCGGTAGTACTCGGAACTTTTTAGTGTCGTTAGTACTCGGAACTTTTTAGTGTCGGTAGTACTCGGAACTTTTTAGTGTCGGTAGTACTCGGAACTTTTTAGTGTCGGTAGTACTCGGAACTTTTTAGTGTCGGTAGTACTCGGAACTTTTTTAGTGTCGTTAGTACTCGGAACTTTTTAGTGTCGGTAGTACTCGGAACTTTTTAGTGTCGGTAGTACTCGGAACTTTTTAGTGTCGGTAGTACTCGGAACTTTTTAGTGTCGGTAGTACTCGGAACTTTTTAGTGTCGGTAGTACTCGGAACTTTTTAGTGTCGGTAGTACTCGGAACTTTTTAGTGTCGGTAGTACTCGGAACTTTTTAGTGTCGTTAGTACTCGGAACTTTTTAGTGTCGGTAGTACTCGGAACTTTTTAGTGTTGGTAGTACTCGGATCATCCCGGTAGGGGGCGCTTTTATAGTTCCGAAAAATCCCGGTAGGGGGCGCTTTTATAGTTCCGAAACATTTCGGTAGGGGGCGCCACGTGACCTTGACCTACATCCGGGTTCTTGACCTTGACCTACATCCGGGTACTTGACCTTGACCTACATCCGGGTACTTTGCTCTTGCTCCGCGACGCGACAACCATGCCCGGTACTTAACCTCCTTTACTACTACAACCGTTTTTCCAATTGCTGCCAAGGTGAGATTATCATCATTATACGTTTATTAAATACGTTTCACTCACAATACACACCAACCTTCCATTGACATTACGTTCCACTCACAACACACCCCGACCTTCCATTGACATTACGTTCCACTGACAACACACCCCGACCTTCCATTGACATTACGTTCCACTCACAACACACCCCGACCTTCCATTGACATTACGTTCCACTTACAACACACCCCAACCTTCCATTGACATTACGTTCCACTCACAACACACCCCGACCTCCCAATGACATTACGTTCCACTGACAACACATCCCGACCTCCCATTGACATTACGTTCCATTCACAACACACCCCAACCTTCAATTGACATTACGTTCCTCTCACAACACACCCCGACCTCCCATTGACATTACGTTCCACTGACAACATATCCCGACCTTCCATTGACATTACGTTCCACTCGCAACACACCCCGACCTTCCATTGACATTACGTTCTACTCATATATTTTAAGTCTAGCATGTCCACAACTGATCCATGTTACGTTGGCAGACCTTATGGCGGTGTCGCCATGGTGTGTAAACCAAGAAAGAACCTACAGTATACTGAATTGGACATTATGAGTGACAGGATTAGTGGGGTCAAAGTGTGCAACAACTCAGATATCGTTAAATAGTACTATGCGTCTATATGCCATTTTATAACGGAGACGCTGATCAGACCGACCTCTATGTGAACACTATTGATGTGCTACAGAGTGTGATAGAACCATTTGGAGCCATATGCCCCATACATATAATTGGCAATCTCAACGCTCAACTCCCCAAACGGTGTTTATTACACAGATGGTACAAGTTACCTGGATTTAACACAGATTCAAGTGTACTGTATAATTTTATCAACGACAATGATTTGTGTGTCGCCGATTTAAAGTATCACCAACAAGCTCAATATACATACTTCTGTGATTCGACATCTACATGTACGTATACGTGGATAGATCACTGCCTGACCACATCTCGGAACATAGTCAGCTGCAATATCCTTCTACGACATGCTGATAACGTGAGCGATCACCTGCTCCTCTGTCAACAGACCAGAGTTCTCTGTGGCCAGGATCAACTCGCTGTGTCCCGAACGGATGCCCCGTACCACGTTGCACCCAGATATGTCAACCCGGAGTGTACCAGGGCATATCACGATATCCTGAACAACAAGCTCCAGACTATGCACAGCCTAACTTGTGACGAGAACGCTGACAGGAGTGCTGTACAGCGGCTGGTTGACTGTTACATTGTCCAACTGAACAATGCCATGCACGACGCTACAGTAGAAACAGGGTACAAACAGAAATATTACAGTCGGAAGGTATGCCCCCCATGCACCCAGTGGATTTCTAAATGAAACTTACTTTTTTGCAACCCTGACGGTGTCTAGTAAACAGATTTGGATGTTCACATTTCGAAATAATGTCCGAAGGGGTCCGTTTGGCGGCCATCTTGGATTTTGTCACGCGCGACTGGTAAAATCAAGGATACCCATAACTTTTGAACCATTAATCGTACAAAGACAAATAAAACCACCTTTTCGTATAACTGTGGCATGAGGAATCGCTTGAGATGGTTATTTTGACGATTCAAACACACTTATTTCTTCAAAATGCACATAATACCATATTTTCATGCCTGAAATCGAGTCAAATACTAAGTTATGGATAGGTGATTGCGCATAAGCACTGATTCAGCATTATATGCCACTACTAGGCAGAAAATGGGCTAGTTATGAGTCCAAGAAGAAAGGAAACTACACGAAATCTACCCACCACGATCAGTATCTACGTCTACTCAAGAACTATCTACCCGTAACTTACCCTCGACACTACACACTAACCGCCAGATCTGCGTCCATCTTCCTATCCGCCCTTATGGTCTAGTCAAGCGGAAGTATTTTTGTCTGCACATTTTACACCAAACATAATACATGTCTCTTGGAAAGCAACTCTTGCGGCGGATGGCTGATTTGTTGGTGATGCCACGTGGTATCATTTGGTGATCCTGTGAATATGGGATTGTTGACACAGTAAAAAGGTCACGGTAAGTTTCTATATTTCCTTATGACAGCTCAAAGCGCATTATGCTTTGCTACATAAAAGACAAGTTCAATTGAACACCATCTCGACTTCTCTGTAAGGCAAGTCAGTCACGCTGTAATTAATGCGCAAAGACTATGCGTACACGAATATCCACCAGTATATATAGCCAGGTGGTGTGGTGTTTAACACAGGTCGGTGTGATGCGCCAAGTGTTGTAGTGTAGTGTGTAGTTTGCGCTTCATACTCTCGCTTTTAACTACAGCCGCCATATAGCTCCTTGGAGTGA
Organism: Paraescarpia echinospica; assembly: GCA_020002185.1. Classification (NCBI taxonomy): domain Eukaryota; kingdom Metazoa; phylum Annelida; class Polychaeta; order Sabellida; family Siboglinidae; genus Paraescarpia; species Paraescarpia echinospica. Next base: position 34,091,210 of record CM034543.1, on the reverse strand, counting down.
AAAGGGAGCCGAGTGCGTAAGTCTCCCCTGCTGGTACATAGCCTCTCCATAGACAAGACTCTAGCACAACCTCCTTGTGGTACACTGCGGATACTGGGCACCTTGCGGCCCCAGGCTAACATGATAGGGATCTCGGAGCAGGTTGGAGCCTTAAAAGTGAAGTGTGCAGGGCCCACTAGCGTGTGGGTACGTTCAGATGCTGTACTGTTCAAACTCCCAACTATGGGCAAATAGTACTGGGCAGATCACGCTCACTAGCCATGGTAGGTAGGTGATCTAGGAGAAGGAAAACTGACATAAAACCGCACTAGCAGGTCAGCGCTGTTGAGTGGTTATGATGTCTCAAATCATATGATGGTACAAGTAACAGTGAACGAGAGGGCTACCTCGTCCGGGGCAACCGATGCGCCGTCTACCTTGGCAGTGGCGAGAAGACAACGAAGTCCAAGGGGATCGTCCGGCTGGCATCGATCCGAATGTGAAGTCTGGCTAGGCAGTTTGAATGTCGGTTCAATGAGCGGAAAAACAGCTGAAGTAGTGGAAATGATGGATAGAAGGCAATTGGAGGTGCTGTGCACACATGAAACGTAATGGAAGGGGGATAGAGTGAGAATGTTGATGGCGGGAATCAAGCTATTGCATGCAGGAGGAGATGGAAGAAGTAATAGAGTTGGCATCATTGTATCAGAAGAGATCAGTAAGACTGTGGTTCGAATGGAGAAATGGAAGGGGCATATAGTGATGGCATGGCTGATGATTTGGAAACAGCTGGTGTGTCTCATGTTTGTATATGGGCCACAGACGGGAAGGATGGAGGCAGAGAAAGAGGAGTACAGTGATACTTTGGTGAGGATGATGGGATTGGTGGAGTTGGAGGTGATGTTGTGTATTGCGGGAGACTTCAATGCACGTGTTGGAGTAGCGGAACCAGGTGAAGAGGAGAGTGTTGACAGACACGGGTGGGGAGTGAGAACGACAGAGGTCAAGCTCTGATGGAACTGATGGCTAGAAATGACTTAGCAGTGGATAAGTCGTTCTTCCAGAAGCGAGAGAGCCACAAGATTACATACAGAAATGGACAGCCCTAGATGGAACTGGATCTGCTGATAGTCTGGAGGCAGCAGCTACGGGAGATCATGGACTGCAAAGCTGTAGCTGGAGAGCATGTCACGACACAGCACAAGCCAGTGGTGTTCGTTGTGCGTATGCAGAAGAAGAAACAAACTAAGACCGTGGGCCGCATGACTATTAAGTTGTGGAGGTGCAAAAACGATGTCGCTGTTGAATACAAGGAGCGGGTGACAGCTAAATATCAGGGGCTCAGTGAAGAAGCTGACAGTCTGGAAGAAGAATAGAAAAAGTGCAAAGAAGCGTTTGTGGGAACTGCAGAGAAGCTATGAGGAAGAACTTTGGGAAAAGGCGGAGTGTCTAGTGTGGTGGACAAACGAAGTTGCAGAAGCAGTGCGCAAAAAGAAGGAAGCATGGCAAGAAATAGAGAAGACCAAGGAGAGAGGAAATTAATCGGATGAAAGGCTGATACACAATAACGGACAGAAAAAGAAAGCGGCAAAGAGAGCTGTTGGTAAGGCGAGGACTGACATGGAAGCAGATGTGTACAGCAAGCTAGATGAGGATGGTGGAAAAGAAGATGATATGCAGAATGGCCCGAGATAGGGATGAGAATAATGACGTGAAGTGGGACGATGGTCAAGGATAGAAATGGGAAGTTAGTGACAGAACAAGAAGCAGTGTTGAAGGTCAGGGAAAACTACATCAAGGAGCATCTGAACCAGGAAAGAAATAACAATGACTTGGAATTACCATCGTATATAGAAGGGAAAGTGGAGTTAGCTGATATTACTGACACAGATATGCAAATTGGGTTAAAAGGGATGAAGACGGGGAGAGCACCTGCTATCGATGAGATGCGTGTTGAGATGGTAGTGGCAGCAGGGGAAAGTGGAATCAGCTGGACAAAGAGGCTGTTGAATACATGTATGATGCAAGGTAAAGTACCAGAAGACTGGTTGACAGGGGTAGTTATCCCAATATGGAAGAGGAAGGGAGATGTGCATGATCCAGGGAAATACAGAGGCATCACACTTTTAAGTCACATCATGAAGCTGCTAGAGAAGATCCTGGAAGGGATGATTCGAAAGAAAGTAGAACAGGATGTAGACGAAGAACAACAGGGATTTAGAAAGGACAGAGGGATGACGGATGCGATGTTTGCATTGAGACAGCTGGTGGAGAAGAGGTTGGAGATGCAAGGGAGAAAGGCAACGGGATTTATGGACCTGGAAAAGGCCTACAACACAGTCCCAAGAGAGATGGTGATGGCAACAGTGAGATGGATGGGAGTGCCAGAAGCAGAAGGCAGGGTGGTGGGAGCAATGTATGAAAGAACAACAGGAAGAGTAGTGGCTTGTTCTGGGATGTCGGAAGGATTTCTAGTTAACATCGGATTGAGAAGCAGGCTCTCTCTGGCCATAGTAACAGAAAGCAAACAAGAGCTACAAGACATGTTGGAGGAATGAAACAGGGTGTTCAAGAAATACGGATTGAGGACGAGCCTGGAGAAGATAGAAGTGGTGTGGTTTGGACAACAGAGAGAGAGAGAGAGAGAGAGAGAGAGAGAGAGAGAGAGAGAGAGAGAGAGAGAGAGAGAGAGAGAGAGAGAGAGAGAGAGAGAGAGAGAGAGCATACAAGCAAGCTGTTTGCAGACGATCTGGCCATAGTAGCAGAAACCAAACAAGAGCTACAAGACATGTTGGAGGAATGGAACAGGGTGTTTAAGAAACACCGACTGAGGATGAGCCTGGAGAAGACAGAAGTTATGTGGGTTGGACAACAGGGAGAGATGAGTTGGACATCAGGTTGGATGGAAAGGAAATTAAGCAAGTGGACGGCTTTGTATACCTTGGAGGAGTGATTAAGGCGGGTGGGCGTTCAGATGTGGAGGTGCGAGTCGAATACAAGCAGGAGCGAATGCTTTGAGAAAGATAGAGGGAGTCATGATGGACAGAAAAATCTCGAAAAAGCTGAAAGGGAAAGTCCTGAGCGTGTATGTTACACCGGCATGCCTATATGGTCTGGAGACAGTGGCGCTGACAAAACAACAACAACAGAAGCTGCAAGTTTGTGAAAACAACTGGGTTAGAAGAATAACAAGAACACAGCGGTTAGACAGAAGAAGGACGAACGACCCAAGAAAAGAGGTTGGAATGCAATGCTGCCTAACAGGAGGATTATTGAGAAGTCGGATGAGATGGACAGGCCACTTGGCAAGGATGGATGCCGGAAAAATAGCGAAGAGAGCAGACGCGGAACAACACAAAGGACACAGGAAAAGGGGAAGGCCACAGCTGAGATGGGAGGACTGTGTGAGGAGGGATATGAGAAGATCAGGGGAGGATGAAAGATGGGTGGAGGGAGCGATGGACAGAAGACTATGGAAGGAAAAGACACAGAGGGTGGGGTACTGTACCCGACCCTCACCCCTGTACAGCAGGGAACAAGGAGGAGAGCAACAACTCAATCATACAGCTGAGTGAACCTGAGCAACGTAATAATAATAATAATAATAAGATAACTTCTATTACGCCTAAATCCTTGGAAACCAAGCTCAGAGGCGCATCGAAACAAAAGGATTGGTTAATCTCAAAATTCATAAGCAGTATTCCAGTTGTCAACAGACGGGTCAAGGTGCTAGGGAGCTATGGTGGATAAGCAAGGTTGTAAAAATAAGTTTTTAAATGACAACGGAATTTTGTAATATTTCCAACTGATCTAACACTAAGAGGGAGCATATTCCAAAGAGTTGTTGCAGCAACAGAAAAAGCCCTAGTTCCAATGTTAGTGTTGACTCTAGGAACAAAAAGTAGGTCAGAACTAGATGATCGAAGCTGGATAGGTTTTCTTACAGGAGTAAGCAATGAATGCAAATGAGATGGTTGCTTACTGGACAGTGCCTGGTATGTAATGGTAAAGATCTTAAATAGTATACGATATCGTACAGAAAGCCAATGCAAAGACTTCAAAAGTGGTACAGAGCGAGAAAAACGAGGAGATCTTGTAACTACTCTTGCTAGACAATTTTGGACACGCTGAAGTTTTGTGATATCCTTGCTAGCGATATTATAAAGAAGGGAATTGCGATAGTAAAGTCTGCTGCTAACAAGCGCTGTTGCAATGGTTTTAGCAACAGAAAATGACATATACCGGCGAATACGGCGAAGATCATGAATATGATAAAAACAGAAGCGACATGTTTGAGATATGTGTTGTCGGAAATTGAAATTACTATTAAAGATCACTCCTTGATTCCGCACCGAGGTTGCTGGCGTGATATACTGATTAAAAATACGCTTAGGGAAAAAAAACATCCATTTACTACGCTGCATTGGAGTACCAATAATGATCAATTCAGTTTTATTTGCATTTAATTTCAACTTGTTGTCAGTCATCCAGTGGAAGATACCTTGAAGGCAATCACTAAGTTGGTTAAGGGAGCGATTTGTATCCGGGGTAGCCAACGAAATGTAGATCTGAGTATCATCAGTATAAATGTGATGATCCAAGTTATGTCTTTGTATAACAGAGCTAAGTGGCGTGGTGTAAAGAGTAAAAACCAAAGGCGAAGAACAGAATCCTGGGGAACACCAAATAAAGTTGGCAGTGAACGAAGTTGCCCAATGTTTGAAACGCCAGCAATATGATTCGAACCCGGGTTTTCTCGATTAAGAATCCGATGCCACTGCGCTCTGCATTATACAAAGAAATGTTATATTGCTGGATCTTCCAATGAGGCAACGTACAAATCTGCGACAGCTCTACACAGCGAAGGAGGCTGAAAAGTGCCAGAACGTGACGCATAATTAGATCAATTCGAGCTTAGATGTACACACGAAACATGACAAGTGGTCTGTCAGATTCTTGTAATTGCATCTCCAGGTTCACGTGCGTTCAGAGTGTAATTGAATCTGCAGGTTCACACGCGCTCAGACTTGATAATGAGCTGTTTTGTGCATCCAGAAAAGCTGACTTCTCAGACTCAACCGTCAATTCTTCAGTTACCTTCTTCCGCTGAAGTTTTTGGTGTGGGTTTGGGGTTTTCAGAGCCAAGTGGCGGCGAATATGGCGTTACTTCTGAATTCTGATGTGCAACACGATATCGCACGATATGCACACACAAACTACGGGTGCGTTTACACGAGCGACATGTCTAGACATTAAGAATGCGACATATTGACTCACGCCAATTCCGATTTGAGCTTTGATGAAAGGTTACGACGGATGCACCTACTGTCTGTCACAATGGCCGGAGAATAGTCATTATTTAAAAAATCGCAGTGACTATCGTAATCTTGAACCCAGTCGCCATTATACAATACAATCAATCGTAGCCACAAATTGACCTCGGTAATCGGGCTCGTGAGGTGTTCACACGGACCGACTTGTGTCTGGATATGTGGTAGGCTTACAGCAGGTTGTGATACGACAATATCAGAGGAACAACACTGGTGTAAACAGGCATTTAATTTACACAATTATTCTATGATCAGCGTGTCACAAGGATTAACACATTCTTCGCACGCCTGCTATCCAATCCAATTAGCTAATGGTTACAGCGATAAACATTTTCAAATTTATGCGAGAATGCTCTGTCACGCACTGTTATGTAGAATAAAGCATCTAATGCGACGTACATATGACTGACCGTTGGCCAGAAAACTAATTGACAGCCTTACGTGCGGATAATTGCGCTAGCGAACTACAGCCTTCGCAATAAGGTCGTGCGGCGAAATAGCATTAGCGTTTATTTGAATCAACAAGTCCATATCTGCGGGGAACCATGGGCAAGGTATTCTGGTTTCGGGTAAGGCGTTTCGTTTACAACCCCCCTCCCGAACTCATAAACACTTTCCATTCCTAACACGCTCACCGGCGAATTTGTGGCGCCAGAACCAGAATTAATAACGCTAATTTTTGCTCGCAACTTACATTAGCATCTGACAAGTTTTGCACCCCTCTGGTGGTCCGTGCACTAATTCACCATTCGTCTGTCTTTTCAAACATCCAAATGGAAAACGAAATACGAACTGTTTTGTGTTATTTATCCTGCCAGTTGGCACGATGATGACGTGACATAGATATATGATAAAGTTGCGACTTTTCACTTTCAGGCACTTTTCTCATCAAAAAGCAGGCTAATGAATAATTCAGAGACCCATTTAAAAAAATTACCGTTTGACGTTTAGATGCTAATTTTAGGCTGTTTTTTTCGCCTTTGAAGTTTTAGTTTCATCCTATTTGTATTCATAAATAAATGGAATCAGTAACAGGCCTACATCCTTTCATGCTTTGGTACTACCACTACCACAACGATTACTGTACCACCAATGGTAGTTTGTGTTTTATGGCTATGCCAGTGTTTATGCCATGTTTTATAACCAGGCCCTTAATTATAGACCCCGGGACTATATGGGGTACATACTATACACGCCAATAACATGATATATTGACGGGGCGGTAGCGTAACTAAACGATATGACGAGGAATTGGGGAACGATCTCTGAAATTGCTGAACATGTTGGCCAGATGAGAATGCGTTCCCGCTGCTACTGCTGAAGCAAGAGTTCCGTTTGAGGGGTAGCTCCCACAGACATGCATATATAGGGGTAATCGTTTGATATTAAAAAATAGGGACCGGGTGCGATTGTAGGTTTCAAGGGGAGAATGCAGTTGGGGTTTTTTGGTGAGTGCGAAAGGGAAGGGTTGCAGTGGATATGTTGAAATTAACCATGCCACGGTCCTGTTACGTCATTGTGGAACGGCCCCGAAAGTTATTAGGTTATCGTTGTATATTTGTATGTCCGATGACTCGAGTACGTGTTCCATAAAACCACGATTACATGAAAAATAACCATATGCACCAGACCTGGGGCCGAGTACATTTTCATGAGTACGAGTACATTGCTAAAAGCTGAGTACGAGTACAAGTACGAGTACATTCTCACGAGTACGAGTAAAAGTACGAGTACATTTTTTTAAATATAAATATTAAATACTAACGTATTTTTTATTATGAATTAATCTAATTTCTATAACTGTGCACAAGTGAATATGCAATGGCAGTTAATACAGTTTTTGCTGATATTATAAGTTTGCAATATATATTTTCTGATCGTAGGCTGCTGGTTTTGAGAGGGTTAGCACATGTCCACATAACAGGCTCAAAATCCCCTTTGGACTTTTTAGCCAGGCTGCTGGCATGGGATTATACTAGTGTGGGAGGCAGTCTGACTTGAGCCACCTTATACTTCTACAGAGGATGACTAGCATTTCTTGTTCTTAGCAGTTGGCACTGTCAGCCAGTGCCAAGTGGCATGGTCTCAACACTACATCAAATGCATTTCCTGTCTAACTGGTGGGTTAACTGCTAATTGGCTCTTTATGGACACCCTGGTGGCTCAATTAAACAAACAGGTTTATGGCCTGAACTGATAGCCTACAATTATTGTTTGGTTAACAGGGTGTTTCTGACTGGGAAAAGATGCTGCCTGTTGCCATGTTTGGTTATCATAGTCATGGTTATCAGAGAATGAGGATGTGCTATGTCTAGGGATGGTAAGGTGGTATTATATCAGAAATAACGCAATATTTAAAAAATAGTTGAACATTAAAATATTTCAGGAAAGTTTAATTTTATAACAACAATTAAATATATTTTCCTCAATATATATTGAGAAAGTACTCAGATGTATTCGTAATGTACTCGTAAAATCTGAGTACAATGAGTATGAGTACGATTACGAGTCCATGACCCATACGTTTTATGAGTACAAGTACGAGTAGGAGTACTTCAAAAATGTACTCGAGTACATGAGTACACGAGTACTGAGTACTTCCGCCCCAGGTCTGATATGCATCTACATCAAAAGTCAACGCTGTATTTATGTTTGTATAAGCTGATGTTTTATTGGACCTACTAATTACACGTAATCAAAGGGCTATATTGACATGCATTTGTATACACCTGTAAGACTACACTTATTCTGTACCCTGTTCAATTATGTACGGTCTGCGTTTCTAGCCCTAAACAACTTAGCTGTTTTGCATGTTCAGTGTAAACTAATACAGTACTGCACAATGAAGTCCAAATCCTGCATATATGACATTGAGTCTATGTAGAGGTTCAAAGCACCTCCAGTTACAACATCGGTATTGTAAGCCAACCCATTAATACTGGGCCTATGCTTATGTCTGACAATTTACCAAGAACACCGGCAAGTTTTATGTAATAGGTTGCCTACTCACATAAACTGATTAACAGTTTTCTCTGACAATGCGGGCCGGTTTAGTACAATTCGGTTGCGTAATAGCCTAATTATTTCCTCCGAGGGTTATAGGGCCTAGTATATATGGGGTTGAATGCGTGGGTTTTTGACGTCAAATGGGCGGAGCAACGCAGGGAGTCACCAAATGACGTCATTATAGCTAAATGCTATCACGTTTGTCCAACCTTATCCCACTTAACCGAGAGATAAACTAACTACCCATTCCAAGCACTACTTCAGACACATTGTGAATGCAGGGCAGGGGAAGTTGCATACAAATTTACATAGAAAATAATTATGCACTATTACATTTATTGCGAGAGTATATCGGTAGACATATATGTTTGTGTCAGCAGGCGGGAGGGCGCTTTGCCGATGTAACAGCAGACCTTGTTGGAATCACACGACCGGAATTGAGTTCGTCAGAGCTGTGTTGAGTTCTACTTACCGAGTTGGTCACCCATTCACAACGAACGTTGTCGTAGCTTATAGAACAGGATTTACGTCACTGGAATCAGAACCTGCGAGAGTTCCGCTGTAGCAATTATTTGTGACTTATATTGAGAATACTGTGAGCGGAATTACTTTATGCACACAGCCACACTCACAATAGAGAAGTAGAGAGGTACAAGCGAGGCCGAGAGAAACGTTATCGACTTTTGGGACGTATGCTGTGCCGTGTTTGGATGTCCTATGTACCGGGGTTGTCCGATCGGCCGACAGGCAGCATTTAAGAGGTGGTCAAGAAACACACAAATAAATGACGCAAGAAAACCACAACTGTGTCTTATTGTACGCCGTTTGGGCTGTAGCCATTCTGCATCTTGAAGGTAAGCATTACTCATTTACCCACTCAAGCGAATCGTCAACGCTGTCAACAGATCGCACATTTTCTTGTTCTTGCTTTGATAGACTTGATGTCAGTTTTTCTTGTTCTTGCCTTGATATACTTGATGTCAGTTGGATTTGGAGGTTGTGACAACTGATTTGAATTTGTGCTACTGTTGTCACCGACAGCTTAACACATAAATGACAACATTAAAATAGCGTCATGGCCATCCATGACATTAATTAAATTAATAATGATTAAAGACATGGGTGGAGGTTATCTTGTGCGTAACTGGCCTAAATTATTAGCAACATCCGCCGTGTAAGTACTCCCTTGGGTTGAATGATAGGGTTAGGAGGAATGTATTAAAAGTATCATGGTTACACACAATTTATAAGTTTTTTGCCTTTGAACCTATATCTGCAAATCCCCTTAGAATATTGCCAGTAATGTATACAATGTTATGAGACTTGAATAGTTTATAATAATTAAGAAAAAACTATTAAACAGAAAAAAGGTGTAGGGGGTAATTTGTCCAACAAGTAGCCTACATGTATTTAAAAGTGTGCGTCTTCTTTCAATGAACTTTATTAATGTATTGTGATGTGATTTGGCAGGAATCCGTACACTGGGGCAGCTGCGATCTTGAGGCAAATTTCTTATTTTAGAAACAAAATTATAAATAATTCTGTATCTGACACATGAAACAAGACATTCTTTTCAGTTATTTACAAAAAGAAATTTGTAGAAAAGCAGGTATATATGTGAAGTTCAACCTAGACCTGACAAATATTCTGCAGTGATCACAGTCACCCGAGAACCTGCTCTAATCTGCATCAACAGAAGCCACTGCCACCAGTAATTAATGATGCTTAACAAGTACTCTGTGTTATGAGACGTGTCATGAATAATAAATAGCTAACTATCAAATTTATAATGTGTTGACAATAGCTAACTCTGTTTGTTCAACATTAGTGTAGGCAACACTATTGCAGTATAAAGCTTGAATGCTTCATATTGTATCATGGCCAGACCTGGGGCCGAAGTACTCGTGTACTCAAGTATATTTTTTAAGTACTTGTACTCATAAAACTTATGGGTCATGGACTCGTAATCGTACTCATTGTACTCATATTTTACGAGTACATTACAAGTACATCTGAGTACTTTCTCAATATGTACTGGGGAAAATAAATATATTTGGTTATAAAATGAAACTTTCCTGAAATATTTAAATGTTCAACTGTTTTTTAAATACTTTGTTAATTCTGATAGAATACCACCTTACCATACCTACACGTAGTACATCCTCATTCTCAGATAACCATGAGTCCATGACTATGATATCCAAACATGGCAACAGGCAGCATCTTTTCACAGTCAGAAACACCCTCTTCAGCAAACAATAATTGTAGGCTATCAGTTCAGGCCATAAATCTGTTTGTTTAATTGAGCCACCAGGTTGTCCATAAAGAGCCAATTAGCAGTTAACCCACCAGTTAGACAGGAAATGCCTTTGATGTAGTCTGACAGTGCTAACTGCTAAGAACAAAAAATGCCAGTCTTCCTCTGTAGAAGTAAGGTGGCTGCCTGTCAGACTGCCTCCTACACTAGTATGATCCCATGTCAGCCACCTGGCTAAAAAGTCCAAAGGGGATGCTGAGCCTGTTATGTGGACATGTGCTAACCCTCTCAACAATTAGTAGTCTACCATCAGAAAATATAAACTGCAAACTTATAATATCAGCAGATTGCTGATTGTAGAGGTGAACGAATACCTCAGTCAGCCATGTACAGATCGTCACAGTGACCCACTGCAGTTCTGAGTTTTCCAACTCTGGCTCAGTTGGTCCCTCACCATCTCGGCATTCTGGCCTCATCAGCCCCAGTTGAAAGGGTATTTAGCATAGCCGAGAAAGTATTCTGCCCTGAACGGTGCAGCCTGAAAGACTCAACCTGTGAACAACTCATGTTCATTTGGTGCAAGAGCAAACAGATGATAAGATCATATGATGCGATGCCACTGAAATTAATGCCAATGAAGTGAATTTCATTGTTGATGAAATAGAGGTTTTTCTTAGTTTTCCTCATTAAAATGTATCAACTGCCATTACATAATCACTTGTGCTGAGTTATATAAATTAGATTAATTAAATCAGTTTAAAATACATTATTATTTAATATTTATATATTTTTTAATGTACTCGTACTTTTATTCGTACTCGTGAGAATGTACTCGTACTCATACTCAGCTTTTAGCAACGTACTCGTACTCATCCATCATCAAAGTACTCGTACTTGTACTCATGAAAATGTACTCGGCCCCAGGTCTGATCATGGCTATCATCACAGGTGAAACATTCATAGGAACCTTAAAAGGCAGATCTATAGGTATCTAGAGGACCAGGAATCAGGACAGCAATCAAGTTAATAACTTTCTTATTTATTCATTTATTTATTAAAGTAACACTTCTGTAAAAATCTCTGGCATACAAGATTGACCTACATGACACTTTTTAATGGTTTAGGTACTGCTCAGTCCCTTTTGAAAACAACTGGCTATTATCATATGATATATTAGTACCCATGTTTGTAAATAGTACTAAATACTATAGCAAATTATATCAATTATATATGCTAATACTTCCATCCACTTAGAATTAGTTAACCACAACACTTAGAACATTTAAATGTTGTGAGACCAGAATTAGATGCTCTTAAGTTTTTATGAATATTGATTAATTCTAAGCATTTCCTTGTTCACATAATAACCATGACAACATCAGTGCTGAATGGTTAATGCCCAAAACAGAACCATCATTACAGGGTACTACAATTCTTATGGTCATATGTATGGCCGACCTATCAAAGCTTAATGGCTATAACCTGTATAACATGAGCTATGGGATTGTTATGGGCCATATTGTACGTGCTGGCATGTCAAAGTGCCCTGGAAGGGACCAATGGCCCTAGGGACCAACTGTTAGCCATGTTGGTGTGTCCAGTAGGTTCATATGTCCACTGATGACATTGTACAGACAGTCAGGCTAATTAAAGATGAGCGCAACACTATGTAACTGGTTCAGGTCAGTGCATATTGCCCTAAGAAAATATGCAAAATTATTAGATAGGAACTCACCCTGCCCACATATGTAATTGCTATTATTATATTGGCTCAGGTTCACTGAGTTTGACATTGCTGCAGGGATATCACTCTCTGTTATCTCTAATCAGATCCACTATTAATCTGGGGAAATGTTGAATATAACCTAGATATTGGACAATGTCAACTTCAGTCATAGACACTAGAAGACAGCTTTAACGTATACAAATATGTATTCCCACAGACTCTAAACCACAAATCTGGCAAAATACGACTGACTGGCTGATTCAGGGTATTGGAACAGACAAATAAATGATCATGTCACCAGTGTAGCATTTCTCATGCAGGATGGAAGAAAAAGACAACTGTTACACAAGAAATACAAACTCAAGTATTTTGGTCACATTCTCAGACTTGTTGCCATATAACTGGAACTGTTAGAACTAACTGAAGATAAATCTACTAGGAAGACTAAGAGCCACAACCAACTGCTATTTAGACTTCAACAGAGCTGAGACACGCACTGAACTTGTCAGGAATGAGGATGGTGTAACATAGCAGGAGCCGCACTCCAAGATAGTCGGCATTCCAAGTACCGAGACGGCTAAACAAGTTAACTCCGCTCTTGCTTCTTGGCAACTGATCATCACTAAAACAGAAAACATGAAAACACATTTTAAGGTCACCCTCGGGGATCCACTGTGGGTGACCTTAATAGTGAGGATCCACTGAGGGTGATCTTAATAATGAGGATCCACTGTGGGTGACCTTGATAGTGAGGATCCACTGTGGGTGACCTTGATAGTGAGGATCCACTGAGGGGGACCTTAATAGTGAGGATCCACTGAGGGTGACCTTAATAGTGAGGTTGCACCGAGGGTGACCTTAATAGTGCGGTTCCAATGAGGGTGACCTTAATAGTGAGGATCCACTGTGGGTGACCTTGATAGTGAGGATCCACTGAGGGGGGACCTTAATAATGAGGATCCAATGAGGATGACCTTAATAGTGAGGATCCACTGAGGGTGACCTTAATAGTGAGGTTGCACCGAGGGTGACCTTAATAGTGTGGTTCCAATGTGGGTGACCTTGATAGTGAGGATCCCCTGAGGGTGACCTTAATAGTGAGGATCCACTGGGGTGACCTTAATAGTGAGGATCCTCTTAGGGTGACCTTAATAATAAGGTTCCACTGATGTGACCTTAATAGTGAGGATCCACTGTGGGTGACCTTAATAGTGAGGATCCACTGATGTGACCTTGATAGTGAGGATCCACCGTATGTCTTTGTTAGGCTGGTAGATGGAGGCATTTGGTAGGAATAAGGATTACTATTAAGGCAGGTTAACCAATGAAAGACATAATTTATTTGTGGATTTATATGGATTTGTGCAGAATTTCAATTACATAATAATGTGGATTCCAACCAGGTAAATACGGAGTGTTGGTGTAGTGTCTCTGGTTGTCATTATAATGTGTATATATATATCTAATCAGATGAGAATCCCCTAGATAATATATATATATATTTATGATGCTATGATTATCCTAAGCAAGACACAGCAGCCAGCATGTGCTTAAGTAGTTTTTATTTAAATATAACTCGGTGAATTGGAGCAGTAAGGAGTGAACAAAATTGCACAATCTTTGAACAGTATAATTTTATCTTAGTCAGGGAGTGAAAGTTAAAGGGAATAAAAACAACTAATGCTTGAATTCATATTATATTACATCCTGCTATCTATTTCCATGTCGACCAAGCCAAAAAAAATCAAAAATTCAATGAATTAGAAATTCCACATTTTATGCTGTGCAGCCAGACATTTTCGAATATGCATATTTTTGGCACACTTTTCGGGATGCTGATATGTGATGTCACATATGACCCATACTCGCATCAGGCCGACCGTTTCCATGCATTCAGAACATGTTTACAAGGATAGCTTTTGGGTCTAACCGAACATCAGAATGAGTTATTGTGCAATATTCCGATGTAATACAAACACTAGTCATCATAGAGGAACAAGCAGTTATCTTACGGTTCCATATGAATCCAATTTTATTCAAAACAATGAATGCGAATGGGCCTACAAGTTGACTAGGTTTCGCCAGAGCTTGGGCTCGTTTTCAGAATAATGATATCGAATGCAACCAACGGGAGATAATCTACACCAATAAACATACATAGCAAACATACCGTATATTGTATCCAGCTACAGAAAGTAACGTGTATAATCTCATTATATCACGAGAATATCGATATATATGAAGGAGTCGTACAATTTATCATAACAACTTAAATCAGTCAGTGACTTTCTGTCGGTGCCGCTAGCTCAGTTGGTAGACCCGTTGCTTTCTTGTCATTTATTTTACAATCGGGCGATGCCAGTCCAATCCATTAATTTTCTTTACACTTTTTAAAAATGTTTTCACGAAGTAATATAAACCAAAAAATTGTTATACTATGATGCACTGTTTGTAAATATTTGTAAAATTTTTGTAGTAATTATTTATTCGCCACAAAAATGAAAATATGGGAATTATATAACAATATTTCTAAATTTTATTTATCCAAACAAATATAATGTAATGGATATATAATTTATTAATTGTATATATATATATATATATATTGTACGGTAATATATTGTAATTATATATGTGAAAACAAATTGTGATCTGTCTGGATAAATAAAATTTAGAAACATTGTTATACATAATTACCATATTTTCATTTTTGTGGCAAATAAATAATTACTACAAAAATTTAAAAAATATTTACAAACAGTGCATCATAGTATAAACTCCTTCATTATATCGATATTCTAGTGATATGAGATTATACACGTTACTTTCTGTAGCTGGATACAATATATGTTTGCTATGTATGTTTATTGGTGTAGATTATCTCCCATTGGTTGCATTCGATATAATTATTCTGAAAACGAGCCCAAGCTCGGCGAAACATAGTCAACTTGTAGGCACATTCACATTCATTGTTTTGAATATAAAATTGGATTCATATGGAACCGTAAGATAACTGCTTGTTCCTCTATGATGACTAGTGTTTGTATTACATCGGAATATTGCACAATAACTCATTCTGACGTTCGTTTTGACCCAAAAGCTATCCTTGTAAACATGCTCTGAATGCATGGAAAGGGTCGGCCTAATGCGAGTGTGGGTCATATGTGACGTCACGATACCACGTCAGCGATAGAAATAAGCCAGAATATTTACTTGTCCGCCGGACAAGTAAGTTTTGAAATCTACTTGTCCGCCAAAATTTTAACTTGTCCTAGTGGTTGTCAAGGGGAATCGAAGCTTCGGAAAAAACGTTAAAAAGTCTGTCTTATTTTTATGACAACAATACAATGTTCCTGCTGTTCCGTTGCATGTACATCTGAGTGACTTGTGATTAATGACACAATTTGATTTAGTCTGCAAATTTCTAAATTGCAAAATTATATTTGCAACTATTTTCCGGTCCATTACTGTTCATTACGAATATTAAAAGTAGATACATTACATGATGTATACCAATATTTTAGTGATACTGATATGAACGCTTTTATTAATAACAAATAATTATTACAATAATAGGAATTAGACAATTTTTTCCTTGCTATTTTCATTTTATAGTGTTGCAAAAACTGTTTATGTTTAATATGGTAGATATATATATATATATGGTATATATATATATATATAACATATAACACTGATGTAAAATTGTTGCATCAGTTTGTCATTGAAGACGCCACTCAACCAGGAACATGACCAATACAAAGCCAGGAGATGTCCAAAAATCATAATAAATTATATAGACCTAATATGAGAATATTTTTGTCAACCTATATGAACTTCAATATTAACATAGTTCTGTATTTTACAAATGAAGATAATATTCAATTGATCATCAGCAAACAAACGCATAATTTTCCTAAATGTTATATTACCATTTCAATGATGATAAAACAGTTTTAACGGTGCCCGAATTACATTTACCAGGCGGAATATAATTTATAGATTTAGTCACGTGACATGTCAACGGCGGTTGGCGCACCATCCCCGGCCGCGCGTCTTGCATAATTCGGTTTCAAAACGCAATTTATGGTTAATATAAATGTTACATAGATACAACAACATTTATGAAATGTCATTAATATTCCGTTTATCAACCAGCACTATAGATTTACCGGAGAGCCAGTTACAAGTTTTGAAAATTGTTACCGATCTGGATCGGCTAACGACAGTTCGATGACTTGGTCTTGGAAGACTGCTGAGTCCGCGTGGGTTAGGCGTAATAATGGGTAAAACTTTGTATATACTTATTCAAATAACAGGTAGCGATACAAAGTCTACTATTTCCAAAGTTCATCAAATATGATCCGTGAATGGAAGAAAGTTGTACGTCGGCCAAACTGAACGATTTACGATTGTGTGAAATACAACCTCGGTCAACGATGGCTGATGCGGAGTCTGTCCTACGCGTATGACAGAGCTAGGTCGGTGCGCTCAGCGCATGACCCTGTTAACGCAGGCACTAAACTCGGTCGAACACTGACGTACAACACACTGGCGGCGGAACGACAAGACGCCAACACACCAACAAAATTGCAACGCGCGCGATTGCTAGCAAACTTCATTTACGTTTGAATTTCCTCAAATAAAAATGTTTCAATGTTGCATGCGTCACTATTTACTGTACATTTTCACTTGTCCACCGGATAACCATGTAGAGTCATTTTACTTGTCCGGGTCAAAAATCACTTGTCCCGGACAAACAGACAAGTGCTATTTCGAACGCTGCACGTGATCGCCTAGCTTATTAAATTTTTATTTTCCACGGGAATCGCTACACAGACGGGTTTATAATCAAATTTATGCTACAACTGTATTTTTCTGTATTTTTTAATGTTCTTAAATGTGACATACAATGTTAAACTTTGTGTACACATGGAAAACGGATTTTAGCTAATGCCTTGTTTTTATTTCCTTTAAAAGATAAAAAACATTATTTTGGTTAGATGAAATCATGAATGATAACATTAATATTTTGTGTGGCATTTCCGGTTGCATAACACAGGCTACTGGTTTTAATCTACTTTGAGTACAGGCCTAATTCAGGCTATTAATTACTCTACTGTCTGCATTTGTTTGAGCAATGACATTCCACAAATTGTTTATTGAGTCATTTGGTAACATGCTTGTGGACTTTGCTGAAGCTTGGTGACATTTATTAACTCTTATTGTCCAGAATCTCAGAACTACAAAGAGTGTAGTAGATAAATAACTTCAGGGTTGACAATTGAACAGCAAATGTATTGTCTTAATTAATATTGAAATTGAGAGTCAAATCTACGTACTAGATTACTAGTGGCCTGAGTGTTGTACATCGCAACAATCTGGCACGAACCGTCAGGGTTACTGGCAAGGTGGTGGGAGAAAAGCAAACCAGTCTAAAGGATCTGTAAGGCAATGGGCAGAGAGAAAGGGAAGGAATGTCTCCTCAGACCCCAAACATCCCGGGGACCCCGGACTGCATCTCTTCCCAGGCGCCGAGCTCCACTTACCTCTTTCTGTGTTCATTCACTACCTTGAACAACTGACTTCTGATCTGCCAATTGGCAGTATGTATTAAAAACACACACAGATCTTTTGGTAGCTATCTACATGTTGGATTAGTGGATGAATTGAGTAGTGGGCCACACACGACTGAGAGAACACGGGTTCGAATCCTGTGTGGCGGTGTCGAACCTTGGGCAAGTTCATTTACTTTACGTTGCCACACACAGTGGAGCACAGTAGGGCAGCGGTAAGAGCTCCGGACTGTGGACTGAGAGAACGCGGGTTTGAATCCTGTGTGGGGGTGTTGAACCTTGGGCAGGTTCGTTTACTCTACATTGCTTCAGTTCACTCAACTATATGAATGAGTACCTGGCTATAGACAATGGTGGATATTTGTGTACGAATAGTCTTCACGCATTAATTGCAGCGTGGCTGAATGCTTCCCAGAGAAGTTGAGATGGTGTTCGATTGAACAGTTCTGCCAGGGAATAAAAGTGTAAAGCGCTTTGAGCAGTCCTGAGGACTGGATACTGCGCTATACAAGAACTAATCTTTACGTTTACTTTACTTTACTCCAGAGAGCACCTCTGTGGCTGTGTGTTCATTTTACCTGGAAATATTGCTGGCTTAGCATGTCGTACTTAACAACATCAGAAATTAATTGGTGTGTGAGAATGGGTTTACTCCCCTTTTTAGCAGCATCTGACACCGTGGTCAACTGCAATCTCCAATGCCAACCTTGACTGTTGAATGCATCACTGGAATTTGATATTGACCAGTGTCACACTAAATTCAAAACTGAGTAATGAAAACATATCGAAAGGCCCCACCTAAATTATCCGATTTTACAGTATTCTGGTATTCTGTTGCCCATAAATCGCTGAGATAACTGTAAACAGGAACCAAAGAAAATGGCTGTACACCCCTGTAAGCATATTGGAATGCAACATTTGACATATTTCTGCATCTCAAATATTTTGTTAAGCAAACTGTATGCTTACTAGAATGAACACAGTACAAGGATTTCGTCAATAATTTGCTCCATTCACACGAACAGGTTTAGCCTATGGGTCCTGTAGGTAACACACTAAACATACTCCCGTACACACCTGGCCTTGCCACATTAGTTTACAGGCTCAAAGTTGTTTGTAAGGGGTGTTCCCAAAAGTTTGTCCAGTCCAAAAACATGATGGGTTTATATTGGTGGTATGGGACTGGCAATTTGAGCGAGCCAAAATGTTTTCTAAAACCACAACCAATATAGGCCTACTTAGCTGTTGGTTTCAACTGACACAAGATTGTTGCCAAAATATCACCCACAATGTTGCCTGGTTCTAATATCTACAATGACATTAATATGCATTGATTCTATTCAATGGGTGGCGCCACTGTAGTGATTTATTTTTCAATGATGCATTGTGATGACCAAACTACTAGGAGCCTATATATATATACATATATATGTATATAAACATATATATATATATATTTATATATGTATATATATATGTAAGTAATATGTTTTTAGAGGTAAACTTATAACCAGTTTTATGTGTTCACCCCTTACGGGCCGTGAGCTGTGTGTAAGTGTAAGTAAATAGGTCAGGAGTTCCAGGGGAGGTCAGTTGTGTTTTAAATTATGTCTCGGAGAGAGGTGGATGAAGCTGGGACACGCAGGGGCTCCGTGGTGTGAAACATCAGGAAATGTTTATCAGACAATATAGTAGTCCTTAATAAATGGAGATGATTTTTAGTTTCCCACATAGTTTAAATACAGATGTTTATAAAATATGTATTGTAAACAGCAACAGTTAGGATATCTTCTCTAATTTATTATGTAGGTTTGTGACAAATTTAATGTCTGCATGTATGCTTGTATGTGTGTATGCAAGTGATCATCTGTTTCACAACTTTTTGTTACTAAAACCAAGCTTAACATTGGCAAATTTGCTTTTTCTGTAGCTGCACCAAAAAATTAGAATCAACTCCCTATCACTTTGAAATCAAGCTGCATTTCGTAAAAAATTCTAAAAATTATTTGTTGGTAATCAGTTCAAATCACATTCCCACCCTAACCTTTGGTTGTCCCTTGCTTTGAGTCTAATGATGACTCTTGTGCGTCCCTGTTCATGATTTTGCCTACTGATTCTTGTATGTTGCGCCTCTGAGGATATTGCGTCTACAGAAGTCTATTATTATTATGTGGGGAAACAAGGGTTAATTTGTTTGGTTTGGGGATGTTTGAAAGTTGATATTAAAATATTAAAAAAATTAAGATTCAGGTATGGAAGATTTACATTATGAAGTTAAGGAGGGGAAAGTAGGATGAGAGGAAAGGATATAACTACAGGGAAAAAGTTCAGGGAAGTGGGACATAAAAGACACATATGTTGGAAGGTAAAATGTTATGAGAGCGAAACGCAAGCAGCCAACCAGAAATGTGAACGATGCATAGTATTACAGTGAAACGAAAGCCCGAGCTGTTGAAACTGTCACGTTTAATGTTCACAGTGGATGTAGTAATTGTGTTACCATGACAACCCATGAAGGTGCAATGAGCCAGATGACTGCACATGGTTCGGAGAATAAACATGAATCAGATGTAATGCGGGTGAACCATTTTTTCCGGTTGATTAGTAAAACACTTTTGAGAGATATATTACTGTTGGCTCAACTTGGCTGGGTGTAAAATGCTGGTAATATCTCACTTCTGTTGTGGATTGACAAGTAAAGTGGTGGGATGGCTAATACCCAAAATATTTTTTGTTTGGCCATGTACTCAAAATGTCTGGATGTCCTGTCAATGCAAAAATCAACCATATTAGCAATTTATTTATCCATCTTTATATTAATTTATTTGCCATTGCTGAATTGTTGAAACTACCTTGTCAAGAGACTTTACTTGTGAATATGATAGGTGAAACATGAATATTCTACTGGTGTCTGGCAGAAAAGATAAACCCTGTCTTTATTTGTGGGTTTGTTTTACTCAGTGTAATCAATATGCAGAAAGGATTGTCTGTCAGTCTGTGAGATTAATTTAACAAGTTTTAAACAGGCCTGTTTACATGTGGGTTCTTTGTAAGACTCCATCTGAAACCCAAGAGAAAAGCTGTTCTACTGCTGATAACACTGAATATGTCTGCTCTGTCATCTTGCTGTAGGCTGCTGTCAAAACTGTATATCGTTTTCTACCCCTTGTCAGTCATGAGAGTAGCCTGCTGTGACAGCTCATGAAGGTGTCACATTTGCTTAATTTGTCACAGGTAGTTAACTATGCAAATATGCCAGAAGTGTGGTCAGATCGTTTACCTCCAGTGGCTTTATGGACACCAGAGTTGACCAGTTAATTGGTTGTACCAGTGGAAACACCTGGTGTCACATGAGACTAATGTTGACAACATAATTAACACTGGTAAGATGTGAAATCTGACTAGTTTACCTGAAAGTTATAGATGAAGAAAGGAAGTGGATTTATATAATGGTTATTCGTGTTAACATTTAGTCGTCGATACATACATAGTTTGTGCCAGTTGTGGGTAGGTTATGGATAGGTGAGTGAGTGAGCGACAGTGACTTCGAATGTGACACTGAGTGAGAGTGTATAAGAATGAGTGAGAATGAGTGAGAGAAAGCAAGTAATTAACAGTGAGTGAGACAGGGAGCGTGTAAATGAGTGAGGGATGGTGAAAGTGAGTGAATGAGTGAGTGAGTGTGTAAGGAATGAGTGAATGAGTAAATAAGTGAGTGAGTGTGTAAGGAATAAATGAGTGAATGAATGAATGGGTGGGTGAGTGAGTGAGTGAGTGAGTGAGTGAGTGAGTGAGTGAGTGAGTGAGTGAGAGTAAGACAGAGTGAGTGGGAATAATGACTGAGAGTGAGATTGGGTGAGTGAGACGAGACTGAGCAAGACTGAGCGCGACTGACTGAGATTGACTGAGCAAGACATATTTTGCAGATTAAAAAAGAGAGTATTTACTGTGAAAGCCTTTGTAAGGAGTTATCAGCTATGAATCTGTGACTGACACAGAGCACTGATTTACTTAACCCATTTACACTGGGAAACCCTTTCCTAAAGTCACCTGAACTACCCGCAACATGTCTGACTTTATGAAGTTTGTCTCCAAACACCTGTCTATCTCCCCGCCATCTGTTCCTATGCAAATTTCACATTCAATACCCTCTGACAGGCGGCCATCTTTCCGAGACAACAAAGCCCATCAGTATTCCACATCCAAGACTTTTTTTGTGGTTTTCACAGCTGGGGTGAGAGAAACCATAAATCATGCTATTGTTGGATGGCAGGTACTGGAGGGCAATAACCTGAGAGTCACGGCCTATTGTCATCTGACAGTCATATCACCACATCCTAGCCCGCAGCATGGTTCATGGTGACAATGATTGTGTCATCTTTACTCTGTCTGTAAGGTTAGGTGTAAATTTAATGTATTTTTGGCAAGGTTGTAAAAGTCACTGAAACAGTGAATATTCTTTTTGAAAGGGCGTGGGTTTATTTTGTATTTTTTGGCAATTTATTATACTGTTTTTTGCCATGTTACAGTAGAAAAAATGAAAATTCAGTATTGTTTGTAAAAATATATAATTATAATAGTTAAATAATAAGTAGACTGATACTATTACTAAATAGTTTTTACGTTTTTGAAAATAATGGGAAATGGATAGGAGCATTTAATTTTGGGTGAAATTAATAGGAAAACAGATCTGTTGCACCATTGTTTAAGTATTTTTTTCATTTAATAAAATACTTTGAGTAAGATTATTTGACGCGTACACTGGCCTGGGCATAATTGTTGTGGGTGTGTCAAGTTATACTGTAATGCTTGATAACATGTAATTAAATGTGAAAGGCATGAAAAAACTGTAGGGTTCAGTAGCACGGTGAGTAGAGTTACATTCTCAATGAAATGACTGGGGTTTGAATCCCTTTCCAGCCATTCAAAATTGGGGCTGTTTTTTTCAATAAAAAATTATAGTTACTCAGTTATACATGTATATGATTACATGGCTAAAGTAATTTAAGCAGTGGCTGCACAAGTATTAAATTTGGATAAACAAAATGGAAAACCTTTTGGCAATTTTGCTGGGGAAGAAATCATTTGGCTAAGAAAGTGCAATGATTATGCCAAATTGCTAAATGAAAAATATATTAGCATAATGCTGACCTAGTATGTATTGCAGTGTGGGGGAAATTATAAAGGTACTGATGATTTATATTGTAAAATGTATATATACAGTAGAGTAGAAGTTTGTTTTACGGTTACCTCGGTAATCCAGGTCACATTATTCAGGTTACTTGTGCCCATTTCCAAGGTTGACCTTAATAGAGAGGTCCCACTCTGTATATTTTATTTTAGTTCATGACATATACCGATATAAATCTATTTTATTTAAATGGTTTATTTACTCCCACAGCTCTGTATAGCTTTGTCTGAATTAAACTATATATTATTAAATAAACTGCATTATTATTATAATAAACATGCAAATTTTGAAATGAGTTTCTTAACCAATAGATCAGTCGGGCAAACGTGCCTATGTTGCTCACTTTGACTTGAGGGCGTGCTAAATTAAAAGCAGGATGCTATTGGATGTACAGTCATCATTGGCAGGAAGTAAAAGAAATGCAATGCGCGGTTTGACTCGTTCTAGTGTTAAATGGTCTTACAGTTGTGGACAGGGCGTGCAGAAATGTGACCACGTCATTTTGCGTGGACAGTGCAAACATGCGATGGTGTACCATGCAGGCATTACAAGGTGCTACAATTAAGTGAATTAAGTGTATCCGATGAAGGACCGAACTAGGATTGGCGACTTGGCAGTGTTTGCGTTGGTGGTTTAGAGAGGTCAGGTAGTGTACAAGTAGGTGTTATCACCAGCTTTTGATAGTCTGCGTGGGTCATACTGGAGTTAGGCCATACTGGTGATAAATCCCTAATTTTCTTCCCAGTTCAGGTGCATCGATAAAGTGCCAGCGATTTTTTACATTAGTAATAATTTAGAACTATTTATTAATTAATTAATTTTAATTAATTGATATTGATATAATTAAACTATTTTTGTTTGTTAATTTATGCATTCTAATTTAAATTAATTAGTTTAATACTTAGTATTACATTGTGTTTATTTTAAGTTAATGTCTTAGTACAATGTTGTAATTAATAGATGCATTTTAATAAATTAATTTATTAATACTTTGTTAGTTTGTATTGCACAATATTTAGCATCACAAACAATTATTGTGGATCTGGTGCCATAGCTAATTATATATTATTATTACCCGCCTTCTAAGATTTTTGTACACTGAAAAACATCATACACCCAGTCACACACACACATGCACAGACACACACCGTACGCACGCATGCAGGAATGCATGCACACACACACACACACACACACACACATTGTTTTCATCTTTCTCAGACAGTTTGAAAAGTGACATGTTTACATGTTTAAATATGTTTACATGTTTAAATACATCACCAATCGATAGACTTAGATCAGAGGTAAATAATCCGAGGAATTGAACGAACCTAGAATGAGTCAAGTGAACCTCGCCATCTGGGAGGTGAGGCATCCATACTTCCCCCAAGTTAGCTTATTAATATGAATTTTTGCAAATAGCCTCGAAAAAGTATATTTTCGGCAGATAAGATCCTTGTCTTCCCCTGGGAGTGAAAGGTGAACTTTTTGCCTAATTTTTCTCAGAGCTCTTGCCAAGTCAGTATTCCCAAGTTGAATGACTTTGAATGACCGTACCAGAATCCGGTCCATAGGAACATAAATACCACAGTACTTTCAACATGAGAACAGGCACTAGGCCACAGTGCAGCAACAGGGCATTACCCCCCAGCAACGCAAACATCTGTAACATTTAACACAGTCTTCTTGCTGAACAACATTGCCTAGACTCAAGAGTAGGTGGGGTCAGATCACTATTTTATTTCGTACATAAACAGTTTAATTATCTGTCCCCAGCTCCATCACGGTGAATGTTCACATACCTAATACTTATTTGAAATTGCAGTTTCACCCTAAATCCTCGGCTCTAATAAAGACGTGTACAATATGCCTGTTCATGATATAAAATGGTTTTAATGATTCTGGCATGTCGAACTTTTGGGCTCACATTCTCAAAAGTTTATTATTATTATTATTACTATTGCAGTATTATTACTGTACACTAAGAATGTGACATGATCAGAAAATAATGTTTTTTTTTAAAAACAATACATCTAATAAAAATGCTGCTAAATCCCTCCCCCTAAATTAGAACAATTTTGTTCTAATATGGATTGACCACATAATTGTAACAATAAACATTCTTTATTCGTGAACAACTTTAAACATGAAACACACAAGCCAGTTTTAGTGGTACGTTCCACATGTTCTTGTATGTATTTTTGTCTCCAGTGTACCTGAATCTCAGAAGTTATCTTTCTTGTAATCGCCACCATCTGGCAAACAGCCATTTTTGTTCTGGAGTAGCTAAAATGATGTAGATCCTCACATCTTTGAACAGTGTTGGGTATTTCACTGGCAGAGACAGGATCAGACCAGATAATAAGGCTATAAATGAAAACGGTCCACATACCAGAAACAGTGTGTCTCTGCACGTGTTACTGCATGTCCCATGTTCGTGCATTATCCAGTTAAGAGCCCCTTGGTATTGTCATTTTTTTCAATTATTCCACTTGAATGCTTTTGTAAAGGTTTATTTTATTCTGGCAGCTACAGTTGTTTTTAAACCTGGTTGGCATGTTGTCATTGTAAATGTTTTAGGTTTGAGAAAAAATATGCAATGCTGCATTGTCATTGGATTGCATGACTCTGGTATGCTGTTGACATCTGGGCTTCATTGGATCAACCTTATAAAAATGTAGTTTACTGAAAATTAACAGAAATCGTTTAGCTTAATTAATTTTAAAAACATCTGTTTATACTTACTTGCACAGCTGATGTTTGCCAAATACATTTTTGCCATTTCTCTCTAGTGCACGGCCTTGTGGGTAATTAACCACAGATCAGACGTGCGATAGCCAATGAGTCAGTAGAGAAGTGTACTCCGAATTTCTGTGATGTAATTTCTGGAAACAGTCCTAGATTTGGAAGGAAAATATTCAACTAATTTTTCCAGTTATACATATTTAGTAACAAGTAAGCAGCAGAGAATTTATCTGGCATCCTAGGATTCAATAATCAGAACAAACATAAAATATTTGTAAAAAATGTAGATATATAATACTGGCAAACGTCATGGAGTAAAACATTTAATATAAACATGCATTTAGGTCATGCGTTAAACAAAAAAAATTATATTGATATAAGTAATAATAAATTAAACAAATAAAATTTGTAGGAAAACTCCTGTCACTTGATTCAGCCCATTGCGAATTAGTTTTTTTGATGTTCAGAATTGTAGAGTGTGAATAGTTCATCAAATCATGTGATATGCGCATTTTTTGGAATAAAAGAGTATATAAATATAATATTTTTAGTTACAACATTCATTTGGAAAAAAAAAAAATGTGAATAGTATTTTACTATTTTCAAAAAGTTGACTGGATGAGATAAAACATATTTTTACAGTTCATGCAATGGTTTCACGAAAACTAAATAATGATGTGTACAAACATGATATCGCAAGTGAATGCTGGGTAAAGCATTAAAAACACCTAATTTTATCGTTCTCCATGGCATGGGAGGTTATCATGGTCTAGGGAGATGAATGATTGCCATCAACCACTGGCGATGACGGTTACAGAAGCCAAAATCTTATTTGTTTTGAGCCATGTTTTAGCATCACACACAAACACTGCTCTACTTGTGATTTAATAATGAAGGTTTTCTATCATCTTTTTAGCTTTAGATTTAGATAGCAATATTGTAATACTTAATTAGATTTTCTAATATATTATATATATTTTAAATGGCATTATTTATTTATTTATCAATGTTAAATATTTATGATAATTATTACATTAATATATTGTGATATATTTATTTTTAAATAATAAGTATTATTGGTGTTAGTGTTTTAGTTGATTTATTTGTTTATTCAACCTATTTTACTTTATTTTATTTCAGTGTTCGTCGTATGAAACAGTAAAATTTAAAGCACCACAAGCACCACTGATAAATTTAGTGGATCTGGTGCTATATTAAATAGAATATATTATTATTACTAAATATTGTATAATGATGATGAATATTCCTGAAAAGGGGAAACCTAAATGTTAAAAAGGCTCATTCCAAAAGGATGCAGAAATTTGTGTTTATGAATATACTGAGCAATATTTACAATACAAACATAGAAGAAGCATGACTCAAGTCACAATATAGGAACCATTTGTGATATTTAGAAATTATTTGTTTGTGGAGAAACAAAAGATGATCAGAAAACTGTGTATGTTGACTTTTGTCTGATTAAACATGGATTTAGACGTGTTTATTCTGTGTACTAAAAATAGTGTCAGCCACAGGTACGTATCAAACAGTCATAGCATGAGACAGCGGGGGTGTCCTATTATCTAGGGATCAGCAATTATGTACAGAGATGACTAGATATTTGCCGGGACTAGCGATTATATCCAGGGATGGCCTATTATGATGTCCATAGAATTACACGTTTTTTTTGATGTACGCTAATCGGCTTCTGAATGATGGACTGTTATCTGTTTAGTGGATGTCCATTAGAGCTTTGAACTGCTGAAACTGTGGTAACAAAAACCATTTTGTTTTATCATAAAACCAAACAATCCTTAGATTCTTACAATGCATTGTTATCATGCGGTATTTAATATGAATGTGTGAAGCTGACATCAACGAATGGCCTATTCTGTGACATACTGAAGTAATTGACTTGTAATAGCTTTCGTAATTTTTGTATCAGAATCAAGTATGGCTTTGTTGAGAGTTTGAAAATAGCAAATATACTGAATTAACTTTCTATAATAAATTAAGGAAGGTTGCCAAACATTGTAATTATATATATATATAATTACAATGTTTGGCAATCTTCCTTAATTTATTATAGAAAGTTAATTCAGTGTATTTGCTATTGTATCAATATATATATTTGTTTGTGTGTGTGCCATATTACACAGACACACACACACACACACACACACACACACACACACACACACACACACACACACACACACACACACACACACACACACACACACACACACACACACACACACACACACTAAAGGAACAACATTAATGATCTATTTTTGTATTATAAATGTTGGCAGCATAGATATGATAAAAAATAAAATGGACAAATTATCCCATAAGATTAAGAGCAGGCTGCTTGGTTTACCGGTTACTCATAGTTGAATAATCATTGAATCCTCAATAAGCTTCCCTGGCCACTTACCATGTGTTGGGGGTCAATCTGGTAATCTTAAAAAAATTAAAACATTTTGTAAAGTATTATTTAATCTTAAAGAGCTCTCTCTGTGTCACAACTTGCGACAGCTGCAAAATCTCCACTTGATAAAATGCCCATCAACTGACCAATTATTCCAAACACTGGGGACAAAACATGCTACATTCCTGTCAAAAGCACCCATTAGGTCTGCCAGTATATTGGGTCCAAGGGAGGAATACACTGGGAGAGTGGATCGTTTATCATCATTAAGCCAGCTCTTGTAGTCCTCAGCTGTTGTTTCCTAGCAAACTCCAAAATGTCCCCAAATGATCCAAGCCTTGCCTTATGGGACAGTGGCCTCTAGGCTCTGGATTCTAGAGCAAGGCTTGGGAATAATGGGCACAGAGCAGAGTCACCAGATGGTGTGGCGAGCAGGTTGTTCCACAAATGACTCTGTTGGTCATTTCTCTGCCAGTACATTCTACCACTAAACCTCCTGACCAATTGCACTCTCTTCACATTAGGATATGTTTATTTTTTCAAATTTCAAGTATCACCATTTTGTAAGTCCTATGACTTTATGCAACACAACAGGAAGTTTAATCATGGTCTGACCCCACTAGTCTCCGGTTTCTAGAGCACAGTGTTGGAATAATGAGGTAAAATCTGGGATTAATTGCAGAGGTCAGTATATGTGTCTCTCTGGACATGGGCTCTGTGGACATAAGCTCTTTGGTCTAAGAGTTGACTTAGTAGTCTTTGTGTAGATTAGATGGTCAAGGAAGCACATTTACTTTATCTGTCAACCACTAATGGTAAACTGCATCGCAATCTATCTCATTACTCTTGTTTGCAAGGTCACATAAATCCTGACATTTCAAAACAATTCCTTTGTTTATAAAATGATAATATTTTACATTTGCGGGTGTTTACATAAAAATCTTTTCTCTTGCTTCATGTGATGTTTGCACTAAGAAGCGGCCATGCTTAGTTTTATTTGGTTGTGGTATTGGCTAACCCTTTAATTTTGATGTAGCTTTGATGTGTGTGTCAGCTTAAGTTTCCAAAGAATATCTAGGCACAATAAAAAGATTTTGTCATATTATTTAGTACATTTGTCCAGGCATTAATGTCAAGGTATTTCAGATTTACGTTTCTGAATATGCACGTGATGTTTGAATGTGAAGCATCAACATTTCATTGTCATCAGTTGTTATGTTGTAAATAGAAGTGTAAAACAGAAATGGATTGAGCACTTTAGATAGATCCATGCCAACAGCAGTAGACTATAACTCTGGTATGCCACAAAGATGCTATGTACATTTTATTCCTGTCTGCGAATTCTGGTCCTCTTGCTCCCTGAGAAGTGACATCGATGGATTAGATGGTTCGGTAAAAATCACATGCCTTGGCTGAAAACGGTAATATCCCACAGTTGAGGTAATTCATTTTAGTTTCTTTCTAATTTACCAGGTGTTTGCTCGGAAACCGGAACAAAATGCCACATTATGTTGACAGGCAAATTCCCATAGCCAGAATGCCACTGAATGAACTGAGGAATAAATCTCAATACAGCAGCTATTGTCTATTGTTCAAAGAAACGAAACCACTCTCTGCAGTAGTTGACAAACTCATAAAACATACTTTGCACAAACGTTTGTAAAACTAGAAAGCAATCTTTGGTCGCACAAGTTGACAAAGTGCCAAGATATGTTTTGAAACAATTACCTGGGGTTCATTGGTCATTGCCACATATGGCAAGGAAATTAAATTACAACAGTGGCGCCACCCAGTGAGTGAAACATGTTAATGCAGATTGACGATAGCAATTTTGGATTCCAACCTCACGTATTGGTGAGGGGGGATTGTTGGGGGGTTGAACCAGTGCTAAATGCACATTTTTAGTCCTTTGGCCGAAGGTCCAAGGGACTATTGCCATCACTCTGCGTCCGCCGTCCGCCTTTAGCTGCCGTATCTCAGAAACCGTTCAGCACCTTTTTCTTTAATTTTGTATAGACATCTTAGGGCACTGCCACTCTGCACGAGAAATCTGTATTTGATTGAATCATTTTAAGGGCTCCCTAGGGCCTCCAAGGGCCCCAAAACTGGTAAAAATGTAACATTTGGCCTATTTTTTCAAAAACTGTTCAGCAATTATTTTTCAAATTTTGCATAGATGTATCTTAGGGTGCTGCCACTATATACAAGAAATCTGTATTTGATTGAATCATTCTAAGGGCACCTAAGGGGCCCCCAAAGTGCAAAAGTTTTACATTATCTAGTGATGTGGTTTTGAGAAGGGCCCTTGAGACCACCCCCAACAGTAGATTTTGTTTAATGTGCCACAAAGTCAACACCTGTAGATGACAAACATAGAAAATTAATATTCTGGACAACTATAGAGTGAAATATCCTACACTTTATTGATATCAAATGCATTCTACTGTTCTGTTTACGCTTGCCATGCCTTGTTTAGACATGGTACTGTGTAAATCAATTGTATCAATATAGACTAATAATTACAGATTCACAATATAGTTGACACCTGAAACAACCAAATGTCAACCATTAGAAGAGTTGACATAGTTCTGCTATACATAAGCAAGAAATCTGTATTTGATTGAATCATTCTAGTGTCATCAGCATATAGTAGAACATACATTTTCTACATTATCATCACTAAGGTTGTTGTAAATTTCACTAGCTGCCATGTCAAGTCCGTTATATTTGTGACTAACAGTGTTCAAAATGATTCAGGTAAATAGCAAATAACAAAGGACATAAGTTTTCTCCTTGCTATACCTATACATCACATGAGAAGAAGGCTGACACAGCCTGGCCCTGATTTATACATGATTTAGCATTTTTGTACATGTTGTATACAACTTTCAACACAATACCATTAATACCACATGAAATTATCATAGACCACAGGGAGGACCGGTCTACTGCTTTCTTATAATCGATGAAGGCACAATAAAGCCTTTTGCGTCGAGACAAATACAATTCAACCAATACCCCTGTTTGAACCCTGCCTGTTCTTCACCTATTACATTCGCTTTGTTTAGGTATGTGGACAGTCTGGTGTTCTGAACAATCACTAAGGATTAATGAACACTTGTGCAGAATGTCACCCACTTGGCAGGTTTAATTGATCTATTCAGCAATGAGGACACTGCTTAGGCCTCACTCTGGACACTGTCACTCACAGTGTTGTGTATTGTCTTAGTTGGTGCATTGAGCTAATCTACTTGACCATGAATCAGTGGTGGCTCTGGTTGTGTATTACACCCAGCTCTGGAACTAAGATTCTCTGCCTGTTATTGTTTGATGGAAACTGTGACTAATGTGTAATTGGTCACTGGCAGTAGCTTGTGTCAACAGACAGCATTAAGCCACTAGACCCCTGTTAAACTGGACAGTTGCCTGTAGGTTTTAAACTGTGTCAAACAGTGAGTCTACCTTTTGCTCTCAAATACTTTGTCCTCTTAGTTTTACACATGAAGACATAATCTGGCATAACTTGATAAGTCTTTGTAGCAGCACATTTGTACTTCCAGTGTATCATTGCAACATAACATACATATTACATACTGTGTGCCACATTTGAATGTTGTGCATGTAATATTTCCATGCAATCCATTTGCGTATATAATGTAAAACTTCAACAGCCGTTTTCTTCATTTTAACTTTTTGACCCCTACCATATTCAATGCTCCATAACTTTGCCAATATTTATAGCAGTCATATTTTTTGAAACCGTGTAAAGCACCCTACCAAACCTTTACAAGGATGTAAGAAAACAATGTTACAATTTTTCCGACTTATCACTCATTTGGTCAGCCGGGGTCACATATAGACGTATTAGTCCAAAGGATTTCAGGGCCACTTGGCCCATTTTTTTATTTTGTGAACATATCAGGCCATCCTTAAAGGCTAGTATTTTGTCCACCTACTGTTTGGTTAGCTTGATTGGACTAGTCTTGTAAATTGACTAGTCTTGTAAATTGGTTGCACCTGCTTCTTGCTGATAACAGCCTTGGTTACTAGGTCAACTTTGTAGAGCCTTGTTAGCTTAGGCATTTATTATCTTAGCTGTAGTAGAGGAAGATTTCACTTTATTGCCATTTGGATTTGTTGACTTGAGTATTTATATCACTGATCAGCCTTGTCTCAATAGGGTGGACAATATTTCTGTTTCTTTTCGAATGAAATTTGGTTTCTCCGTAAACCTAATCTATGAACAGAACAAAACTCCAGTGTTGATTGTGAATTATTCTAACTGTAAATAGTTTGCCAATCTTTTTGGGAACATCAAGATGGAATACATTAGAAAGTGGCAAGGTAACTTTGGCATTTTTCCTCGAGCAATGCACACATGTAGTATTCTCCTGTGTAGAACTGCAAGGAGGAACAAATTATGTTATTCAATCTAAATAAAGTTATAATTATGTTGGTAATTACCATGTGTAGATATTAGCTATATACCAGGGATAATATCCACATATCAGATTATGCAGAAAATGTGTAATTTGTATGGTATATTAAATTGAATACATTAACCCATGGCCCTACCCAGCTAATAACCCATTATGAAAAATATCTTAATTTTAAGTCATCACAAAAATAACCCTGAGCACGTGCTGTAATCCCAAAACTGATCGTTCCGTTTGCCCCAGAACAGGTTGTTGGGTGTCAAAGATCCAAAAGAGGCGTTGCTGGTTAGTCACTGCAGTGGTTCAAAGTTCAAGTACCCTAGGTCAAGTGTGGGGGGTTGTTTCCCTGCCCTGAGGGTTAACACATTTGTGCCACTTCCTTCTTCTTACCCCTTATTGTGCACCTGAGGAAATACAGTGTAGGCTTGCAGGGGTCATGTTCTAGTTAGACTTCCTGTCCGTTGCACACAAAGAAAAATGCAGTGTATTTTTTAGAGATGATTTTTTGCAAAATTCACATGCTGAGACATAAGTGCATTTGAGTAGGGAGATTTTTATGTGTGATTGTAGAAGGTGTTGACTGTAAAATGGTGGATTTCTAGATGATTTGAATAAGCGGAAGGATATTTGGCAGCAATTTGCCTGTGTGACCTGTTTGTGGAGTAATTCTTGCCGGCATTTGTAAATATTGACGGGTGTCACACATACAGGCATTTTACGAGAGCTGGAAGTATGCAATTTTTGTTAAAATCTATCGGCATGTCAATGAGATGATGATAACAGCAAGTGAGAAGTTTAAGACATTTTATATGTCACGTTTTCTTATAATCAGACAAAACGTTAACATGGTCGCCTATGGGAAAACCAACAGTGGGCTGACCCCTGCATCTTTGTTTACAACTTTTAAGGATATCCACATTTCCAGCCTGATAACATGACTTGTTATCTTTCTACTTAAACCATGTCTTATCAGCTGTGAGCAGGAGGTAGGGTAGGAGGGGCTAAAATGGTACAGTGTAGGAGGGACTAAAAGGTACAGTGTAGAAGTGACTAAACCGATACAGAGTAGCATGGGTTAAACCAACTATTATATTATCAGCTGTGAACAGGGTACAGGCAGGGTGGGGGCTATAGTTTAGTACATCATTAGAGG
Source organism: Paraescarpia echinospica (assembly GCA_020002185.1). Taxonomy (NCBI): domain Eukaryota; kingdom Metazoa; phylum Annelida; class Polychaeta; order Sabellida; family Siboglinidae; genus Paraescarpia; species Paraescarpia echinospica. The sequence goes on along the minus strand of CM034543.1, from coordinate 34,057,377 downwards.
GGTTAAACAGTACAGTGGGTTAAGACAGTACAGTGTTGTAGAGGCTTGTATATGGTAGGACGAGATAAAACAGTACGTTAGATCTAAGGAAACCCATGTTAAATGGACTTAATGCAGACTATTTTGTTCAATTTAAACTGGCAAAGCATCAACAAATTTCCATTGTATAAAATGTCTAACACGCCAGCAGGACACAATGCTTTAATATATTCCTATCAAAAACAGCTATTTTCTGTTAATTTGTTACTTGTCGTATTTTTATTATTATTATTAAATTTATTTATTATTATTATTTTGAATAACACTGCTTTGTGTAGGTAATTACAGTGGGTGCAAGATTTGGGTTGACAAGGTCTAGAAAGCAGCCATCGCAGCATGAAGCTAATCAGCTTATCTTGTCATCCATGCCTGACTCATGGTTTAGTTAGCTGGAGTCTGTGTTTACACTGCTAATAACTTTGTATGTCGAAAACATCGGAGACAACACAAATATAGATTTACAGATCTGTGCCTCCAATTGTTTTGCACATTGGCGAGCAGTCAGGTATTACGTTACGGATAAACGTATTTGTTGTTCCTGTAAATTATGTGTGATGGAAGCGGTAAGTTTAATGTAGTTTCATTGCGCCAGTGATGTGGTTGTGATTAAATGTTGTTTATTTGTTTTATATTTACTGTTTCCTTGTTAAAAAATGAGCTCATCATAAATCATGTTCATTGGTGTTCAGAAGTGCTTGAATAGTTTATTAAATATGTGACTCCTTACACGTATGCACGCATGCATGTATACACGCATGTTGCACACACACACGCACAAACATACACACACACGCGCATGCTCGCACACACACCACACACACACATACCACACACTGAACGCACGCACGCACGCACGCACATAAGCACACACGCACATAAGCACACACACACACAGACACACACACACACACACACACACACACACACACACACACACACACACACACACACACACACACACACACACACACACACACACACACACACACACACACACATGATTATATATATACACATGTTATTGTGTATTATTATTAATAATAAAAAATACAAATAAGTAAATTATGTATAATCCTTATCCATCATTACATCGTAAACATGTTTTAATTACACATAGAAATGCACCGTTGATCTTTGTCACATATATCTGTATAATACAATCATAAAGAACATATTTCGCATCTTTCTTTATAGGTCAAAGGTCAGTGGCTGCCGAGGCTCCTCCAGTGAGTGCAGTGACCTCAAGTGGCCGGCCAGTGCTCAGCGTCAGTGATGAACTAGTCCTTCAGAGCAGTGGCAATCTGAGTGTGAAATGTAGTGGCAAAAAACCCCTACATTGGTCATTTCCCGAGGTAAGCATTTTTATTTCTTTGGGCTGGAGGTCCAACGGACTATTGCCATCACTCTGTGTCCGCCGTCTGCCGTCCGCTGTTTGCCGTCCGCTGTGTGCCGTTAGCTGCTCTATCTCAGAAACCGTTCAGCAACTTTTTCTCTAATTTTGCATAGACATATCTTAGGCCACTGCCACTATGCACAAGAAATCTGTCAAAAACTGTTTAACAACTTTTTGTCTAATTTTGCATATACTTTTCATGTGGTAGTGTCACTGTACATAATAAATCTCTATTTGATTGAATCATTCTAAGGGCACCTAATGACCCCCCAAAAAGACCTCAAAACTGGTAAATTTTCACATCTTGCCTATTTTTTCTAAAACTCTTCTGTATCCTTTTTTTCTGGTGGTGGAAACTGTGACTAATCTGTAATTGGTCACTGGCAGAGGCTTCCAGGTTCCTTTACTGGCACAATACACAAAATCTACTGCTAGGGGATAGTCTCAAGGGCCCTTCTCAAAACCACATCACTAGATAGTGTACAAATTTTGCATTTTGGGGGGCTGTGTCAGCCTTCTTCTCATGTGATGTAGAGTTATCACAAGGAGAAAACTTGTCTCCTTTGTTATTTGCTATTTACCTGAATGATTTTGAACACCGTTAGTCATAATTATAAGGGGCTTGACATGGCAGCTGGTGAAATTTACAACAACCTTAGTGATTATGATGTAGACATTTTCTTGAAAATGTATCTTCTACTATATGCTGATGATACTAGAATGATTCAATCAAATACAGACTTCTTGTGAATAGCGGAACTATGTCAACTCTTCTAATGGTTGACATTTGGTTGTTTCAGGATGACCCCTTAAAATGTAAGCCCAACTGTCCAGGGGTCTAGTGGGTGCTGGCTGGGAAGCTATTCCCATTCCCAAAACATCTGTCACATGTGGAGTCTGTGTCTTGCATGGATATCTATTTTTATGCAGTTGTTTTATATAAGCAGGAAGTTTGTGAAATTAGTTATTCTTAGGCCACAGAAAAGTAATTCCCAGTTTCTCATCAATGCATGTATTTAAAAACAAAATTTTATTTTCTATTATAATTATTCCTCTAGATGCAAGACATGGTGCAATAAGTGAACAGTAAACATGTCAACATTTTACTTCCATCATAACCCTTAATGATCTGTAACTATTATTCACCAAAAAAACATTTGATTAATAATTACCTACAGGGTTGTTTGATTTATGCTGGGCAGAAACTGTTTCTGCCCGGCAGAAACGGCAACAATAGGAAATACATGCCATTGATAGGCAAACGTGTTCTTTTTATAGAAAACGTCAGTTTCTTTCTGTACCTGTCTACGTATGATAACCATTTGTCTGCCCTGCTCACAAAAAACATCACATGAATGATAAAAGGAAGATCACTGCCACTTAACTTGTGGATTAGTATTATAAAACTGCTCTGCTACTGCTTTGGTGGACAGTTAATTAGTGGCTCAAGTTGAAATACATCAGGACGTTTTTCACACCTGCATGGTAGTTTAGGCTCAGTAGTGTGCTGGCAGCCACTAAACCAATAGGCTTGTGTGAAAAGGATAGTTGACAGAAGAACTAACTTCAAAGCACCATTGCATCCATTTAGCCAAGCAGCAGTCACACTGCCCCAGTGTCTGATGCTACCTTTTGCTCTCAAATAATCTGTCCTCTTAGTTTTACACATAAAGACATAATCTGGCATAACTTGATAAGTCTTTGGAGCAGCACATTTGTACTTCCAGTGTATCATTGCAACATAACATACATACTGTATGCCACATTTGAATGTCATGCATATAATATTTCCACGCAATCCATTTGCATATATAATGTAAAACTTTAACAGCCGTTTTCTTCATTTTAACTTTTTGAACCCTACCATGTTCAATGCTCCATAACTTCGCCAATTTTTGTAGCAGTCATAATTTTTGAAGCCGTGTAAAACACCCTTCCAAACCTTTACAAGGATGTAAGAAAACAGTGTTGCAATTTTTCTGACTTATCACTTATTTGGTGAGCCGGGGTCACATATAGACATATTAGTCCAAAGGACTTCAGGGCCACTTGGCCCATTTTTTAAAGGTGCCTCCTCAATTAGATTTTTTCTCACATTTCAAATTAAATTTGCAAAAAACAAACCTACCTAGTGTCCACTACAAGATGTTGGCTCAGTCGTACAGCAGACCTGCCTACCATTCCGGATTGTCCGGAATCATTCCGGAAAGTCACCTCAAATTACGGTATTACGGCGAGGGATGAAAATATTACGGACTGTCACCATGTTCGCCAATCACTCAAATTTAGCTTCCACTATATTCAACAGGTGGCAGCATATGTATGCAGCATGTTGTGACATGGTTTTTCATTCGCTGAGTCTGGTCGTAATCTAACCAATAGGAAACAGCGTTATGACAAATTTGCATTTCCGCGATCAAACAAAACGAAGTCACGCGGCACGAAATGATGGCTGACAGCGAAACGACGCCACCGCCAACCAAAAAGAAACGTGTAATGCAAAAATTTAGTGAGTGTTGTACTTGTAGTGTTAGGCCAACTGACTGTACTAAGACTAAGTTAGTGTATTTATTGAGGAGTCTATCATTTACAGCCTATCATACAGTCACTAGAGTCTAGGCGATGTCGATGACAGCGTAATGTAATATTTTTGCCGTCGCTACCTCCCCCGTCTATCATTCTATCAGGCTGTAATACAGGGATAGGTTTATATACTAGAGTTGAGTAGACTAGAGTCTATGGTTTTGCCATCGCTACCCCCCCCCCCCCCACCCCCGGTGACAATATCAGACGGTTCTGAACAATTATTGACAGGAAGCCTATATTCCTGAAAATCAGTGTAAATGAGAAGATGGATTACTGACAGGAAGTTTTTGGGGTAGGCAGGTCTGCGTACAGTCTTTTTATGTAATTTTGTTGAAATCACCAGATAAAATTATGAATGTATTTAATGTTGGACCACGCATTCATTTAAGTGGTTATCTAATTTGGAATCTATAATGTGTTTCTGTGGTGATATTGTTGACATTTCTTGCACTTTCAGAGACCACGTCGATGACTAATATTGACTACTTCAGTGGTTTGTCAGAATGATAACACACTTTGTGTATATTTTAGCAAGTGAGACGTTACAACTTACATAACAAACTCAGTGTACACTGTGTGACAGATAGTTAATCAATTATACAATGAAAATTGACAGCACATTCACTTCACTATGTTATTTGCATTGTACAGCAGTGCATATACTGTGTATGTAGCCAAACAATATAATCGCCTGGCAAAACGTTTATCTTGTACGATCATACTCACATTCCATAATGAAGTGAATTATATATATGCCAAATGGAAAAACCGTAAAAAATAATTGTGTTTTTTTATGGTAATTAAAACGTTTCAGCTGCAGAGACAACAGAGAAATTGCAGGTCAGAGAAAATGGGGAGTTCTCACATTCAGAATTTGTAGGGGGGTGGGTGGGTGAATTTGTCAGTGGGAACCAACCAGAAGCATGATGGGAAGATAATGATCAGGCTTCCAGGACTGTGGCATCAGGTTGTCTTTATCAGTTGGCACAGACCATAATGGCTGTCATTTCACTCTCCATTACAGCGTAATTAGACCAGTTGTCATTTTAGTGCCTGCAGAAATTATGGGCTGGAGTGTAGGGGTTAGTCTTGCCCAAGATCAGAGCTGTTAAAGTGACCTTGGCTGGTTCGTTACCCAGAATCATCCCCCTCAAGCCAACAGTGGTAATTATTAGCAGGAAGTGCACCGAATCAGTTGTATTTGATGCCGCTTGTGGTTTTAATTGAGTCAACCAGGCAAATGCACTGAATAGCAAATGGCGATTCTAGGAAATCGCGGTTAGCCCGACCTGCCTCTGGAATACTTGTCAGACAATAGCAGATGTTTAATATTTTGTAAACAGTTTGAATGTTTCATGGTGGTACTTTCAAACTGCGAATGTTGTTTTGAGCTTATTAAGTGCAATTTGGTGGGCAGTAAACCTTCAACATATTTATTCTGGTATTATGAACATTATATTAAAAATTAAGAAAAAACTGCCTTTGATCCTCAAAGTCATAACGTTCATACCTTGTTGAAACTTCACTAATAGATTTGATCCAAGTAAGTCAGTAAATAAATTTGGAATGTTGCCCAAATGTAAGTTCTAAGTCACAAACAAATCATAGCTATTTATTAAATGTCACAGACTTCCCCAGATTACATCCAAATAATTATCCTGAGGTTCTGTGTCAGTAACGATAGCGTTTAGGGTTCTGTAATGGTAAGGGAGGAGAATTTTTACAAAATACATAATAGTGGCCTTCACCCAATCTAGGGCAGGCTTTTACCAGATTTACCTTTCTAAAGAAAGAGGAAGATACTATAATAACATGATTATTAACCAATCAAAATGAAAGGTATGATTTAGCTCGGCAAATCCAATGTAAAATGGTAGAAAGTACTTTTCAGTGGAGGTAACTGCAGAAAATGATGAGATTATCCCGTACTGTGTGATTTTGACCCACGGGATTAGGATCATCGTGACTTTTCCATGAGGATTATGTCCTGTAAGATTTTGAACTGTGGGAATTTACTGAAAGAAATTGCAGTGTTATTTGTTGCAAATAAATTTATCTTATTAATATATTTTTATGTAATTTAGCCTAAAACAAATTTCTACAGAAATTATAATTTAACTCAGTGTTTTATATTTGTTTCATTAGTACTGTGTATCACATTAAAGATAAAACAAAATGTCAAATGGGCAGCAAGAATTAACACTTACTTTGGAGCATTTTGTGGAAACTTGCAAAGTAAGTGTTGATTCTTGCTACCCATTCAAATCTTGGCACAATAAGCAATATTTTCCATAAAAATGCAAACTATTATCAAGAAGATGCCAACCTATCTAGTTCCCTTGTGACATAAAATCTGCAAACAAGTTAACGTTTTAGCAATAGAAATTTAAACTTACTAGTCTGACTTTTCATATTCAAGGCTGTTGGTATCTGTATTAAAGTGCTGTCACTAAATTCTCCATGGATTTCCCCACATTCACAACAGATAACAAAATGAACTTTATCAGTGTCTGTCAGATACATGCTAACATGTTTATGTGATTCAGTGGATTGTTATGATTTATGATATTGCTGGTGAACTTTTTCACTACTGCTGACATTCCTTGGCAGTCACAAATATGAGATATCATTGTTATATATTATGGTCGTGGAAGGCAAATACTGATAATCCAATCAACACTGATGCTAGTTGAAATATTGTGTTTGTTAGTCTGGCTGTCACTGTTTCTACAAATCAATGCCAATTCCTCTACTTTTGCATCAACCAATTACGATTCTGATTCCAATACTTTCACATAGAACAATTCCAATTCGGATTCCAATTCCTCTCCTTTCACATAACACGATTCCAATTCAACTACCACATTTCCAATTCTGACTCCATTTCCAGACTTGTGTCTGGTTTCGATATTGTTGTTTGTTGGCATAAGTGGTTGGACAATTTTGAGAAACTGTGGCTGTGGAAATTGTTTTGAAAAAATAACAGAACAGCAGTGAGGATTTGTACAGCCAAACTGGTGCATGACAGTTGATGTTGGAACAGTCACGAGTCATATATTACAACTGCTTTAATATTCACTAACTCCACGTACTTATAAGAAATCCTTCCAGACAAAGTTGATCTAGTTTGCATTAAAAAGTGTCACGTTTTGTACGTAATAATGTGAAGAAGTGAGGGATGTTTTATATACATGCTGACACAGTGAATCATGGTTTCTATCACACTTTCTTGGTTCAGTTATATGGAATAATTGACGTTTGAACCGTGTGAACTGGTTGGCTGCCGTTGTGTGATGTCTGGTTGCCTAATGGCATCATTGCATTAGCAAATAAAATGTGAACGGTAAATTTCTCTTCTGCCCTACTGGTACCAAAATGTGATGTGAACACACCATGCGTGCGCTTGCATGCATGCGCGCGCACCACACTGGCAGTGATGTATGCAATAGGGCAAATAGATTGGGCATCCCATAAGTGTGCCATCTGTTGTTAATTTTACCCCTAGCAGGTGTTGGTTTGAAAAAACCCAGATGAATAGCCATTTATATAATACCTTTTCAGAGTATTTAAATCTTGATTTACGGTATTTAGAAATAGACCTGATTTTTTGTCATCAATCCAAATTTCCAGTTCATAACATCCACCAGGGTTACCCCACCCCGTTTGGGGTAAATGGATACCTGTTAAAGTCCACTAGTATAACTGCCACTTTTTGTTGAAATCACAATTTTTAAAACCAATACCAGATCACAGGGGATAATTTATTTATTGCAAATTAATAAAATTTTAATTACAACGTATTATTAAAACAAAACAAAATATACCTGGTCGGTGTAAACTGAAAGTATATTTTATTATAATCTTTTGTAGACGATCCATGAAAGATGCAAAGTGACGGATTTAACACCAGGGACCGTCGAATCACACAGCCGACTCTACGAGAGTTTACTCGAAGTCACTGATCTGTCATACCTTGACACTGGCTTGTTCACGTGTTCATATGTAGAGGGCGACACTGTGACAAGGAACAGTTCGAGCGTTTACGTCTATGTGAAAGGTACGTTGATCAAAGATGTCTGCTTTGTTATGCATTTGGAACATTTTTATATATATTTGTCTTAGGTTACAATAATTTCAATGATGACCATTGAAAGTTATAGCAGCAATGAAAATAATATATTTTTTATAATTTGTTTTTTGTGGGTTATACAATGCTGTATACATTATTGCATCATAAAACTGTACACACTTAGATCTTATAAATGCACAAAACTCTGCCATTGTTATGAATAAAGAGACAAAATGCATTTTAATTAAATTGTGAAAATAATTTGTTTTAAATATAGTTATAAAAAATGAAAAATTTCGTACAGTCGAACTTCGCTTCATGGTTACCTCAGTAATACAGCCACCTTGCAATTAAAGTCACCCTTGGACACTACCAAATTATTTCCACATACAGTAAAGTATACAAAATTAGTCCCACTAATACAGTCACCTTGCGATTCAGGTCACCTTTGCCCATTCCCGAGGATGACCTTAATAGTGAGGCCCGAGGATGAGTTTAATAGTGAGGCCTGAGGGTGACCTTAATAGCGAGGCCCGAAGGTGACCTTAATAGTGAGGCCCGAGGGTGACCTTAATAGTGAGGCACAAGGCTGACCTTAATAGCGAGGCCCGAGGCTGACCTTAATAGCGAGACCCGAGGATGACCTTAATAGCAAGGCATGAGGATGACCTTAATAGTGAGGCCTGAGGATGACCTTAATAATGAGACCCGAGGATGACCTTAATAGTAAGGCCCGAGAATGACCTTAATATTGAGGCCCGAGGAAGACCTTAGTAGTGAGGTCCGAGGATGACCTTAATAGTGAGACCCGAGGATGACCTTAATGGTGAGGCCCGAGGATGACCTTAATAGTGAGACCCGAGGGTGACCTTAATAGTGGGACCCGAGGATGACCTTAATAGTGAGGCCCGAGGATGACCTTAATAGTGAGACCCGAGGATGACCTTAATAGTGAGGCCCGAGGGTGACCTTAATAGTGAGGCCCGAGGATGACCTTAATAGTGAGACCCGAGGGTGACCTTAATAGTGAGACCCGAGGATGACCTTAATAGTGAGGCCCGAGGATGACCTTAATAGTGAAACCCGAGGATGACCTTAATAGTGAGGCCCGAGGGTGACCTTAATAGTGAGGCCCGAGGATGACCTTAATAGTGAGACCCGAGGGTGACCTTAATAGTGAGACCCGAGGATGACCTTAATAGTGAGGCCCGAGGATGACCTTAATAGTGAGACCCGAGGAAGACCTTAATAGTGAGGCCCGAGGATGACCTTAATAGTGAGACCCGAGGATGACCTTAATAGTGAGACCCGAGGATGACCTTAAGAGTGAGACCCAAGGGTGACCTTAATAGTGAGACTCGAGTGTGACCTTAATAGTGAGGCCCGAGGGTGACCTTAATAGTGAGGCCCGAGGATGACCTTAATAGTGAGACCCGAGGATGACCTTAATAGTGAGACCCGAGGATGACCTTAATAGTGAGACCCGAGGATGACCTTAATAGTGAGACCCGAGGATGACCTTAATAGTGAGACCCGAGGATGACCTTAATTGAGAGAACCGAGGATGACCTTAATAGTGAGACCCGAGGATGACCTTAATAGTGAGGTTCCACTGTATAATTAAATAACACAACAGAGTAATATATCTTGTATTCTATTGGTTATAACTTGTAATGCAATGAAACATAACGTCTACATAACTAAAATAAAACATTTTTATTTTCAATTAATTTCCAAATGAATTAGCTAACTATGTCTACATAAGTAAAACAAATGTTACTGTAGTTTTTATTAGACCTTTGGCCGAAGGTCCAAGGGACTATTGCCATCACTCTGCATTCGCCGTCCGCCGTTAGCTGCCGTATCTCAGAAACCGTTCAGCAACTTTTTCTCTAATTTTGCATATACATTTCATGGGGTAGTGTCACTGTACACAAGGAATCTGTATTTGATTGACTCATTCTAAGGGCACCTAATGGCCCCCCAAAAAGGACCCCAGAACTGGTAAATTTTCACATTTTGCCTATTTTTTCAAAAACTCTTAAATAACTTTTTTCAAATTTTGCATAGACATTTCATATAGTAGTGCCACTATACACAAGAAATCTGTATTTGATTCAATCATTCTAAGGGCTCTAAAGGTCCCCTAAAATGCTAAATTTGTTAACTAAGTGGTCTACTGTAACAGCAGATCTAGCAGGCTTCCAGTCCTTTTGTTCAACTAATCCCTTTTCCCACAACATCTGTCACACCCCACTGTGCATGTCTGGTGAAAGTGTGACTAATCTGTAATTGGTCACTGGCAGAGGCTTGGGTCACTGTGGCTGCTGGTTGGAAGTGTGACTAATCTGTAACTGGTCACTGGCAGAGGCTTGGGTCAACAAACACAGCACCTTGTACCAGAAACAGAACACTATTCCCCTTCCCAAAACATCTGTCACACGCGGAGTCTGTGTCTTGTATGGATATATATTTTATGCAGTTGTTTTATATAAGCAGAAAGTTAATTGAAATTAGTTATTCTTAGGCCACAGAAAAGTAATTCCCGGTTTCTCATCGATGCATGTATTTAAAAATATGTGCCAAAACTTTTTATTTTCTACTATAATTATTCCTCTAAATGCAAGACGTGGTGCAATAAGTGAACAGTAAACCTGTAAACATTTTACTTCCATCATAACCCTTAATGATCTGCCTGCAACTATGATTCACCAAAAAAACATTTGATTAATAATTACCTACAGGGTTGTTTGATTTATGCCGGACAGAAACTGTTTCTGCAAAAAACTTTGATTAATAATTACCTACAGGGTTGTTTGATTTATGCTGGGCAGAAACTGTTTCTGCCCGGCAGAAACGACAACAATAGGAAATACATGCCATTGATAGGCAAACGTGTTCTTTTTATAGAAAAGTCAGTTTCTTTCTGTACCTGTCTGCGTATGATAACCATTTGTCCGCCCTGCTCACAATAAATATCATATGAATGATAAAAGGAAGATCATTGCCACTTAACTTGTGGATTATTATTATTATAAACTGCTCTGCTACTGTTTGGTGGACAGTTAATTAGTGGGTCAAGTTCAAATACAGCAGGACGTTTTTCACACCTGCATGGTAGTTTAGGCTCAGTAGTGTGCTGGCAGCCACTAAACCTATAGGCTTGTGTGAAAAGGATAGTTGACAGAAGAACCAACTTCAAAGCATCATTGCATCCATTTAGCCAGGCAGCAGTCTTACTGTTCCAGTGTCTGCTGCTATGTTTATATAATAATTATATAGGCTTAATGATCCCAATACACCAATCTGTTGGCACAATGTCAGATAATGGAACTAGGTTAAACATCATAACAATAACTATAATTAGTTCTGTGGGGCTGTTTTTTCAGTGAACAGTAAACATGTAAACATTTTACTTCCATCATAACCCTTAAAGATCTGTAACTATGATTCACCAAAAAAACATTTGATTAATAATTACCTACAGGGTTGTTTAATTTTTGCCGGGCAGAAACTGTTTCTGCCCGGCAGAAACAGCAACAATAGGAAATACATGCCATTGATAGGCAAACGTGTTCTTTTTATAGAAAATGTCAGTTTCTTTCTGTACTACATCTACTTCTGTACTACTTCTGTACTACTTCTGTACTACTTCTGTCTACATATGATAACCATTTGTCCACCCTGCTCACAATAAACATTACATGAATGATAAAAGGAAGATCACTGCCACTTAACTTGTGGATTATTATTATTATAAAACTGCTCTGCTACTGCTTGGTGGACAGTAAGCTGCAACTGTTTGTTTACATTTTGACAAACTACTATTATATAGCACTAATTTTTGAATGAATCACATTTTGAGAATGCATGTCATTGTTTGCGGTGTAACTTTTGTATGCTTCATTTTCTGCTGCTACAAGTTGCATTCATCTAAAAGATTATTCAATTACCTATCCAATGATAATACATATGTTGTGGTTTTGGATATATAACTTTGGTATATTGTACACGAGGGTTGTGATAGGAAACTATTGGACATTGCGACAGTGCAGAGAGACAGTACGAGATGTGTCACTCAGTATATGAAGTGTGACTTTCAGATACTTCATTTTGTAATGCTATGGATTATGATGGGCCTCTCCATTAGTTCTCTATATATTAGTAAGTTAGGTGAGTAACACCTTCGAAGTTCTGACAGCAGGACACCGCCTTCGGTGAAGTCGAGAGAAAAGTTTTACAAAGGCTTCAATTTCAAACGGTCTATCACCGTCCAGCTGACCCATTTTTTATTTTTTCAAAAACTTTTCAGTAACTTTTTCTTTAATTTTTCTTAGACATTTCATGTGGTAGTGCCACTATACACAATAAATCTGTATTTGATTGATTCATTCTAAGGGCACCAACGGTCCCCTAAAATGCTAAATTTGCTAACTAAAATTAATTGTCTACCTCAGAGTAGCTATATTTATAACTTGTTGTGTATTACACCCAGCTGTGGAGCTAAGATTCTCTGCCTGCTATTGTTTGATGGAAACTGTGACTAATCTGTAATTGGTCACTGGCAGAAGCTTGTGTCAACAGACAGCATTAAGCCACTAGACCCCTGTTAAACTGGACAGTTGCCTGTAGGTTTTAAACTGTGTCAAACAGTGAGTCTACCTTTTGCTCTCAAATAATCTGTCCTCTTAGTTTTACACATAAAGACATAATCTGACATAACTTGATAAGTCTTTGTAGCAGCACATTTGTACTTCCAGTGTATCATTGCAACATAACATACATATTACATACTGTGTGCCACATTTGAATGTTGTGCATGTAATATTTCCATGCAATCCATTTGCATATATAATTTCAACAGCCGTTTTCTTCATTTTCACTTTTTAACCCCTACCATGTTCAATGCTCCATAACTTCGCCAATTTTTGTAGCAGTCATATAATTTTTGAAACCGTGTAAAGCACCCTACCAAACCTTTACAAGGATGTAAGAAAACAATGTTACAATTTTTCCGACTTATCACTCATTTGGTCAGCCGAGTTCACATATAGACGTATTAGTCTAAAGGACTTCAGGGCCACTTGGCCCATTTTTTTCAATTAATTTCCAAATGATTTAACTAACTACGTCTACATAAGTAAAATAAAACATTAATATATTTTATAATTTTCAATTAATTTTCGAATTAATTAGCTAACTATCTAATTGTTGTCATGTGACTTGCAGATGCTGATCATGTGTGGATGAAGTCAATAATCATGATACCAGTGCACCAAGGTCGCATCACCATAGTGCCGTGTCGAGTAACCGATCCGATGGCAAAGGTCAAACTGGTCAAAGCATCAGGGAAAAAGGTGTCCGTCGGCAACGATTTGACCTATGACCCCAGGACTGGTTTCCGCATTCTCTACCCGAACCATTTTTACTCGGGCATGTTTGCTTGTGTCGCTACACTTGGGAACCAGTCCCATACAATGACGGCGATACTAAGTTATAAAGGTTGGTGTTTCTCAGTCTTGTCACAGTGAACCTATTTCTTCATGTGACCTGTTGCCTAGCAACAAGGTCTGTCAAGCTATCAAAAATGGATGATGAACATGTGGAGCATTCAGACATTCTGTCGTATATTTTGTTGACTTTTTTTCTCCAAATGTTTTTCTTTATGATGAAAAGACATAAGGCAAGTTTGTTTCAATCAGAACTGTATGCAGGAAATGTTGATTTAACAGATGTCATGCCAAATTTGTAATATAACAGAGTTATTTCACTCTTACTGTGGTACTATGTACACCTCAAGTCTGGTGTAAATAAAAAAAAAAACAGAGTTTCAAAAGTATTACTGTTGCATATAACAACAGTTTTATAATTTTACACAATTTGTCATGATGCTGTAGTGCAAGTTTTATGTTTGCTGCAAACTATATAAAATTATTTAATGATCATATACATTCATCCATGTTTATGTTATTATATCCTCTTCAACAGTCTGAAAATCCACTTTGTGAAGTATTTTTATACTAACATTTTAGAAGTCCTATGTTTAAATACTAGACTACCCAATTGTATACTAGAATGCACATTTTATACTTTTTTATTAACCAACTATTTTGTATTCCATAACTAGCTGAGTTACCCGGCGTTGCCCGGGGAAAAAAGGCAGTCATATACATCCTCATATAATTTGCACTGAAATCTAAAAATTGATGACATAATTATGAACACTGAAAATAGACCAAACCTCCAATGCCCATCATTTGAGTGCCAGGCACCCAAAACCCATCCCAAATGTTTCCCGTCTACCCGCATTAATAAACTGTAACTGGTCACTGACCTAGTTATTAGGACAACCTTTTGCCAGAAATTGCACGCACTCACCTGTTTAACTGACATAACCAACAACAGGCAGCTAGTTTACACGTCCGGGATTTTGTAATGTTACTAACATAAAAAGTAATACATTTGTCTGCATAAACCCAGAGACATATTTGTACATGGAATAATTACCTGTACAATGATATAGAAAAACATTAAATTCCATGCCTGGAACTCCACGGAATTGTTGCAGTGTGTTGTTTGCCAGAAGTAGCACATGCTTACGGGGCTGACGCAACGAAATGCTTACATGACCAACGACAGGTAGACCTGGTGCTGAGGATTTTCAAACGTCAATAACTTTAAAACTATTCAAAATTTCTGTATACATCCAGCGACATATTTGTAGATGGCATAATTATCTTTATGATGATATAGAAAAAAAAAAAATTCCGCGGCTGAAACTACATGTACAGCGTTTTGAAATATTGAGTCCCCAAGTTCTTCACACCCCGGACGAATTTCTAAAATGTCTAAATCTACGAACCATCGCAATGGGCCCGGTAGATCACATGCAAAATTTCAGCCCGATACAAACTGACGGAGATGTGGGTGCACAAACAAACAGAGAACGAACTGTTTTATAATATAGGTGTGTGTCTATATTTTTGTATTTTGTACTTGTATTTTATAATAATAATAATAAATAATAATGTATTTATTTCAGACAATCATGATGTCCATATATACAAATACATCAATAAAAGTATGTAAATAATATAAAAATACATAGATAAGAACAATATGTTTAAAAATTATATAAATCCCGGACCCACTGGTGCCGCAGTTTCGAAGTACAATACACGTCGCTAGTTTTAATGCTATAAATAATGGGATTCAAAGACATGTCAATCCTATTCATTAAGCTAAAAATAGCCTTTCTGATTACACATTTACCCGAGCTGACATTAGCTGTAGTAAACATGTGGCTAGCGCTACATCTCAAGGGCAAATTGTTCAATATCCTGAAAGAGTTGTTATATGCAACAATGAATTGATGAAAATTAACTTTTCTAAAGTTCACCCATAACGCACACATATAGATATTACCAAAATACGCTGTAAATAGCTTATTTTTTACAGCAGTTGAACAAAAGTGAAACTTTTGACGTAACATTTTATGTATAGATAATTAATTTTGTCTGAAATAAACATTATTATTATTATTATTAATAGAGAGTTTTGTGTTTTCAGTGGAGACGTTGACCCCCCAGCCTGAGCTCGAAGCAAGTCACTCCCACGCCCTGGTTGGGGAACAGATTCATCTGCGCTGCATCGTTCGAGTACAAAATGGCGTCAATGTTTACTACACCTGGACATACCCGTCAGGCGAGGTAAGGGGCTGTTGCATGAATTCACAAAGTCTCCAAAAATATAACATTGCGTATATGTCACCTGCCACAGCGAACCGAGTATTAACTTCTTCCATTAATGACCATTGGTCAAGCAGTTGACCATTATCCTCATAATTATGGGTTTGAGAAATGAGACCACCACTTAGTGAATCCACAACAGGTTTTTCCATTCCCTACGTGGGATCTTTTACTTCCTCTGGCACAGACACCAGATAGAAGAGATCAACGGCTTATAGTGTCACTTCCGATAGACACAGGCAACGTAGGGTGAACAAAATTGCCCAAGTTTTGACGTAGCGGCCGAACCAGTACCAAACCACCACCTGGCCAGCACCAGGGTTCGAACCCCGGTTCCTCTGATCGACAGTCCAGCACTCTAACCACTTGACCATTGCGCCCCACAGTTGCACTGACCTATTCTGCTCACAAACCAAACTAGCTGGCCAGGTTATGTCCCATCAGTGTTGTGATTTGGGCAGAAATCGGAACCTTATGGTATCACCTTTCAATGTCCAGTGAATTTTCCTCGACAAATAATACAAAATTTTTTTACTGACTTATTTTTTTAGCAATAAATCAAAACCTCCTGAAGATATTGCAACAAATAAAGTATCATTTTAAAGGTTGTAGTCTGTGAAATTCAGAAAGGTACAAAACTATGTTTAATTTTTCACAATTTTGCAACATAATACCTACTTTGCTATGTCAGGTAAGATATGCGGATGGTGATTTAGTTGTGAGAATACATTCCCTTTAACATGCGATAAAATTCAGGTAAATAAAATTCTTTACCATGTTGAAAGATACTTAAATTACAGCATCATTTGATACAGTTCGGTGTTACTTAACGTGACTGTTACATTACATCGGCTAGTATCTTTAGTATGTTACATAGATTGTGTGTTTGTTTGTTTTCACATGAAATGTAATTTAATTTCTAACATCTGCTAAGTTGTAACCCGAAGCAACCAAAGCAGTAACCTGACTAAATTAATCAAGTCTAACTTTGTAGCATTCTGACCGAATCCGAAAGACTCTACCACAACGGAAATCGATGGCGGGGAACGGGTATCAGTATGATGAACTTGTGAGTACACTTGATGTACGGAATGTTCGGAAATCGGACGAGGGTGTTTACCGTTGCACTGTGAAGAACCATGACTTGAAGACCAACTTTCGAGAGACAAGTATTTACGTATATGGTAAGTTGTTAAAGGTTAAACCAGCATCATACTATATACTTTCCTGTTTACAATATATACATTGTAGCTGTTTTCTTATTAATGCGGTAGTACTTTCCGATTTAACAGTGCTGTTTTCTAGCTGACAGGATGGTGTGCATATCTTGGAGTATTATTAGTCAAAAATGTACAGCCATATACTGGTAACTACATATTGGCATTACATGTATTTTAGAAGTACATATGTGTATTTAACTCATTAATGTAGAATGCAATTTTGAGTATATTTGCAAGTGAATATATACTGTTAAATTGAGACTCAAAAGAGTTTACATTAACACAGGGCTACCACGATTACAAACAACATTGGCGGGTCCATAATCCGAATAATCAAATTGGTGTCGCCTTACATTGGTTTGCAGAAAACATGTTTGTCTGCCTATTTTGATGGTCAGTGTATTTTGGAAATATTTAATTCTATAATGCAGAATGTTAGTTTTAGCATGCATGCAAGTAACGATGAACTATATAAAATATATTTAAATAAGGTTTCTGTTATAAGATGTTGGTTTGCAGAAAGCATCTTTGTCTACCTATTTTGGTTAATGTATTTTGTAGTTATTTCATTCTATTGTGTACAATGCTGTTTTTAGAATGCAAGCTAGTGAATATGTACTGTAAAAAAGTTTAGATTTAATTAAGGTTAATACGATGAACTAATTATTTGTAGAAAAGACGTTCGTTTACCTGCATCCCGTGAAAGATCTCATGGAGGTTGCTGAGGGTGATCCAGAGGTCGACCTTACGATGATTGTGGATTCTTACCCCGAACCAAACATGACCTGGTTTAGGGACAACGAACCCATTAACATCGACGACAGGCATTATGAGATCAGGTACTTTCAGTGGCGTCACCATCCTAAGATCTGGTGTTGGGGGTTGGTAATAAAAAGAGAATTTTGCAGAAATTAGTAGAGTATAGTAAAGAAAATCAGTACAGAAATTATGGTTTCTGTCGGGTTTCTCATTCCATGATATATGAACTATGTTGTATTCACTGACATTGCAGTCCATGCTATTTTATGTCAGTGGCACATGTCTCATTGCTGTTATTGAACCACCCTCTAGTGACAATTGACCAGATTCTGACCAATTACTTTAACAGTGTCTGCCATCTTGTTTTGTGGAAGTGACCACATGTTTTTCTCAATAGTTCTGCCAGTATTAGCATTTTCTCTAATTATACTCACCGTTTGGTGATATTCACTAGCAATAAGTACACAAAAGGTGGTGTCAGAAGTGGGATTGTTTTCAACTACCTACAAACTGTGTCGACATGCTTCAGTGAGTACATGCCTGAACTGTCTCTGAACTGCAGACAATAGCCTACTGTCTGAGTGTCTGTGTACTGACTGTCATTCAAGCATGGCACGCCAGTTTGACCGGTTCGACCCAGAAAGAGAGCGATGGTCGTCCTACTTGATGCGTGCGGAGTTCTACTTCGACTCAAACAACATCACAACAGACCCAAAGAAAAAGGCTGCTCTGTGTTCAACCATGTCACCAGAAACATTTGCACTTCTTCAGAATCTACTGACTAAGGAAGTGACAGGAGCTTCCTACGAAGAAGTGAAAGCGGCGCTTAAACTGCATTTCGATGAAAAGCGTAACTTTCTTGCTGCGCATCTCGACTTCTTCCGCACAGTTCCGAACTGCGCACTAAAATGCACAAAATGCATGAACAAACAACCCTCAGTTAAAATGGCAGAACTACGTAGCAAAGAGCTGAACGAAATGCACGAACAAACAACAGACCACCCTCAGCAGGAGGTGCACGCTGTTCGTCAAAGTCACCCGTCTTGCCAGAAACAACGCTTCCGAGTTAAACAGCGACCTACTCACGGAGAAAAGGGCCGTGCTAACAGTCAACCTAACAGGAGAGTCCAGAAAGCCTGCTATCGAAGTGGTTCGACTGCTCATCACTACTCCATTCATCGACGCCGTCTGCAACGGGTGCGATCGTAAAGGACATATACAGGCACACGCGTCGATAAACTACAGATTTTACTGCTAATCTCAAACATCGATCTACGTTTCAAAGTGGATACTGGGGCTGCTGTGTCACTCGTTGGCCCGGATATCTGGAAGCGCATCGGATCGCCACATTTGACTTCGTCAAAGATCCGACTTTTCGTTATGGCAAGCAACCGATTCCAGTCAAAGGACAATGCAATGTCACTGTGTCCTGCAGTGGGGCCAATTGGACTTTGCCACTGATCGTCGTCGGAAAGACAGGCACGTCTCTTTTCGTGCTTGACTGGCATTCCAAGTTGATGTGAATGCCTTGCTCTACAGCAGTACTGCTACTGCATTGCCATCCACCACTGACTGCAATGTAATTGAAAAGTGTGATCGCGACCAACAGAGGGTTCTAGACCAGTACCCAGCTCTCTTCTTGCCCGGATTGGGGCTCTGCACTAAGGTGAAAACACGGCTTCTACTGAAAGAAGATGCCGTCCCCAAGTTCTACAAACCGAGACCCGTACCATTCAGTCGCATGGATGCTGTTGACAAAGAGCTACGTCGTCTCGAGGATTTGGGCATCATAACTTGTGTCGATCACAGTGAATGGGCGACGCCCATTGTCATCGTGCAGAAGCCGAATGGAAAAGTGCGCATCTGCGGAGACTATAAAGTGACTGTAAATCCTCAGCTGCACGTAGATCAGCACCCCATTCCAAGGGTAGAGGAACTGTTCGCCAAGCTGCAAGGAGGACGGCACTTTTCAAAGCTTGACATGTTTGACGCATATCTACAAGTAGAGCTAGATGGCGCCACTAAGCAACTACACGTCATAAACACGCACAAAGGACTGTTCCGGTACAATCGATTGGACCGGCACCACCGCCGGCCATTTTCCAGAAGTTAGTCGACAATCTGGTTTCTGGCATTCCATATGTGACTGCCTACCAGGACGATGTGATCGTCAACGGATGGACGAAGGAAGAACACCTGCAAAACCTCAAGCAGGTCCTCTCTGCATTGAACGAGTATGGAATGAAACTGCGACTTGACAAGTGTGAGTTCTTCCGACAGCAGGTCACCTACCTAGGACATGTGATCTCAGCAGATGGTCTCAAGCCTTCTAAGGACTCGTGAACGCCATCGTCAAGTTTCCGACGCCCGAGAACGTTAAACAGCTGGAAAGCTTCATCGGCAAGCTGAACTATTGCGGAAAGTTCTTGCCATCATTCTCTACCAACTGCGCCCCTCTAAACCGACTGTGCAGACAGGACGTCAAATGGGCCTGGTCCGCTGAGTGCGACCAGGCGTTCAACCGACTGAAGGAGATGCTGGCCCAGAAAACGCACTTGGTCCACTATGATCCAACTAGGCCGATATCTCTGGCCGCTGATGCATCGCCTTATGGCATCTGGGCTGTTATTTCTCAGTGTGCACCGGATGCCACTGAGGAACCGATCGCCTTCGCCTCCAAAACGCTGATGTTGGCAGAGAAGAATTACAGCCAGCTGGAGAAGGAGCTCACTGTCAATCATTTTCGGTGTGAGGAAATTCCATCAGTACCTGAGTGGTCGCCACTTCCAGCACAGATCACAAACCTCTGCTGGCCATCTTTAGTTCAGAGAAGAGTTTACCAGTGATGGGCACTAATAATGTTGAGCTATGATTACCACATCATCTGCAGACAGTCTGCTGATCACGCCAGTGCAGATGCTCTGTCTTGCCTGCCCATTGGTCCAGATCCGAGCTTTGACAAAGAGGAGAGCATAGCTGAAATCAACAATGAAGTGAACTTGCTCGACATTCAGGTCAATCTCAATTTGCCGTTCTCTGCGAAAACCGTCGCTGACTACACCAGAAAGGACCCGATTCTGGCAAAGGTGCTAGACTTTGTTGCAAATGGGTGGCCATCCACGTGGCCGCATAATCAGGATAAGGACAAAGTTCGTATTTACCTGAACGCCCAGACGGAGATCACATTGAAGGATGGTGTCTTTCTATGCAACTCCCGAGTCATCATTCCAACTGCACTTCATGCTAGGGTCCTCAACATGCTGCACTTGACGCACATTGGAATAGTGTGCATGAAGTCGCTTGCACGCGTGCATGTGTGGTGGCTTAATATCGAGGTCGACATCGCTGCCCACCGCAAGGACTGCACAGCTTGTGCCGAAACAGGCCCAAAGCAACCTGAAAATCTGTCTGCATGGCCCGTTCCGGATCGCCCATGGCAGCGCATTCATATTGATTTTGCCTGTCAGTTCCTAGATGACATGTGGTTGGTCGTGATGGATGCCCACTCGAAATGGCTGCACGTTCTTAAATTAAACAAGTATCCGACATCTGAGACTACTACATCCACACTCGATGACTTGTTTGCTATCTGGGACCTGTCTGAGACAATTGTATCCGACAATGGCCCGCAGTTCACCTCAAAGATGTTCTCTGACTGATGGAATGCACACTCGATCGCACTTCTGCGCCATTTCACCCACCACCGAACGGTGAAGCTGAACGGCTTGTTGGTTTTTTCAAAGAGGCCATGAAATGAGCTGTCAGAGGGGAGAGGAATTCAAATTCTGGCTTTGCGAGAATTCCTATAACAATACAGTGTCACTCCAGATTGCACGACTGGTCGTACTCCAGCTGAACTGATGGTCGGACACCAGCTGCTGTCTTCTCTCTCCGTTCTACAACCACCTGTGCACAAAGAGAAAACACAGAAGAAATCAACATTGCGAGCCAAGCCGAAATTCTCGGTATCGGTGCATATGTCCATTACAGAGATTTCAAAAAAATTCGTCCAAAATCGGTGGCTGGAAAAGTGACTGGACATGTCGGAAAGAAAATGTTCATTGTCCGAGGACCTGATGGACATTGCTGCCGACACGAAGATCAGCTGAAGTCGCGTTCCGTTCCAACAACGAACCGCCGGCGCAATCTGAAGCGTTCTGCTGCACTCGCGACTGAAAGTCCTACAAAGACGGAACAGCAGCAATACGACAACGGTGTTCCCGACTTGCCTGTTCCCGACGTTGACGAACACCTGCCTGACGAAGCCATGAACGATGAACCACCTGTCCTTGTTGATCAGCCCGTGGCACCTCGTCGTTCGACCCGCGGTAATTTTGGTATTCCGCCGAAGAGGCTCATTGAGGAATGAGCAACGAACAATTTGGAAGGGAGGACTGTCATGTTTCTCACTCTATGATATATGAACTATGTTGTATTCACCGACATTGCAGCCCATGCTATTTTATGTCAGTGGCACATGTCTCATGTTATTATTGGACCACCCTCACCATTGACCAGACTCTGACCAATTACTTTAACAGTGTCTGCCATCTTGTTTTGTGGAAGTGACCACATGTTTGTCTCAGTTGTTCTGCCAGTATTACATTTTCTCTAATTATACTCACTGTTTGGTGATATTCACTAGCATATAAGTACACAAAAGTGTCTTGACTTGTTAGACATTATATACCACACAATAAACTTGATTTTTATTTCTGAATATTTTGGTCATGTCTCATCAGCAGACTGGTATTGCTATCAGTGAAGACAAGCAGTGTTCAATGAGAGATGTAAAGATCTCATACCATGTAGAGAATTGGTTTAGGAGAAAAATGAAGGAACCAACTAAAATCTAACAACCAGAACCTTCCCCGAACCGTTATGTCAGACAGGAGCTTCTTACCAGTCCTCCAGCTTGTGTCACATGATGCTGGTCATGTGACATACTCACAGCAAAGCCAGTCCACGGACAAAGGCTGGCAGAAATATTTGGAAATTAAATTCAAGTTTCTTTTCAGGTAAATAGTATCTCATGGCTTTATAGTTGTTGTGGATAAATTAACAGCACCTTGTATTTAGGTTGCTGATGGTTGGTTACCAATTTTATTTTATCACCTGTGTTGCTTTAGGGCAAATACATTCCAGGGTTATTTTGTTATATGCCATGGTATGGCCACATGTTGGCACTGGGTTCAAGAGAATCAGGGCTCAAATCGTTTTGAAGACTGGGCAATTTTGTTTATTCCACAATGCTTCAGTTCACTCAGTGAGTACCTGGTTATAGACATTGGTGGTTATGTGTGAATGAATAGTTTTTGCACAGTAATTGCTGCATAGCTGAATGCTTCCCAGAGAAGTTAAGATGGTGTTTGAATGAGCATGTCTGCCAGGGAGTAAAGTGCTTTGAGCAGTCACGAGGACTGGATACAGTGCCATATAACAACGTATATTCCTTTATAAACAGATTGTTGTAATTAATTACTTAATTATTTACGACAGATATCGAAGGGGGAGAGCCAAGCTACGAATCTACGGGTTGAGTTCAGCTGATGCCGGAGTCTACAGGCTTGAAGCTGTCAACGCAGACATGCAGACGTCTGAATCCATCACCCTTGTCGTGACTGGTAAGTCTACTCACCATTGACACAATAGTTATTGTCCAATCTTGTCCATCCTCTGAATACAGCTTTCCAGAAACATCCGTCATGGAGACGATTGAAAGTACCGAACATTCTTCAGGATAGTTCGTTTTCAAATCAGAAGCTTTCATTTTTCATATCCAAGATGTTTAATTTACCTGGTAGAGGCTTTCGTCAACGTATTACGTCGACTTCATCAGTACCGATGACGCTGAATGACGTCATCGTACACGTGAGGCAGTTCGTAATTGCCCTCGATGAAAGTTTCTGATTTGATTGAAAGTACCATTGGCAAGAAAAACCCGTTTTAAGAAATTGTTTATTTCCTCTGCTGTTTTATTCTTAAATGCTAGTTTCAAGTAAACTGTTTACAGCAGAGCATGCATGAAGTATTGTGTGATGAAAATCGCTTAAAACTCATGCACAATTTGTTTAATAAAAAAGTGCACATGTTTTGTTTAAATCGTAAAAATTATTAACTTTTATTGTTAGCTTGGAATGCACAGAGCACCACAGCAAGTTTTCTTGTTAGGGGACCATTTCTGTTATAAGGACCTCCGTTTTCAGACTCATAAATTTCCAGGACCCGATTTTTATAACTTTAGCAAGAACACTGACAGTGACTGTGGTTGCGTTGTAGTACCCCCATCGATTACCGTCACAGTGCCTGACAGCGCCCCCTATTACATGGTCGGGGACTACATCACAATGGAGTGTGTCGCCACAGGAAACCCGGCCCCCTCTGTCTACTGGAAATGGCAGCAGTGCGATCAGCCAGGATGTGACATCGAGGAAAGTGGCTGGCAGAATGTCGAGGAATCTCGAAATATCCCGAGCGTTGATGAATCGCCGGGAAAGGCGCACCTGTTGGTGGTGTCAAAGGAATCTGGGTTTTATAAGTGCGTCGCACAGAACAAAAAAGGCGAAGTATCAAAGGAGAAGAAGTTCGTTGTAACAGGTTCGTCGTCGTGTTTTTTTCGTACCCCTCTGTCGTTCATGTTCGTTGTTAGAGAACTTAATAAATATATCTCCGAGTTAACCCTATAATCCTGTAGACTCCGGCATCAGCTGAACTCAACTCATAGATTTGTAGCTTGGCTCTCTCCCCTCGATATATATGGAAGCGCGGCTAGTGTAGTGGTTAGCACATCCGACTGGCATACCAGAGCTCCGAGTTCGAAAACCAGGATCGAGCAGGTATGGTAATTGGTGTAAAAACCTGGCTCTCAACATTGGTGACTGTGTATCTTTCGTGACTCGGAGATCACATTAATGTCGGTCCCGTCTCAATTTGGGACGTAAAAAAACATTGATGACGGCAAGACCATTACATTGTAACCACAATAGTACAGACTAGTCAGTTAATAGAACGTTGTCGAGCGCTGGAAACAACTAGAACTAGAACCCTGAAAGTCCATCTGGCCACAAGTGCCCAATCTGTCATGGTCCCAATCATCTGTAACTGCCCATAACTGCCTGTAACTGCCACATAACTGCCCATAATGACCCGTAACTACCTATAGTCCTGGACTTTAGTATATGTATATATAACTCTGGACTTTAGTATTATATATATATATATATTCTCTGACGTCTGATTGTTTTGTTGTATGTCATTTTAAATCTTAGTCTATAGAAACCAGAATAAAGGTATTCATATTTGTAATAACAAATGTGTAATTTATTTTATTATTTAATATATATGTATGGCCAGTAAATAACTAAAACAGATTAAAAAAATTAATTACACACCCAACTTGTACGGTAGCTAGAAAATACATTCCATATGCTCCTTCCATTACTCCAAAAATGTGGCTGTTTCATAATAGCTGCATATACGTGTATAATGTCGGGGGAAAAGAGAATAAACAAAAATGCTACATTAAAATAAAGATTCAAGGTTCAATTCAAGATTCAATAATGTTATTATTGATTTATAATACATTTCCTGGACTTTTAGATGTTCCGGAAGATATTGTCGCGTGTTTCAACAATTGCCCCAAAGTCAGTTTGATTCTTGCTGTCCAATTTTCAGATGTTGCTGGTGGGTTCGGATTCACGCAGCCCCACAAGCGATTGTTCCCAGTAGTGGGAGGCACTGTGTTGTTGACGTGCAAGACTAGTCGCTTCACTCATGTCGAGCCTCAGATGTTTCGCTTCCATAACAACGTGGACGTTCTACTGCAGGACGATGACAGACTGACCATCAATCACTCACAGTGAGTGGGCGGAGTTTGTGGAGCGGTCACTGTTGTTAATAGCACTTCTGTAACAACTCCATCAGCAGTATTGTGTAACGTAGTGCAGTAGAAATTTGCTTTATGATCAACTTGGTAATACAGCCACCTGGCAATTATGGTCACCTTGGTAATACATCCTCCTCGCAATTAAGGTCACCTTTGTAATGCAGCCACCTCACAATTAAGGTCACCTTGGTAATACAGCCACCTCGCAATTAAGGTCAACTTGGTAATACAGCCACCTTGCAATTAAGGTCACCTTGGTAATACAGCCACCTCGCAATTAGGGTCACCTTGGTAATACAGCCACCTCGCAATTAAGGTCACCTTGGTAATACAGCCACCTCACAATTAAGGTCACATTGGTAATACAGCCACCTCACAATTAAGGTCACCTTGGTAATACAGCCACATCACAATTAAGTTCACCTTGGTAATACAGCCACCTCGCAATTAAGGTCACCTTCGGACAATCCCAAATTATTTTTGTAACAGTAAAGTATAAGAAATTAGTCCCACCAATACAGTCACCTGGCCATTCAGGTCACTGTCCCAAGGGTGACCTTAATAGTGAGGTTTCACTGTATTGTGTAATGTGGTATTTATGTTTTCTGAATTATTTTATGACATTGAAAATTATTTGATAAAATCTATGAGTAAATCACTAATTGAACAAGTTTCCTTAACAGACCAGATGCGAAAGAGTATTTTGCGACTAGAGAATATAACTTGACACCACTGCCCTTCCTTGGAAGATGTTACGTAACTGTTTTGTTCCTGCCAGGAATGCTTACTCGCACATCGTACAGATGACCTTGAGGAACATCCACCTGTCGGACTCTGGTCAGTATTACTGTCAGACCAAAGACTGGACGGGCCACGCGGTGCGTTCACAAGTTCAGTACTTCCCCCGAAGTAAGCATACGTTGTTGTTGTTGTTGTTGTTGTTGTTGTTGTCTACGTCATATATTCATGTATATAAGTCTTTCGGGTGTTGCCCTTAACTGCGCCCCAGGCCCTTAGCTAGAAATATTGTTTGTCAGTCTTGAATTAATTAAAAGTGTGCCTTTTAGCACGCGAACGGCTTGTGTGGAAGCCTTTCACATCAATCACAGCCGTTATTGGCCAGTTTAGTTTTTTTTCAATGACACCTCAGTGTCATTTGATCCAATTATTTAAAGGGAATAAAACCCCCCTATTGCTTGAATTCATATTACATTACATCTTCCTGTATATTTCCATTTCTGCCAAGACAATCATTTTACCAGAATTCAATATATTAATAATTTCACAATTTACTTTGTGCAACTGGTCTTCTTTGATATGCAAATTTTTGGTCCGCTTTTCAGTATGCGTAGGTATGATGATAGAGGCGTGAATGTTGTGCAATATGCTAGCAGTTTCAAACCAATCACAGCATGTTTATAAAGATATATGCTGGGTCGAAGCAAGCGTCCAGATGAGTCATTGTCTGGTATTCCGATGTAATATAAACACTAGTCATTATAGAAGAAAAAGCATCTATTTTATGGTTCCACACGAATACCACCTTTGTTGAAAAAATGAGGTGATAGAACCTCCGCTCCAGTCAACCTGACAACATCAACAAGACAAGCCGACCGCAAAAACTTTTGCTGCATCAGCTTATTTTGAGAAAAATAGTTTCGATTGTGACCCAGGAAAACCAATCTACATCAGTAAACATACACGCACATGGAAATGTTGTATCCAACTGCAGAAAGTAACGTTATATAATATCATGAAGGAATAGCTGTACAATTTAGCGTAACCCTGAATCTGGTAAATTCTTTTTCCGTCAGTCTCGGCGCACATCTGGTTTTATTATCGACACGGGTTCAAACCAAACTTTTTTAAAAGTGTATTTTTATTTATCTTTTCGCAAAGTAATATAAACCAAGCCATTTTTACACTGTTAAATATATCGAATGTTTTGTGGTGATTATTTATTCGCGAAAAAAATTAAAATAATATATTACCGGGATTGTACAATTTCCGCTGATATTGTATGTTTTTTATTTACATTTATCCAGACAAACCATTTTGTCTTCACATATATAATTATGATAAACTAATATACCTATAGTATATAGCAAAAGGATTAATCTTCAATTTTCGTTAGTGCAATAAACACACATTACCAATTCATACAAGTGTTTCTTTGATGCTGTTTTTCATTGATAATATAGGTTTATTGCACTGATTATTTTAAAGATTAATCCCTTTGCTATATACTGTACTGTGCTTGGAAACCATATATCATGGGAAGATGTCACATATTGAGTGTTATTAAGTAAGTAAATAAGTAAGTAATTTATTTACAGCAACAACATTTAAGAATTACCCGTCCCGTTATTTTAAAAATATAACATTTTCAACATGCAAACAAGTAATCATATGTGTTGGTGGAAAGGGGGTGAACAGACGTGTAATACTTATATATGGTTCACCCCAACCAGTATAGTTACGTGTTGTACAATACAATATATTACAAGATATATGAATTATAAAACCAACGAATAATGCAATATACGGTGCCTACACAATGTAATATCTTGCTAGAATTATTTTGATGTTTTTTCTTAGTTCTAGTACATAGATAGAATATGGAACTGATAGGTTTTTAAAATGCCTGTATGGTTAAACAACTCAGGGCCATTTGATAATTTTCTGTTGGTGATTATTATGAATAAGTGCATTAATATTTTCATTCGACTAACTGAAATATGTTGTATGTTTTTGTCAACCATGATCGAAGTAACACTTGAGTGATGTCTTTTGCAGTTTTTTACCGGATATCTATTGTACGGAAAAAACTACTTCGAAAGAGGGCAAAAATCTCTCAGCGTTAGAAATTTTGTTAGGCACCATGTTATTAAAAGAGGCCGTCTATTCCGTGTTTCTCATTAATTAATGTAATGTTCTTCAGATTATACTGTGTTGAAAGTATACTGCCCGCCAAATTGTGCCCCTGCTAATTCCGGGTCGATGAACAGACTGCATGTCTTTAAGATGTTAATGTGCTTTATGTGCGTTGACAGAGATTGTGAAACCAGTATTCAGCAAGCGGCTGGCAGGCACAATCTATGTGGAGCCAGGAATGAAACACGTACTAGAGTGCGACGCTACAGGTCTGCCCGTCCCAACTATCACCTGGATGAGGGACGGAGAACCCTTCCTTGGTGACGAGAAGGACAAAGTCATGTTTAACAAGAACCACACAAGGTAGTGTTTCTGTCTTTGCAAGGGGGGCAGTGTCACACGGTAGCATCAGACTGTCGATCGAGGGGACGATGGTTCAATCCCACCTACCGCCGCATCATAACTTAAGCAATTTAATTCCCCGCACGTTGCCTGTGTCTTTCAGAAGAGACTCAAAGTTGTTAGTCCCTTCTATCTGGTGTCTGTGCCAGGGGAAGTAAAAGATCCCTCACTGGGGGTAAATATGTAACCTGTCGCGGACTCACAGAGTAGGGGTCTCTGTCTCTAACCCACTGGATCTTGCTCCCAGCGGCTGGAGTTGCTTCTCGGTCGGCCGTGTGAGAGATGCCGAGATGGCTGTGTGTACAATGTATTATTATTATTATATGAATGTATATACATACATCCTTGCAAGCCAGAGATGGTAGTCGACTACACTAGCAGATATCTTACGCAGTATATGGAAGTTCAGTAAATCCAGTGTTTGTTGTGGTAGTGGTTGACTCCGTTTGTTGCGACAATGGCTGGTGGAACTTGCAAATGCCTGTTTGGCATGATCACTTGGTTTCAACGTAATTAAAACCTAATTCAACAAACTTCCAGCTAATAATTACCACCCTGGCATGACAGGATGATTCTGGGTAATAGAAAAGACAACTTCGCATTATGCCGTTGTCATTTGACTCTTATCTGTTTAAATTCATTAGCATATAACAGGAAAATTATATTAAATCAATTGCTGATCATTGAGACACATTGAGGGGGTCACGATGTTAGATATCAGTGTAAATTAAATATCAGAAAAAATCAGAGGTCTATAGATGAGTGGAACAGATTATTGGATGATTTTTGTGGGTGCTAGCAATGCAAATATGTGTAAGAGCAAAACTTACAAATACCTCAGAAGGGCGGGATACATATAGATAAGAAAGTTGGACTCGATAAGCCAAAGGCTTCTTTGTCCACCTGCTATCTGGAGTTAATTCACTGGGTGGCAGTCTTGTTAAATTTTGTTAAATATAGATTTTGCTATATGATTTACAAGACAAAAGAGCAAACTGCCACGAGTTATGAATGAATACATCCATTGTATCTGTTTTCTCAGATTGGTGTTTACGAAAACAACCAAGGAATATTCGGGAGTTTACACGTGTAAAGCGTCCAATCGCGGTGCTGCAGTCATCAGCAACCTAACACTACACGTGCAAGGTATGTTGAATCCTCTAATTTTGAACTAAGGGTGGATTATCTGGCTTTTTTGTTCTTCCCCCTGCACCCAAATGTTTAATGACTAGTGAAATCCAAGATGGCTGCCATGCTGATTTTTAAGGAAATCCAAGATGGCTGCTGTGTAAAAGAAATGTACAGTAGTGAGGTCTAGCTCCTGTACAGTTGCTGTTGTACCTCTCCACTGCTCCCTGTCAGCAGCACCCTCTCTCCGCTTTTCACCCTTCACGTCTTTCTTAAAAAATCTCTACGTAGTTTTCCTATCTCAGCCATGGTCTTTTCCTGCATTCTTGATGTTTTTCCACCTATCCTTGCTTCATTAGTCTGCTCACTTCGATTCTTATGAAGTGGTCTTCCGAGATCATCTTGCTTCTTGCCAATCCCCCGGTCTACACTAACATTGAAATTAGCAATAGTTTTATTACTAGCAGGAGATGTAAGTCTCAATCCTGGGCCAGCTGTTAGACGAAACATTCGGGTGGCCACTACAAACGTTCGATCTGTACGAGATAAGACAGCCTCAATTTGTGATTTATTAATTTCAAAGAAAATAGACATTTTTGCTGTAAGTGAGACCTGGTTCAGACCACATGATACACCTGAGTGCATTGCTGACGTTTCCCCTTCTGGTTACACCTTTCACCATTGACCACGTTTAGTCGGCCGTGGAGGTGGTGTTGGCTTTCTAATATCACAGCAGTTCAAAGTTAAATTACATTCCAACCCTGAGTACTCCAGTTTTGAGTTCATCTATGCTGAAATATCAGATTCTTCTTTCTCCGCATACTTTGATTGTATCTATCGCCCTCCAGGACATCCGGCAAATTTCTTTGAAGACTTAGGATATGTTGGAAAATCTGGCAATTATTCATTCAGAATGTTAAATTCTTGGTGATTTTAATCTTCATTTGGATATACCTTCTACAATTACAACTACGTTTGATGATATTCTGGCATCATTTGATTTGAAACAACATGTTACCTTTTCGACACATATACATGGCCATTGGCTTGACCTCTTGATAACCCATTCAACTTGTAATAATATCCAAGCACCTACTGTTTCAGATGGGTTATCAGACCACCATACTGTCATTGCTAATGTTAAAGTTTCTATAACCCCATTAGAGTTGAAACACAATGTGTCTTACAGAGCCATTCACAGGATTGATATTACAGCTTTAATGGCTGATATCCTTATATCCGACCTTATCACAGATAAAAAAAACACATCTATCTGACTTATATAAACAGTACTGTCAAGTACTCAATGCATTACTTAACAAACATGCACCTATAAAATCAAAATGTGTGTCAGAAAGGCCACCGGCTCCATGGATGACTTCCGAAATTATACTATCTAAAAGGCGTCGTTGTTATTTAGAGCGAGTATGGCGCAAATTGCACTCGCCTTTAGATAGGTTGCGCGATTCTAAGCAATGTCACCTCTGTAACAAACAAATGGCCAAACTAAATCAGATTATTATACAAATATGGTCATAGATAAGTATGATAACCCACATCAGTTATGGAACTGCATCAATAACATTCTGTGCAGACGGCCTGCTCCATCACTACCTGATCATGTGTCAGTTAAGTCTCTATGTGATTCGTTCTCTAGTTACTTTAAGAATAAAATCAGTATTATTCGTTCTGCTTTCCCATAATTTAAGTAATGTCAGTGTGGACTTTCCACAAATAAAGTCTCTACTTGTATCATTTGAACCTGCAATAGTTTATGAAGTTAGGAAAATAATTACGTCCTCCCCAAATAAATCTTGTGCACTTGATCCATTTCCAACAATATTGCTAAAAGCATGTCTCGATACACTAATTGGACCTATAACAAATATTATAAATGCATCACGTTGCTCTGGCTGTTTTTCTGATGATTTCCAATACGCCCATGTCACACCACTTCTTAAGAAGTCATCTCTGCCTAAACAAGACCTAAACAGTTATAGACCTATTTCTAATCTTAGCTTTATTTCCAAAATAGAAAAGGTTGTAGCAAGTCGTCTAAGGTCTCATATTAGCACAAATGTCTTAACTAATGTGTCACAATCAGCATATCAACAGTTTCATTCAACAGAGACTGCCCTCTTAAAGGTTCACAATAACATTAACTTGAACATTAATAATGGTAAAGTGACTGCATTTACCTTACTAGATCTCTCTGCCGCTTTTGACACAATTGATCACAACACTCTCATTGAACGCTTATTAAAGTGGTACGGCATATCTGGCACAGCTCTAAGCTGTTTTTTTTTTATATCTAACTGATAGATACCAAACTATAAAGATGGGGAACTGTTTTTCAGCTGCACTGCCGACTTTATTTGGTGTTCCCCAAGGTTCTGTTCTTGGGCCTTTGCTTTTTACTCTATACCATGCCACTAAGCTCTGTTATACAAAGACATAACTTGGATCATCACCTTTATGCTGATGATACTCTACATTTCGTTGGCTACCCCGGATACAAATCGCTCCCTTAGACACCTTAGTGATTGCCTTCAAGATATCTTCCACTGGATGACTGACAGCAAGTTGAAATTAAATGCAAATAAAACTGAATTGATTGTTATTGGTACTCCAGTGCAGCGTAGTAAACTGGATGGTTTTTTCCCTATGCGTATTTTGAATCAGTATATTACGCCAGCAACCTCGGTGCAGAATCTAGGAGTGATCTCTGATAGTAACTTCAATTTCTGACAACACATATCTGAAGCATATCGCTGCTGTGTTTATCATATTCGTGATCTTCGCCGTATTCGCCGGTATATGTCATGTTCTGTTGCTAAGACTATTGCAACAGCGCTTGTTAGCAGCAGACTTCACTATTGCAATTCCCTCCTTTATAATATCGCTAGCAAAGATATCACAAAACTTCAGCGTGTACAAAATTGTCTAGCAACAGTAGTTACAAGATCTCCTTGTTTTTCTCGCTCTGTACCACTTTTGAAGTCTTTGCATTGGCTTCCTGTACGATATCGTATAATATTTAAGATCTGTACCATTACATGCCAGGCACTGTCCAGTAAGCAACCATCTTATTTGCATTCACTGCTTACTCCTGTAAGAAAACCTATCCAGCTTCGATCATCTAGTTCTGACCTATTTTTGTTCCTAGAGTCAACACTAACATTGGAACTAAGGCTTTTTCTGTTGCTGCACCAACTCTTTGGAATATGCTCCGCTCCCTCTTAGTGTTAGATCAGTTGAAAATAAAAAAAAATTCTGTTGTCATTTAAAAACTTATCTTTACAACTTTGCTTATCCACCGTAGCTCCCTAGCGCCTTGACCCATCTGTTGACAACTGGAATACTGCTTAAGGATTTTGAGATTGACCAATCCTTTTGTTTTGATGGGCATCTGAGCTTGGTTTCCAAGGATTTAGGCGCAATAGAAGTTATCTTATTATTATTATAAAGCTGCACTGTATCACAATCTCTGTGTTTGAATGAACTGGTCTACCAGGGGTGAAGTATAAAGCCTTTTGAGCTGGACCGAACGAATACCACGTTATATGTGGAACGAACCGCTGATGGACGTTCGTGTATTAAGAACATTAAATATGTTTAGAAAGTCTTTAAAGACTCATTGTTTTCTTAGAAATGTTACCAACATTTATATCTTGATGGACATTATTTGTAATTTCATATTTTAGTACTATCTCTCTTACCAATGTTTATTTTAAGGGTTTAAATTTAAAGATTTATCTGTTTGTATATATAAAAAATATATACACTGACCTGCACATTTACTTTATTGTATACAGGCGTCAATCTACTAAGCAGGATTTAACACTTAATAAATACATTATTATTGTTACTAACTTACCTTTACTTTGTTTTTTCACCCTGTCATAGCTACCCCACCCACGAGCGAGGAGACTTCAATGGACCAGAACTTAAGTGGGGCTCAGATTGGTATTATTGTTGGCATCATTCTTGCAGTCGTTGTAATATTTGTTATCCTCATCTACATCATTATCAAGCGGGTCTTCATGCGACCAAAGGTCAGTGCCTTATTTTCACTCAAGGTCAGTGCCTCGTTTTCATTCGAGGTCAAATTCTTTATTTTATTTATTAATTCTGAATATGGGAAATCTTTCGGTCAAGTTGAGACAGGACAGAAAATAATTGTACAACTGTTAGTTAAATTAGGCACACATAAGTACACGTATGCAGACGTATGTTTGACTGAATATTTATCTTTGTAATTAATTGACACCCGTGAAGATAAAATATAGATCAAGTCAAACAGCATTTTATGAAAGACATCTTAGAGTATTTTATGCAGTCTTAAGTATGCAACTGGCAGATTCTGCGGAGGCAAAAATACTTTTGAAGTTGGTTGGTTCCCACGCTTCTAACCTCAAAGTGGGATGGAGCAGACATTTTCAGTAAACTTCCTGCTAATAATGATAACATCTGGGTGGATTGTGACACTTCCATTTGTTGTGTTCAGTACATGGGTCTTCATGAGTACCTGCTCTCCAACAAGGAGATCACAATCAACCCTGATATGCCACTAGACGAACAGACAGACTCCCTTGGGTACAATCCAAAGTATGAGTTTCCACGGGAAAGACTCAAGTTTGGTAAGATATTTGCTTTTGACAAAACTGTATTTATTGTTTTTATACGATCATACTGATTGCATGAAATAAAAACATTAGTATTGTTCTTATCAGTAAAATATATATTGATAAATGATCTGATTTTATTTATACTTTTTTTTATTTGAAAATGTACGAGACTTAAGGCTTGTTTAAATGTCATCAGTCAACACAATTAGTTTTATTGTATTCACAAATCAATTTAACTTTTGGACACTTTTGGTTTGATTGGTAATTTTTGTATTAGTATCTATCCATGTAGACTAGAATGACGAAGAGTCTCTAGACTGGAACATTAATTTATGACATGATCAAAAGAAATTTCCGTGGTAGCCCACAGAATTGATGGTTCGAATCATAATTAACTTCACGAATGGAAATCCATTTCACATAGAAGACATTGAAACAAATTGATAGACAAATTATAGGCAAATAGCATTGTTCCGTACAATTGCTTGTCCGCTCTATGCAAAGACAAGAACGGTGTGCTGCTTTTCTTGGATTTTGGTTCATATTTGGTGACTTTTACTTTTTTTTGTTTTGGAATATTTAAGCACTATTAGTTGATGATTGTACGTACTTTATGGAATACCGGTTTGGCTGAATAGAAAAACCGGTTTCAAAACCGTTTAGAAAAACCGGTATACGGTGAACATAAGACGCACACTCGTCGATGTGGATTTAGTCTGCCATTTTTAATCCATGTCTTTGTGCGCAGATGTCATATTGGGTCAGGGAGCTTTTGGACGCGTGATGAAAGCAGAGGCGATTGGAATCAATGGCACAGAAGGCTCTACAACAGTCGCGGTCAAGATGGTCAAAGGTGAGGGGTCACGAGGTCACGATAGGGGTCATCGTATGGTCAGTGAGTGAAATTGGTGGGTGGCCAGTCGGTTGTTATAGAGAGTCCGATGCAACGTGAATTGTTCGTAGTATTTCACATATTTTGTATCATTACAGATCAACCTCACTTTACAGTGACCTCAGTAATACAGCCACCTTGCAATTAAGGTGACCCTGAGACAGTAAAAGTAAAAAAACGTAAGTTCTTATATAGCGCAGTATCCAGTCCTCAGGACTGTTCAAAACGCTTTACACTTTACTCCCTGGCAGACCTGTTCAATCAAACACCATCTTGACTTCTCTGGGAAGCATTCAGCCACACTGCAGTTAATGTGCAACAACTATTCGTACACAAATATCCACCACTGACTAGCCAGGTACTCATTCATACAGCCGAGTGAACTGAAGCAATGTAGAATAAACAAACTTGCCCAAGGTTCGACACCACCGCACAGGATTTGAACCCGGGTTCTCTCAGTAGCGAAGCTCTAGCCACTGCACTACTGCGCTCCACAGACAGTCCCAAATTATATCCAAGAAATCCGAGTAGTGAGGTGACCTTATTAGTAGGACTAGTTTTCTGTACGTTACTGCTGTGAAAATATTTTGGGACTCATAAAGTGATCTTAATTGAGAGGTGACTGTTTTATGAAGGTAACCAAAATAAATTAGTTTTGACCTTACAAGATAAGAGATCAAGATGAACACAAGGGAGTTAAATTCACAGATTTCTTGTGTGATACCAGCACTGTATTGGACTAGATAATACAACTTTGTTTTACTGGGGTTACATTATAAATTTACTGTAATTTATTCATGACATTGGTATTTAATTTCTGATGCTATAAGTGTGGGCCAGAATAAAACCTGTTCTATGGCATATTAAAGGGGCCCCCTACATTTTTTGCTGGTCTAATTTTAAATTGTTTTTGTAAAAAAGCAAACAGACCATGACATGGTAGCTCATGTGTGGAATTTTGATAGAAATCATCAAACTATTAATTTACAGTCGAATCTTGCTTTACGGTCACCTTGGCAATACAACCACCTTGCAATTAAGTCCTAAATTATTCCCATTACAGTAAAGTATACGAAATTAGTCCCACTAATAAGGTCACCTCTCTATTCAGGTCATTTCCCCCCAGTCCCAAAGGTGACCTTAATAGGGAGGTTCTACTCTATTTAATTGTTGTCTCAGAATCAGTTAAAGTTATTTTTTAAATTGGAATCTTCGCATGTGTTGCAGATATGTCAGACAGAGAACAGGTAAAGGCTTTGCTGTCGGAACTGAAGGTGTTGATTCACATCGGTCGTCACCTCAACATCCTGAATGTCCTTGGCGCCGTCACAAAGGACATCAACAATGGTAGATAAGTTTTAGACGAGTTTAAATTATTTATGACATTTTGTAGATTTTCTATTGCATATTTTATAGATAATTTTGTGTGTGTGTTTATAGTAGAGATACTTTGTAATTTACATATCTCAGATGTCTAGTTTAAATTTTTTTTTAAATAGAAATACACTTGTTTTTATGCATTTTTTAGTATCTATATCTATATCTGACTTGTTTTAAAGTACTTTTGAGCAGTTCAGGCTGAAAAGGATCCTATATACATTTTCATATTATTATTATAGTGACACCTGCTAGGCAGTAACCTTTTAGAAGCAGAATTGTTGCAGATATTTTACAGTATTATTTTCACATAATTATTTAAAAATCAATCACACAGAAAGAATTCTTTAATATAAATCAGTCGTTGCTTAATTTATGCATAAAAACAAATTAAATTATGCATTTGCGCAAAAATAAGCATTATTACTCTTAGTTTCCTGTGGATGCAAGAACATATGTTTGCCTGTAGGATTGAAATCATATTGTTTGACCTATGACCTTCGTCGACCATCATAGACGAATTTTGATTGGTCGTTGCAGGTATCCTGTATGTGATCGTCGAGTATTGTCACTATGGTAACCTGCGTCAACAACTTCTGAGGAAACGCGACGATTTCATTGACACAATGGACGATGAATGTAAGTGGAACGCAGCGAGCAAGAAAAAAGAGGCTCAGACTCGTGGAACATCGGGACTCAACTACATTAACGTATTCCATGGCAACGACATGAACGACGGCGGTGCCTCAAACCATCTCAACAATGACACCGTTCCCTTGACAACGAAGGACCTTGTTTGTTACGCATTCCAGGTTGCACGCGGAATGGAGTTCCTCTCCTCGAGGAAGGTGTGTGCCGTTTCCTTCGGGCAATCCCATCTTTAGCCTTATTTAAAAGACGTAATCACTTGCCTCTTGTGTGGAATGCATTGTACAGCTAAGTGCGTTGATTTGAAGATCTACTATTTTTAAATTAGTTTGACTAATTAACTTTTTTATTTATATAACTAATTAACTTATATCTTATTAATATTTATTTAACTAATTCACTATATATTATGATGTACATATATCTATTTTTTTTATTAATTCATCATTATTTATTTGAGTTTGCATTTTAAAATAATAACTATGCATGTATAACAATACATTGGTTTTTATAATATTAAAAAACTTCTGTATTGCTTAAATCATGAAGAAGCTGAGCTTAAAAATGCAAAAAGCCAGAGTTATTAACCATTTTATAATGATGAGGGACATGTAAAAGTCATAATCCTATTGAGGATCTGCCAAAGACTTAGGATGGAAATGTAATTTAGAAAAAAATTGTCTTAACTTTTTTGCACTGTTGAGCATAAATTGATATATTTTGTTTTAATAAGTGTTAGGTGTTTTGGTTTATGCATTATAAAATAATTTGTTTTCTTTTGTACCATTGTTTGGATGAAAATGTACTAAAACCAAAGTTACAATTATTATCTTGGTACATGTATAATATAACTTGAATATTTGTATTTCTTCAAGATAAATAAAATCGCTATATTATTATAATTATTTTGATGCAATTTGAATGTGAATTTGAAATTAAAATTGTTTGTTAAATTGCAGTATATCCACAGAGATTTGGCTGCAAGAAATGTGCTTCTTGCTGAGGACAATGTTGTGAAGATCTGTGATTTTGGACTTGCGAAAGACTGCTACAAATATGGAACCGAATATAAGAAGAAGTCAACGGTAGGTTGTAAGAGTGGTTACTGGGAGGGGAAAGGGTTAAATGAATTCTGTACCATTACCCAGTATCAGCCTGGGGTGGCAATTATTAGCAGGAAGTTCACTGAATCAGTTGTTTTCATCCCAATTTCTGGTCAGGTGTGTGGGAACCATCCAACTTCAAAGGTATTTGGAACCATCCAACTTCAAAGGTATTTATGGGTAGGAATCCATGCCACCACTATAAGTGCCAATATCGAATGGTGACAAATTTAAAGTTTGATGTACGATTTGAACATTTTGGTGATACAACCTTCAAATTATGAAAACATTTTC
The DNA here is from genome assembly GCA_020002185.1 of Paraescarpia echinospica. Classification (NCBI taxonomy): domain Eukaryota; kingdom Metazoa; phylum Annelida; class Polychaeta; order Sabellida; family Siboglinidae; genus Paraescarpia; species Paraescarpia echinospica. The sequence goes on along the minus strand of CM034543.1, from coordinate 34,018,332 downwards.
AGGCTAAATAAATCCAATTTTGTGCTTAATAATTTTTGCAGACAGGATACATTTAACATATTTGTTTTAGTATTAAAAACAGTATATTAAAAAAGAACAGACATAATTACTTTAAAAAGAGGAACAGATAGTCTTGACTAAAAATAATTTCTTTCTAACTTCATATCAGTATCACCGGCATGTAGACTACCGGTATATTTTAAATTTGCTGTATTTTAATTGTTAAAATATAGCAAATTTAATCTTCTTGGTGTTTGTAATATGCTGTGAAGCTCCACGAACAATCTTGGATGTGTCACTATATGAAATAAAATATATTATTAATTAATGAAGTAAAATGTAGTATTGTTTTAACCCTTTGTCTACCACAGGGTCCAGTACCAGTGAAGTGGATGGCGCTGGAATCTCTCACTCACCAGGTCTACACCACCAAGAGTGACGTGTAAGTGTGAATAGTTGCAACACTCGCAACTGTTAGTGTGAATAATGTAAACAGTTTCAACACTCACAAGTGTTAGTGTGAATAATGTAAACAGTTTCAACACTTGCAAGTGTTAGTGTGAATAATGTGAACTGTTTCAACACTGGCAAGTGTTAGTGTAAATAATGTAAACCGTTTCAACACTTGCAAGTGTTAGTGTGAATAATGTGAACTGTTTCAACACTCGCAAGTGTTAGTGTGAATAATGTGAACTGTTTCAACACTTGCAAGTGTTAGTGTGAATAAAGTGAACTGTTTCAACAGTTGCATGTGTTAGTGTGCATAATTGCAATATTTTAATGTGTTCATGTTATTGTCAGTAGTTGCAACACTTTCAAGTGTTAGTGTTAGTACTTGCAACACATCTAATTTGTAGGTGCTAGTGTGAATAGGTGCAACACTTGCACATATTAGTGTGAGTAGTTGCAATAATTTAATATATTAGTGTGAATATATTCAACGTTTGCAATGTGTACGTTTTTGTGTGAATAGATGTAACACTTGTATTGTGTAAGTGTTGGGGTGTGAACACGTACAACACTTCTAATGTGGGAATCGTTGCAACACTTGTAATGTGTGTTCATGTGAATACACACAATCATGATTATCGTATCAGTTTAAACCGTCCTTGAGTGAAGCAAACTTTTCCTTGAGTTTTCTACACCACTCTTGCAAGCAGAAGTTTTAGTTAACAGGTTACGTTTCTATACAAAGTTGTGATGTTTTCTGTGCAGTTTTGGTTTATGATTGTTATAGACAAAGTAAACACACTTAATTATTTGTATTTTACTTGTAGATGGTCGTTTGGTGTGCTAATGTGGGAATTCTTTACACTCGGTAAGGTTATTACATACATTTGCAAAGTTGCCTTCAGAATAAATCCTTGTGACATCAGCCTTGATGGCATTTTTCGTAATCTGGCAATACATAGTAAACCAGCTCTTCTTCAAAACATATGCCAATCATTCGATATTACAAGAACACAGTAATTTGCATCACAAATATATGATCACAGATTTACCTTAAAAAAATGCTTATATTTATACAGAATTGTAATATCTTTGTGGGTAATGAGGGATATGAATTGTCTTTTGAAGAAAGTTATATAAAAATACATATTTGGAATATGGATGTCATTCACAATTTCCTGGTTTTTGCAGGTGGAAGTCCCTACCCTGGCATAGAGATTGATGAGACATTTGTAAAGAGATTGAAGGGAGGATATCGAATGGAGAAGCCACCCTATGCTTCTGAGGTCATGTAAGTACAGATACCTGTACGCATCACAGATCTAAATTGAACGTGCAGTTCACTTGTGGTACAGTTGGAATATTCATGTTATAATTAATATAAATAAATTATGTGTAATATACACTTTCAACAGTGATTACAGTTATTAGTGAAATAAACTAATATACATGTTTGCAAACATGTTGTTGACATACATATTAGTGACTTGAAATTCTCTATCAATCTGTTTAAATATGTATTTAATCGATATGATAGTAGTTTTTGTTCATTAATCAGCCTATAACGTTCAGGTTCCATCACTTCCCATCTCTGAAATATACATGCAGTATATGTGACATAGACACAGAATACATGTTAAATGAAATCTGTGAGGCATCTCTGGAAATGTTTCTAATAACTATTTTTTGTAAATTTTAACAGGTCCATATAATAAATCTTCTATGATCACATCCCAAAATATATCTCATCTGTACAAAAATGTTTTTCCGTTTGTTCGCCATACTCGAAAGCAGCATTCGGCACACTTTAGTAGATTAATGCACAGTAGGTTTGACATTTAAAAAGTGATAAGAAGTGGCAGTTTGATGAAGGAATGTGCGTGTTTGAACAGAAGTTCTTCTTTTGCTAGCTACCGGTGCATGATGCAATGTTGGGACGCAGACCCTGATGAAAGACCAAACTTCACCCAACTGACAGAGAGCTTCGGCAACATGCTCCAGGCCAGCGTGAAAGAGGTAAGAGTTGACAGTCACTCACCTGCCACAGCGAACCGGGTACTAAGTGGCACAGGCCTATTCTGCAAACGAGCCAAAAATAGATCTCTACGTCATGTTCCATCAGTTTTTTTATTTGGACAGAAATGCCAGGTTTTTTTCCTCGACAAACAATCCAAAATTAATCATATGAAGGCATTTATGAACCTACGGGTTAAAAACAATAGACTTTATGACTTGAAGTGACCATGTTTCTCAAAACGTTGCAATACATCAAAAATTACTGAACATATATCAACAAATGATGTATCATTTTAAAGCTCAAGATCTGTTGAATAAAAAAATAAAAAACTCAATTTCACAATTTTGTGACTTAGTATCTACTTTACTGTGGCAGGTGACATTTGCTGATAGCAGCAGCTGACATCTGCAGATATTGATACTTTCTCTGTGAGTGCTCATATTGTCGCATAATTGAACCACAAACACCTAATATGATATATCCCAAAGTGGAAAAAACCTGTTGCGGCCTAACAGAGCCAATGGTCTTGATGTACAAATAACCCACACAGACACTGAGTCAGAGGCTACCATAACTCTTGTTCAGATGGCGGAGTAAATGTGATGGGTGCCTCCTAAACAAATATTGGTGCTAAGTAAATGAACATTATGTTTAAAATTGCACGTTGGTTTAATTACAAATAATTTTAATTTGATAAGATAACAAAAAATGTATAATTCAGTCAGTGCAATTTAATAACAACTTTATTTATACAACAAAATCTAAAGTAAAACTGTTCAGTAGCGTTTACAATCAAAAAGCAAAATATTAATGGGATATTAATGTGAATGTTTGATACGTTTCAGCACTACCTGGAGTTGGACTCAAACTACATGACCGAGGATGCAGCGGAGGCGTCCAACTACCTCAAGATGGAAGGCTCCGTCTACATCCCGATGTCTCCGAGCGATTCACTCACTGAGAAACTTCCGACCGGCGACGAACCAGAAGACGAGGCGAAAGGATACGCCGACAAATTACGACGGCGCATTTCGTCCGCGAGCGAAGCAATCCCGCTGAAACCGATGAAACAAATCGAGCCGATCATGAGGTCAGAAAGTAGTCCGGCGGCTGCGTCGAGTTTGCCTCCGAGAGAAGAACATTGTGCTGCAGCAGAATCTAGTGATCCGCCCGAGGAGACAACAGCGCTTGTTCACCATGATGCAGAAAGTAGTTCGGCAGCGGCGGCTGACAGGGGTGAAAGTGCGGCGGCGGCGGTGGCTAGCGAACGTTTTTCACCCCCTGCACCCCCACGGCGGGGTGTAGAAATGAGGCCAAAGAAGGGATGCAATAGTAACGATTCGGTGGCGTCAAGTGGGTTTCACTCGGACTATATTCCTGATATGGATTCGGCACCCCCGAACTACGACCTCGTTATGAGGAATGGTCGCACTGGAGAGGATGTGTCTGTAGTCTGAAGGGCATTGGTCATTTGGTGGACAGATCAATGGTCAACTGACTGTCAGGACTGGTCAGTGGAAATGGTCAGGCAGTAGACTTGGTTAGGTATCGGACACAGGGCAAACTGTCAGGCAAGGAATGTGGTCAGTTCTAGTCATGGAGCAGGACAACAGTAGTTACTAGTGATGTCCACTGCCACTCCTGGCACAATGCCAAAATATTGCCAAAGATGATTACAGTTAAATATAATTAATATACTGGTCTGTATCATAATTTCACAGAAATTTTGAATTTAAAAAGGGGCTACAAATTTACTGAATACAGTTAACACATATTTTTTATTATTGTTTCTGTAATATTTAATAAGGGGTTCTGAATTTACAAAATAATTTTTTTTAAATATGAATAAATATTTTGCAATGTGTTTGAAATAACAGTTTTATTAATGATTATTACATAATTTGTTATACTTTACACTGTACAAACAAGACAGGCTGGTTACACACTAGATTTATGACTGCCTTTTATGAATGAGTTATGATAACTTTTTAAGTACGATTATTTAAAAAAGAGAAACATGTACACAGATCTTAAGTGTGTATATAACATGACGTGTGTAGCTGTAGGTAAAATTTAACCATTTTTATACAGATGCAAGTTTGTTTTCTGATCTATGCAGATATTGGTTGTTGAAACAAATATTATTATTATATTATTAATATTTAGAATTACTCTAAAGTGATTCACACCTTTGCATATATTTGTTGTATATACACCTGTATATATGTTAATATCATGCTGTTTAGCTTGTAGTTAAGAAAATAGCGTGTCGGTAGAATATGTTGTATCATTTATGAATTATGTTAACTGCCAGCATTCAGGGGCCATTTCAGAGACGATTTATGATTTGGTTTGTTTTAAAGGTCACTCAAACAGTTTATTTTAACAATTAGACATATTTATGATAAAGTAACTACAGTTTAGAAAATTACATTTCTTTTATATGTTTATCCTAAAAGGATTTACTAGTTTTTGTACACATGTTCAATGGTCAGGATTAGCATTGTGATATCAGTCCACAATGCTTTGCGTGTCTTCTACAATTGTACGGAGTTTTGTAAACTTACATCAAATGTCCTCATATGGGCACTTAGTTCACCGGCGGTAAACATTTGCTCCTTCAGTTTAAAGACGTTAGCCGCTGAATGCTTCCCAGAGAGGTCAAGATGGTGTTCGATTGAACAGGTCTGCCAGGGAGTAAAGTGTTAAGCGCTTTGAGCAGTGCTAAGAACTGGATACTGCATCATATAACAACTGTCCTTTATATTTTACACCTAATCAAAGTCCTTCCAATGCACAAAGAAAACAATTTTGGATAAACCTATTTGTCTTATTTTTAATAGCGCATTTTATATCAAACATTATCGCAGTTACTTAGATATGTTGAATAATGGTTAGTGTTTCCACCGACCTTTAACAGAGATGTTTAATAATGTCAATGCAGCGTGTTTAGCATTTTATAACACACAACGTTGCAAGTATTATTTGTAAGACGGTAAGTAAATAAATGAAACAGAACGGAGCAAATGTAACAAGTTCCATCCCGACATTAGATGCCACCTAGTGGCAATTCTGTTCAACCTTTTTTCGGGAACATTAACATTTCTTAATTTTATTCCGTTCTCTGTCAAAATATGGACCTAACAAAAGAAACTTATCTGTGCAACTACATAAAATGTTTTGTCAAATTTCCAATTTATGAAATTTTATTGAACATTTTAAGCAACCATAATATTATTATAGTTTATAAGATACAAGGCTACAGCAAGTAATAATTTTGCTAAAATATAAAAGACATTTCATGTGTATTACTGTTACAAAGCACGAGAGAGACACAATTTTTCACAAGTGTCATGTCCACCACATTGCAGTGATCAAACCACAAAAGTGAGATTTCAAATTTTTTTGGGTCTGAAAATAAAAATATTTATAATTAGGGTTTTAGCATGGCCATTGGTTGCTTATTATTGATGAGAATAATGGGGTAATTCACCAGTATTAATTGTTTGTATCTAAAGAAATAACAAATGTTTACACATGACTAATCTGTTTAATTCCTTAATCACTAAAATAATCAATTTTCCATGACAAAAATACAATAATTGCGAGACAACAAATAGTGTAATTTAGATAAATTGGTCCAAAATCATGAAACTCCCTAATTCGTAATACTCCCAAGCATATAATGCTGATTTGTTTGTTTTGTGTGAAATACGGGGATATTACATTTTTCATTCGGCAACGATATATTAATGGCATTCTACCACTCTGGTGCTTTGTACCGCTGATATGATGACAGTGTGGTGCTTTTTGTATAGTTTGAAAGATTTTAACATGTCATTAATGTTTATGAACATTACATCTACCGATGTGTTATATGTATTATGCTGGTTTTGGAATGCAAAGTATTACGCAGACTACATTATTGTAATATTTACTATGCAAAACTAATAAATGTATGATTTGAAAACAAAGTCCGACTGCTTGTTGAATATTCATTACTAGATATTTATTCTGGTGCGCAAAACAATTACACATCAGCATAATTGGTAGGTAGTGGTCACATGACTCAGTTGATAAAATAACTTGATTGATCACATGACTATATTAAACATTTTGTACTTGATCACATGACATATCCTGGTCTTCATGCAATGTGACACATTTAATAACAACATCAATACAAGAATATTTATACATTTAATCAACAGTAATTTTACAGGAACATAGTATATTGGCATACAAGTATGCTTAGACCTGTTAATGCCTGATGTCATTCAATATCCAGGATAGACGCTATGTTCCATTCATTTAAAAGATTATAATATTAATACACCAATTTTATGTTGTTAGAATAGTTAGTCTGAAATGTCTCTTTTGATGGTTAATAATGACAATCTGATTTAAACAGTAAGAACTACAATAAAATATATACCATGCACCATCAAAAACAAGAATAAATGTTTTCCCCCAAATGGTTTTTCACTGAGCATATTTTGATGTGAAAAACAAACACTTTCACATTGCAACTCTTATTTTCCGATACATCAACAGTGATGTTGTAAAAGTGGTAGGTACAAAGTGAAAATAGTATGTGCAAAGTGAAAGTGATACTGGTAGGTACAAAGTAAAAGGATGTGCAAAAAGGTAAATAATATATAAAAATAATAGTATGTAAATTGGAAGTAGTAATTACACAGTGAATGTGGAAGGTGCAATAATGTAGGTATGATCAATGGAACCATGTGAAAGTTGTAACTTTAAAGTAGAAGTGACAGGTACAATGTGAAAGTGAACATTTTAGAGTGAAAGTGGTAGGTCTAACCATTGGAACAAAGTGAAAGTAACATGTATACTAATAAATACTTAATGCAAATGTATTCAATGGCGACAAAGTGATAGTGGTAGGTAGAATGTGAAATTGGTAATTAAAAAGTGAAAGTGCTAGGTATAACCATTAGAACAAAGTGAAAGTAACATGTATACACTAATGACTTCTTAATACAAACATAGTCAGTAACACTGATTTCTATATTTACCAGAAACAATATTAATGCTCCAAGTAAAAAAACAGCTTGATCGGAAATAAACACAACAATGGCAAGAAAGAGACAACTGTGGTGTCAGTTTCTGAAATACCGACGACCGACACTGATCAAACGTAAAACCAACATTTGACGTGTGACATTCAGTAATAAAACACTCGGCAAATAACCAAATCTGCCAAAGATTAATACAAACGTATATATTATTAAACAAGTGCATAGGCAACATTACCAACTGTAACATATATATGACATATACAACAGAGCATTTCATAATCCATATGCAACACATATTAAATTCTGACTTCTGCATAATGGCCTGTCTTAACCCTAGCACTTTCACTGTTGATAGTCAAACTTACTTGTATGGCACTCTCATTCGGAAACATTTCAAATCTAATTACAACTGTACTGCAATTAAGCAATTTAACCTATTATATTTGTCCTTTCCCCAACAACTAATCTTTTCAAACATATATGTACATATATATACATATTTATATATATATATATACATGCTTTGTATATATTTGCTCTCAAATATGTTATGTTGAGATCAACTGGAACAGTTGGCGCCACATAGTGAGGACTACAACAATTATTCAACAGTTATTTTGAATAGCCAAATCTATTAATAACCACTTTAATACAATGTATTTTTTTTGCATAAAATCAATTGTGTTAAAACACTTACGTAGATCACTGTTTCTTATTTTGTTTCAACTTAATTATATTTAATTAAATACAAACCTATATCTGAAAATGACAGAATTTACAATAATACTTTGATTAATCATGACATAAAACCCAGACTATCTTGCACTGTTTAAATGTTATTTTTGATGTCCAATCACCTAATCAAGTAAAATGACACAAGATGGCTGATGGTATCATGTGACTGTGATGTCACACACACTAAGATGGCTGACATAACGTGTCACATGACATTGTTCTACTGTGATATATTTCCCCCTAAATTGCTGCAAAACACATTTTTGGGAATGGGCAGAAAAGAATATGTTATATACTGATTGAAAATCAATTATGTGGTGTACTAAATATACAACATTTATCTATGTATTCAGCTGAACTGAGCCACATTAATGACGAACCTAAAATATTTACACTTGATTTACACCTAACAGATTTTTCTTGCATTACACGAGCTACTCACTATGCAGTGGCTGCATACATCATCATAACTTGACGACGTTCTTTGGAATGTGTACATAATACTGATCAATCATGCCTTGTAAAACAAAACTGAAACAATAACCATGTTTCACCTGTCCCCTCTGTTTGTCCCAACTAGCTGTCCCCCATCTATCCCCCTATCTATCCCATCTAGCTCCCCCATGTCAATAACTGTCCCTCCTATCCATTGAGAGATCAAGCCAGTCTCACATGACCGACATAAATGAGTATCAATGCACTGACATTCATTTTGAGATAGTCCGAAAATGAAGTCGTCTGGTATAGTTTTATGTTTCAACTGCAACTAACCTTTTGTTGCAGTAGAGTAACTTCAGGCAAACTCTCATGCTTTTAGAGCATGATTTCTCAGAATTGTGTTTCTGTAAGTATCAAGTTAAGACGGATCTCCACCACAGTGAGGCAATGCTGTCTACATCCTGTGATTGCTAAATGAGTTCCCCTTTGGAAACGCGAGGGCCCTCTGAGAAGAGGTCACCCTAACATGACCCTAAGAGACACCGTTGAGAGGGACATCAGTCTCAGTGGCACTGGTCTGGCTGCCACCGTCTCAGACAGAAGACACTGGAAACAACTCATCATGTCCCCATATTAAGTGGATGATATAGGTAAGTATTAAGTTAAAAACAGTTAATAACTCTGCATGTGTTTAAGTGACACCATATCATTGGTATATTGTATCTTCTTTCACATTGAGTCTGATCCTCCTTCAAGCTCTTGATGAGCTGCTTCACATGGATGGACATGATCTCGTCAAGAGGATCCATGAATCCACGCTGGATCCACTTCGGGATCGTCAGGCGGGCGTGCTGGAATCCCAACTTCTGCAGGATGAAGTCGACACCCACAGGATCGATCTTGTTCCATCACCATGAGATGAATATGTTCTGAAAGACGACAGATGATCCTAAATAAATGAGGGGTGGAGATCAGGGCAATTGAAAACAGCCATTGGCAAAAACAGAAATTAAGTTTTAAAGGGAATAAAAACATCTATGGCTTGAATTCATGTTATATTACATCCTGCTATCTATTTCCATGTCCACCAAGCCAAAAACAATAAAAAATCAATGAATTAGAAAATCCACATTTAATGCTGTACATCCGGACATTTTCGAATATGCATATTTTTGGCGCGCTTTTCGGGATGCCGAGATGTGACGTCACTTATGACCCACACTCGCATCAGGCCGACCCTTTCCATGCATTCAGAGCATGTTTACAAGTATAGCTTTTGGGTCGAAACGAGCGTCAGAATGAGTTATTGTGCAATATTCCGATGAAATAGAAACACTAGTCATCATAGAGGAACAAGCAGTTATCTTACCGTTCCACATGAATCGAATTTTATTCAAAACAATGAATGCGAATGTGCCTACAATTTGTATTACAAGTCGACTAGATTTCGCCGAGCTTGGGCTCGTTTTCAGAATAATTATATCGAATGCAACCAACGAGAGATAATATACACCAATAAACATACATAGCAAACATATATCGTATCCAGCTACAGAAAGTAACGTGTATAATCTCATAATATCACTAGAATATCGATGTATGAAGGAGGAGTTGTATCATAACAACTTAAATCAGTGAGTGAATTTCTGTCGGCCGTGCTACCTCAGTTAGTAAAGACGTTGGTTCCTTAGCATCTATTTTGCAATCGGGTGACGCCGGTTCAAACCCCACACCAAACCGTTGATTTTTTACACTTTTTTGGTTTATGTTTTCGCGAAGTAATATAAACCAAATCATTTTTATACTATGATGCACTGTTTGTAAATATTTTGGTAGTAATTATTTATTCGCCACAAAAATGAAAATATGGTAATTATATATAACGCGATGTTTCTAAATTTTATTTATCCAGACAGATCACCATTTGTTTTCATATGTATAATTACAATATATTACCGTACAATATATATATACAATTAATAAATTATATATCCATTACATTATATTTGTTTGGATGAATAAAATTTAGAAAAATCGTTATATAATTCCCATATTTTCATTTTTGTGGCGAATAAATAATTACTACCAAAATATTTATAAACAGTGCATCATAGTATAAAAATGATTTGGTTTATATTACTTCGTGAAAACATAAAACAAAAAAAGTGTTAAAAAAATCAATGGTTTGGCGTGGGGTTTGAACCGGCGTCGCCCGATTGCAAAACAAACGCTAAGGAACCAACTCCTTTACCAACCGAGCTAACAGAACCGATAAAAATTAATTGACTGATTTAAGTTGTTATGATGAATTGAACAACGCCTCCTTCATACATCGATATTTTAGTGATATTATGAGATTATACACGTTACTTTCTGTAGCTGGATACGATATATGTTTGCTATGTATGTTTATTGGTGTAGATTATCTCTCGTTGGTTGCATTCGATATCATTATTCTGAAAACGAGCCCAAGCTCGGCGAAACCTAGTCGACTTGTACTACAAGTTGTAGGCACATTCGCATTCATTGTTTTGAATAAAATTCGATTCATGTGGAACGGTAAGATAACTGCTTGTTCCTCTATGATGACCAGTGTTTGTATTTCATCGGAATATTGCACAATAACTCATTCTGACGGTCGTTTCGACCCAAAAGCTATACTTGTAAACATGCTCTGAATGCATGGAAAGGGTCGGCCTGATGCGAGTGTGTGTCAAAAGTAACGTCCCGATACCACGTGATCGCCTAGCTCATTAAATTTTATTTTCCGCGGGAATCGTTACACAGACGGGTTTAAAATCGAATTTATGGTACAAATGTATTTTTCTGTATGTTTTAGTGTTGTCAAATGTTACATACAAGGTTAAACTGTGTGTACACATGGAAAAAGGATTTTAGCTAATGCCGTATTTTTATTTCCTTTAAGATGGTTAGAGTGCCTTGCGTTCCTCATATTTTCTGTTATAATATGCTACAAAATATGATTTATTACTGGTATAATAAATTAGTGGTGTGCCTTCTATTGTGTTTAAAAAATTATCAGATAAAACTAAATTAATAACAAATAATCTGAGAAGATAAAATAAAAAGTGTTTCAATGATAAGTAAACAGGTTAAATAAACACTTTAAATATTTAACTGAATTTCCGTAAAAGAAATAATCGTGTTGCTAACATCATATTTTGCCAATCCACCCTTAAACTTAATTAGCAGGTACTCATATCTGTCTTAGGTCAAAATCCTTGAAAAAGCTACTGGATAAATCCATATTAACAATCACCAGTTTCAAATCAAAGCAGACTTCCCTGACAAGAAAATTGGTTCCAGTTAAACACTCTGTCCAGTTATACTGTTATCAACACACGCGGCTTCTCACAGTTGCATAGTTGGTTCTACGCAGAGCCACTGATATATATATATATATATATATATATATATATCAATGGCTCTGGTTCTACGTATCTTCCCAACAAGTCCCCTACAAACTGCACAATTTGTTGTATATATTTTCCCAACATGAGTTATGCCACCTGAACTGCATAGTTGGTTCTATTCACCTGATGGTGAGCTCCAGAACCCACTGGTAATCTCCGTAGTCCTGTTTCAGTACATCTGTAGGACTCTCCACAGCCGAGTGTCTGTCACAGGGGCTCCTCAGTCCACTCTCAGAGCCATTTGAAAGAACACAGCAGAACAGAATTTAGAATTTATGGATTCCAATCATTTAATAAATTGCAGTTTGTCTGTGTCACAATAAAGCGTCAACGTATTTATTCTAGTATTAACTCATTTTATTGCAACTACGACTTTTCACGTAGTTACCCTTTCTATCCCAACTACGACTTTTCACATAGTTGGGTAGGCCTATCGAATTACCTCAAGAAAACGTACACATATTCCTATGACATCACAAAATGTGTGTATGTGTACTTGGCCGGGATACTTCCATTTTATATACGCTTGTCAGCTGAAAGTTTCAAAGGTGATTTTGAGCGTTTTCAGTGAATAAATACAGTGCTACTTTTCATTTTTGTCGCAAAGCGACTGATGCCATTGATACCGATGGTACCGATGGTCTTCTGAAGATTCGGACAATGTTTTGGACAGTAATTCAGCGGTTTTTTCAAATTTCACTCGATTGAAGTCAAGTATTACTTGCCACTTGGTAAAGATGTTTATGACACCTGGAGGTCACTTGTACTTGAAATTAATACTCAGTGTCCGACAGTGACGGTTATTTCGATGTTTTTCACGGACGCAGAGGATGGATGGTCGACATTTTTTAGGTTAGAAACATTCGCGATTTTGGTTTTCAATGGTGGTCAAAAGTTTATACATCGATGTGGGGCCGATTTACCCAATTACATTTGGTACCAACAGAATCAGGACTTAATTCCAAAGATATCAATAACTCATACTAGTGGTCAAAATGTATTAATAATTGCCAGTAACAGTATTATTATAATGGCATCTGAAGTTGACTGCGCAAGACAACTATCCATAAAAAATAATGTTACAAATAATAATGCGTTATATACATACAACTCACCTGTTTAATCTTCTCGTCTTTCTCACTGCCTACCAGATGCAGTTTGATCTGCCGCTGCATGTTCTGGCTATTTTTACCACAGATAACTATCAGGATATGCCGACAACTGAAACTCCAGCAAGGACTAGATAAGTAACCAAACACAGAAGTGCGACCTGTGATTGAACAATCATTGTGCTGATATTTAAATCAATAGTCTTTTTTCCTCCGTGTATTGACACAACTACGGCTGCTTGGGCTCCAGGCACTGATTTATATTCTCTAGTGAACTAGCATTGAATACAGAGTAGGGTGGGGCATAGCGCCCAGGGTAACACATATCGTCATAACGGTTGGCTCTATTTCATGCAATATAACTACAAATATCTACAATATGTCGGTAACTATATTGAGTATATGTCGTGCAAATCTGACATGATTCGAATAATATGTTTTTGTAGTGTGATTAATTATGTGCATGCACCCGATTTGGGCGCTTTGCTCCGTAGGTGGGGCAAAGCGCACATGGGATGGGCGCTATGCCCCATGTGGAATTGCATGTATTTTTTTATCAGTAGGCTACAAAATGATTATCTAATAACAAGAATACAGAACTTTATTTAATGCACATACAAAATGCAGCCTACAAACCAAATGTAACACGAACAAAGAACGATATCGCACCAGGGAACCTGAATGCAGTTCGCTGTCGGTTCTGTGTGCTATGACGACGTGCTGTTGAATTTGTTCATCCAAATAGTCTGAGTCTGATTCACAGTTGTGGCAAATGTAGTATGGGTCGCCTGCAGTGCACGCGGCGTGTGCCCATTTCTTGCAGCTCAGACACTGAAGCCTCGCTGGACTTGCTGTTGGTGTAAGGCTCGCAGCAAACGACGCATTCTGTGTCTTCGTCGGTGTTCTTTTCTTGGTTTGACAGCAGTAAGCTCTTATGTTGACTTGGGCACCTTGATCTCGGTGATTTTCACCAGCGAACGTTTTGGTTTCTTCATGTCGCGTTTCTTCTCAGCAATTAACTTGTATGGTCAGCACGACACTGGTGGTTCTTATCGCTACATGTTTACGCTTCTTGTTCGGCGGTGGTGGCGAGCAGCTCATAATAGTAGCGCGAATGTCACTTTCAGATCCTGCAGGACTTGTAGGATGTTCGACAGAAACTGCCGGTGCAGATGCACCAGTGGCGACATCTGGAGCGCTGGCTGCTTCAGTGGGGGGGGCAACGTGTCCGGTGACGACATGGGTGGCAGCGACATGCAGACTGGAGCTTCGAGAGCTGGTTGCTATGGGGTGGTGTGGTGCTGAGATTGCCGGGACAGTAGCTGGAGAGGTGGTGACTCGGGTGCCGGCAACCTAAGTGACGACCACATCCAGGGCTGTGACTTGAGGAGTATCGACAGGCTGAATGAACGGCAATTCAAGTACATTAATTCTGCATCGAACTTGCTGTCGTTGAATGGCCATAAGCCGCACGTTGCAAACCCTTTGACGGAACTGCAGTAGAACTGCATGCTTGCACACATCATACTGGGTGATGCCAACACATCATACTGGGTGATGGCACGTCCCTTGTTGGATGTAAGCCAGTTGTCACATGAACGGCTGAACGCAGACTTCAGTGACTTAAAAAAATGTCCGGTCGAGTGGCTGGAGCCGGTGTGCGCAGTGTGGTGGAAATGTAAGCAATATGACCCCATGTTCCCGGGCAAAGTCGATTGCCTCAAGCGTTTTTATGGCTTTCGTGTCCATCCAACAGAAGTACGTGTGGATGGTCTTTGGTGAAGCCGGCCATCGCGACGAAGTGTTTGAGCCACTTCATGAACAGAGCTGAGTCGATATAGCCTGAACCGCGATCATTCACTGCACCAATCGAACAAGTAGGGGCACCGTTCATGAGGGCCTCCACCATTCTCTTGCGAGGGAACACAAACAGCGGAGGAATGTAAGAACCGGCAGCGTTTATACAGCACAGCGCAGTAATGTTCTTTCCATGCTCACCGCTCGAAACCTTTCGCACCTGCCTTGTTTCAGTTTCGCATACGACCTTCCCCGCCTTCGCTACCGTCGTGAAGCCAGTTTCATTGCAGTTCCAAATGGCAGTAGCTCTGTGATCCCTTCCTTGCAGGACATCTTTGTACAAAGCTAAAAACGCCATAACTGCATCGCGGTTGAAATCTTCGACACGGTCCAGGCTAGTGAAAATTGGCGCACGAATCGACAACTCTGGGTGGCGCTTCATGACATTTTACAGCCAGTCCTTTCCAGCTAGCCCACGCTCGTCATCAAAATTGTGCTGTATGCCCAATTTTGCGGCAACAGCGTAACCCAAACGCCTGACATCAATAGTTGTCAATCCGTACATTCTTTTGACCATCTCCTTTGCATAATCTACCAATTGTGCTTCAAAGGCACTTGAGAATACGCAACGCTTGCTGTCCATAGCAACAATGCCAGGGAGCTGTACAACACCAGAGCAATGGCGCTTTAGTGTGCGCCTTGGTATTCCATAATCTACCCCTTCACCTCGTATACTAAGTCCTTCGTGGACAGCCGCTACAGCTAACGCCAGTCGTTCAGACCCATACGACCCCTGTGTAGACTTTCTTTCGTACGTTCGAACCTTGCTGTCTCAGTCTGAAACGAACATGCTGTAACTGTTATCCTTATAATAATCACAAGAACGTTTGATAAAATTCTATCATTAAAATTCACACGGACACACACACACACACACACACACACACACACACACACACACACACACACACACACACACACACACACACACACACACACACACACACACACACACACACACACACACACACACACACAAACACACAATATTATAAATAATTGTGTGTGTTTGTGTGTGTGCGCGCTAAACACAAACAATGATTATATATATATATATATATATGTGTGTGTATATATGTATATATAATATATATATACACACATATATATATATATATATAATGTATATTGTATTTACACAACGACATGCCATCTAAAATATATTCACAATGTTACTTTTATATCAATAATTGCAATTGGGGCATAGCGCGCAGGCATGGGCGCTTTGCCCCAATTCACAGGTGGCGCTATGCCTCACTGGCGACTATGCTGAGAACGTTTGAGTCATGACATTTTCTTTTATCGCTCACCGTAACTGAAGGCATGAAAATGCAGGTTATACAACATAGCGTAGAAAGCTATTCCAAGCGTTTCACAATTCGTAACCATTTAGGGGCAATTTATTGATTAATATGAAAGCGATCTTATAACAAATAATAAAGAAACGGTAAATCAGCTGTACTTACATCGTGTTCGATTCTGCAGAACCATTGCACGTTGATGTGTCGTCAGGACTCAGTCATTAATCATTTGATCGCTATGTGGAGCCAACAAATGCAATATTCGCCAAGATAGTGGCATGGGCGCTATGCCCCAACATGGGCGCTTTGCCCCACCTTACTCTACACAACTGTGTGACAGTTTGTGCATTTGAGAAAAAAACCCAGTTGTTTTCACAATGTAGGGAGGGAGGGAGGGAGGGAGAGTGCGTGCGTGCGGGTGCGTGTGTGTGTGTGCCTATTTGTGTGTGTGTGTGCGTGCGTATGTGTGTGTGTGTGTGTTTACCCGAGCTCTGAGCTCTTGTGTACCGGTGGCATGTGATCGCTGTGTCCGCTACTGCCTTTCTATTTCGAGCGCAATAATGTATTTGGAGGATTCACCTACGAAATCACAAACGGCTCTGGTGGCGACTTTGGAATGACAACGACAGACCACGTGTACTGCGCGTGTGTGCGAGGGTGTGGGTGGGCGGGAACGTGTGCCGGCGGGAACGTGTGCCTGCGCGTGTTTGCGTGCGTGCGTGTGTTTGCGTATCAGCGCGTGCCTGCTCGTTTCTGTGCGTGTCTGCTCGTCTCTGTGCGTGTTTATGCGTATCTGCGTGCCTATGTCCAACTTGCAGAAGTATGCATGCACGTTCCTGTCGCCACCTTGCAATCTTTTTCGACTCTGTTGGTTAATTGGCTGGTAAGGTATATTTATAATCAGTACTGTCAGGTAGTTAGTACCGATGCAATTGCCAAGAACTGGATAATACTTCGAATTTTAATGAGGTGTTAATTAATAGCCCCATAAGTGCACATTCACAAAATCGACGACACGCAACAATTGCCCCACTCGCCCGCACTCCATGTCCAACCATAACTCGAAAACCAACGCTAACAACGGCATCCGATACCATTGCTCAACAGGACACGCGCGTACCGATTCGCAAAGTATAAATCGAGCTGAATGGTCCATCAGTTAATCACAAAATCGACAACATGCAACAATTGCCTCACTTGCCTGCATTTCAGGTCCAACCATAACCCGAAAACCAACGCTAACAACGATATGCGATACCGTTGGTGAAGTGGCCACGCGCGCACCGACCCTCAAAGTACAAATCTCTCTGAATGGTGCATCTACTCTCAGTTAGTCACAAAATCGTCGACACGCAATATTTGTCTTGTCATGTCTTGCCGTGCCCTTACGTATACTACGTGGAGGGCCTGGGCAACTTCATGGATTTGGGACAGGGACACGGCTGTTAGTACCACACCACCCTTCTCCAACACTCCCGCAACATGCGATACGCACACGCTATCTTTTGCTTCCTTACTCTTTGTGGAGCGCAGTGGAGCAGTGAATAGAACTACGGACTCTCGACCGAGAGAACCCAGGTTCGAATCCTGTGCGGCGGTGTCGAAATGTTGGCAAGTTCGTTCACTCTACGTTGGTCCAGTTCACTCAGCTGCATGAATGAGTACCTGGCTGTAGGTAGTGGTAGTAGTTATGTAGGTGGTCCAGCGTGTACGCTGAGAGCGCCCAGAAGGAAATCCCATGTTAAAAGATAGGAAGTTTCCTTCGGGGCGCTCCCATGTTAAAAGATAGGGAAATTTCTCTATGTTAAAAGTCAAATCAATTTATCGTACGACGACTTTTTGAGCATGAGGTACCAGTTTACCCTTGCTTTTTTAGCCCTATAAATTGTATCTTATAAATATAGGGATATTTTCCCACGTTAAGACATAGGATATTTCGTTTAAAATAAAATATGCCAAACACCATTTCAATATGTCACACACGAGATTGCTTGGCCCGTAGGCCGACCCTCCGGGATGGGACCGAGCGTTTATTTGGTCGACGATGATGTGTCTAAAATGTGGTATTATAATAAGGCATAATTTCTAATAAAAGGATTCTAAATTCAGCGGAGGTCTTTTTATCTGAAGTACTGTATACTAAATGTAGACTACATATAGCGCGATGTTATAGCAGAACCTATAGCCTCGTTGTTTTTCGAACAGAGCGACCATCTTGGAATTAGACCTTTGGTATCATTTCCGTACGGTACTGCGTGTCTTTTATATGGCAAACTATAAAAATAGGTCATAGATGTTATGAAATGTACCAATCATGTCATGGAATAGGTCATTACACACATTGACGCACCCCTATATATTTCTAAAACCTACGTATAGCTTATAATGGTTATAAAATAGGAACTTCTCTGCTAAATCACTCAAACTGACGGCTATCTGCGTAGGTACGCACAGTATATTAGTGAAACTGACAAGTACCGAACTACAACACACAAATGCCAACCTACAACATACAAACACAGACCTACACAAACACCGACTTACAACACAAAAATACCGACCTACAACACGTAAACAGTTCTAAGTATTTACCTACATCGCATAAACATTGACGTACAACACACAAATACCGACATACAACACACAAACACTGAACTACGACACACAAATATTGACATACAGCACGTAAACAGTGCTAAACACCGACCTACAGCACACAAACACTAACCTACAACAAACAAACATCGACCAACAACACATCAACACCGTCCAACAACACAAATGCCAACCTACAACATACAAACTCAGACCTACAACACACAAACACCGACTTACAACACAAAAATACCGACCTACAACACGTAAACAGTTCTAAGTATTTACCTACATCGCATAAACATTGATGTATAACACACAAATACCGACATAGAACACACAAACACTGAACTACGACACACAAATATTGACATACAGCACGTAAACAGTGCTAAACACCGACCTACAGCACACAAACACTAACCTACAACAAACAAACATCGACCAACAAAACATCAACACCGTCCAACAACACAAATGCCAACCTACAACATACAAACACAGACCTACAACACACAAACACCGACTTACAACACAAAAATACCGACCTACAACACGTAAACAGTTCTAAGTATTTACCTACATCGCATAAACATTGACGTACAACACACAAATACCGACATACAACACACAAACACTGAACTACGACACACAAATATTGACCTACAGCACGTAAACAGTGCTAAACACCGACCTACAGCACACAAACACTAACCTACAACAAACAAACATCGACCAACAAAACATCAACACCGTCCAACAACACAAATGCCAACCTACAACATACAAACACAGACCTACAACACACAAACACCGACTTACAACACAAAAATACCGACCTAAAACACGTAAACAGTTCTAAGTATTTACCTACATCGCATAAACATTGACGTACAACACACAAATACCGACATACAACACACAAACACTGAACTACGACACACAAATATTGACATACAGCACGTAAACAATGCTAAACACCGACCTACAGCACACAAACACTAACCTACAACAAACAAACATCGACCAACAACACATCAACACCGTCCAACAACACAAATGCCAACCTACAACATACAAACACAGACCTACAACACACAAACACAGACTTACAACACAAAAATACCGACCTACAACACGTAAACAGTTCTAAGTATTTACCTACATCGCATAAACATTGACGTACAACACACAAATACCGACATACAACACACAAACACTGAACTACGACACACAAATATTGACATACAGCACGTAAACAATGCTAAACACCGACCTACAGCACACAAACACTAACCTACAACAAACAAACATCGACAAACAACACATCAACACCGTCCAACAACACAAATGCCAACCTACAACATACAAACACAGACCTACAACACACAAACACCGACTTACAACACAAAAATACCGACCTACAACACGTAAACAGTTCTAAGTATTTACCTACATCGCATAAACATTGACGTACAACACACAAATACCGACATACAACACAAAAACACTGAACTACGACACACAAATATTGACATACAGCACGTAAACAGTGCTAAACACCGACCTACAGCACACAAACACTAACCTACAACAAATAAACATCGACCAACAACACATCAACACCGTCCAACAACACAAATGCCAACCTACAACATACAAACACAGACCTACAACACACAAACACCGACTTACAACACAAAAATACCGACCTACAACACGTAAACAGTTCTAAGTATTTACCTACATCGCATAAACATTGACGTACAACACACAAATACCGACATACAACACACAAACACTGAACTACGACACACAAATATTGACATACAGCACGTAAACAGTGCTAAACACCGACCTACAGCACACAAACACTAACCTACAACAAACAAACATCGACCAACAACACATCAACACCGTCCAACAACACAAATGCCAACCTACAACATACAAACACAGACCTACAACACACAAACACCGACTTACAACACAAAAATACCGACCTACAACACGTAAACAGTTCTAAGTATTTACCTACATCGCACAAACATTGACGTACAACACACAAATACCGACATACAACACACAAACACAGAACTACGACACACAAATATTGACATACAGCACGTAAACAGTGCTAAACACCGACCTACAGCACACAAACACTAACCTACAACAAACAAACATCGACCAACAACACATCAACACCGTCCAACAACACAAATGCCAACCTACAACATACAAACACAGACCTACAACACACAAACAACGACTTACAACACAAAAATACCGACCTACAACACGTAAACAGTTCTAAGTATTTACCTACATCGCGTAAACATTGACGTACAACACACAAATACCGACATACAGCACACAAACACTGAACTACGACACACTAATATTGACATACAGCACGTAAACAGTGCTAAACACCGACCTACAGCACACAAACACTAACCTACAACAAACAAACATCGACCAACAAAACATCAACACCGTCCAACAACACAAATGCCAACCTACAACATACAAACACAGACCTACAACACACAAACACCGACTTACAACACAAAAATACCGACCTACAACACGTAAACAGTTCTAAGTATTTACCTACATCGCATAAACATTGACGTACAACACACAAATACCGACATACAACACAAAAACACTGAACTACGACACACAAATATTGACATACAGCACGTAAACAGTGCTAAACACCGACCTACAGCACACAAACACTAACCTACAACAAATAAACATCGACCAACAACACATCAACACCGTCCAACAACACAAATGCCAACCTACAACATACAAACACAGACCTACAACACACAAACACCGACTTACAACACAAAAATACCGACCTACAACACGTAAACAGTTCTAAGTATTTACCTACATCGCATAAACATTGACGTACAACACACAAATACCGACATACAACACACAAACACTGAACTACGACACACAAATATTGACATACAGCACGTAAACAGTGCTAAACGCCGACCTACAGCACACAAACACTAACCTACAACAAACAAACATCGACCAACAAAACATCAACACCGTCCAACAACACAAATGCCAACCAACAACATACAAACACAGACCTACAACACACAAACACCGACTTACAACACAAAAATACCGACCTACAACACGTAAACAGTTCTAAGTATTTACCTACATCGCATAAACATTCACGTACAACACACAAATACCGACATACAACACACAAACACTGAACTACGACACACAAATATTGACCTACAGCACGTAAACAGTGCTAAACACCGACCTACAGCACACAAACACTAACCTACAACAAACAAACATCGACCAACAACACATCAACACCGTCCAACAACACAAATGCCAACCTACAACATACAAACACAGACCTACAACACACAAACACCGACTTACAACACAAAAATACCGACCTACAACACGTAAACAGTTCTAAGTATTTACCTACATCGCATAAACATTGACATACAACACACAAATACTGACATACAACACACAAACACTGAACTACGACATACAAATATTGACCTACAGCACGTAAACAGTGCTAAACACCGACCTACAGCACACAAACACTAACCTACAACAAACAAACATCGACCAACAACACATCAACACCGTCCAACAACACAAATGCCAACCTACAACATACAAACACAGACCTACAACACACAAACACCGACTTACAAAACAAAAATACCGACCTACAACACGTAAACAGTTCTAAGTATTTACCTTCATCGCATAAACATTGACGTACAACACACAAATACCGACATACAACACACAAACACTGAACTACGACACACAAATATTGACCTACATCGCATAAACATTGACGTACAACACACAAATACCGACATACAACACACAAACACTGAACTACGACACACAAATATTGACCTACAACACGTAAACAGTGCTAAACACCGACCTACAGCACACAAACACTAACCTACAACAAACAAACATCGACCAACAACACATCAACACCGTCCAACAACACAAATGCCAACCTACAACATACAAACACAGACCTACAACACACAAACACCGACTTACAACACAAAAATACCGACCTACAACACGTAAACAGTTCTAAGTATTTACCTACATCGCATAAACATTGACGTACAACATACAAATACCGACATACAACACACAAACACTGAACTACGACACACAAATATTGACCTACATCGCATAAACATTGACGTACAACACACAAATACCGACATACAACACACAAACATTGAACTACGACACACAAATATTGACCTACAGCACGTAAACAGTGCTAAACACCGACCTACAGCACACAAACACTAACCTACAACAAACAAACATCGACCAACAACACATCAACACCGTCCAACAACACAAATGCCAACCTACAACATACAAACACAGACCTACAACACACAAACACCGACTTACAACACAAAAATACCGACCTACAACACGTAAACAGTTCTAAGTATTTACCTACATCGCATAAACATTGACGTACAACACACAAATACCGACATACAACACACAAACACTGAACTACGACACACAAATATTGACATACAGCACGTAAACAGTGCTAAACGCCGACCTACAGCACACAAACACTAACCTACAACAAACAAACATCGACCAACAAAACATCAACACCGTCCAACAACACAAATGCCAACCTACAACATACAAACACAGACCTACAACACACAAACACCGACTTACAACACAAAAATACCGACCTACAACACGTAAACAGTTCTAAGTATTTACCTACATCGCATAAACATTGACGTACAACACACAAATACCGACATACAACACACAACCACTGAACTACGACACACAAATATTGACATACAGCACGTAAACAATGCTAAACACCGACCTACAGCACACAAACACTAACCTACAACAAACAAACATCGACAAACAACACATCAACACCGTCCAACAACACAAATGCCAACCTACAACATACAAACACAGACCTACAACACACAAACACCGACTTACAACACAAAAATACCGACCTACAACACGTAAACAGTTCTAAGTATTTACCTACATCGCATAAACATTGACGTACAACACACAAATACCGACATACAACACAAAAACACTGAACTACGACACACAAATATTGACATACAGCACGTAAACAGTGCTAAACACCGACCTACAGCACACAAACACTAACCTACAACAAATAAACATCGACCAACAACACATCAACACCGTCCAACAACACAAATGCCAACCTACAACATACAAACACAGACCTACAACACACAAACACCGACTTACAACACAAAAATACCGACCTACAACACGTAAACAGTTCTAAGTATTTACCTACATCGCATAAACATTGACGTACAACACACAAATACCGACATACAACACAAAAACACTGAACTACGACACACAAATATTGACATACAGCACGTAAACAGTGCTAAACACCGACCTACAGCACACAAACACTAACCTACAACAAATAAACATCGACCAACAACACATCAACACCGTCCAACAACACAAATGCCAACCTACAACATACAAACACAGACCTACAACACACAAACACCGACTTACAACACAAAAATACCGACCTACAACACGTAAACAGTTCTAAGTATTTACCTACATCGCATAAACATTGACGTACAACATACAAATACCGACATACAACACACAAACACTGAACTACGACACACAAATATTGACCTACATCGCATAAACATTGACGTACAACACACAAATACCGACATACAACACACAAACATTGAACTACGACACACAAATATTGACCTACAGCACGTAAACAGTGCTAAACACCGACCTACAGCACACAAACACTAACCTACAACAAACAAACATCGACCAACAACACATCAACACCGTCCAACAACACAAATGCCAACCTACAACATACAAACACAGACCTACAACACACAAACACCGACTTACAACACAAAAATACCGACCTACAACACGTAAACAGTTCTAAGTATTTACCTACATCGCATAAACATTGACGTACAACACACAAATACCGACATACAACACACAAACACTGAACTACGACACACAAATATTGACCTACAGCACGTAAACAGTGCTAAACACTGACCTACAGCACACAGACACTGACTCACAACATACAACCACTAACCATGGAACGGGGATAAAGCGAGAATGCTGGTGGTGGGATTCAAGCTACAGCACGCAGGAGGAGATGGAAGAAGTAATGGGGTTGGCATCATTGTATCAGAAGAGATCAGTAAGACGGTGGTTCGAGTGGAGAGATGGAAGGACGCATAGTGCTGGCAAGGCTGATATTTTGGAAACAGCTGGTGTGTGTTATGTCTGTGTACGGGCCACATACGGGAAGGATGGAGGCAGAGGAAGAAGAGTTCATGGATGCTTTGGAGAGGATGATGGGATTGGTGGAGCTGGAGGTGATGTTGTGTATTGCGGGAGACTTCAATGCACATGTTGGAGTAATGGAACCGGGTGAAGAGGAGAGTGTTGGCAGACACGGGTGGAGAGTGAAAAAGAGAGAGGGTCGAGCTCTGGTTGAACTGATGGCTAGAAATGGCTTAGCAGTGGCTACGTCTTTCTTCCAGAAGCGAGAGAGCCTAAAGATTACATACAGAAGTGGACAGCACAAGACGGAACTAGATTTACTGGTAGTCCGGAGGCAGCAGCTAGATATGAAAAGCTCAGTGAAGAAGTGGACAGTCTGGAGGAAGAATGGGAAAAGTACAAAGAAGCATTTGTGGGAACTGCAGAGGAGCTATGTGGAAGAACATCGGAAAAGGGCGGAGTGTCTAGAAGTAGCAACCAAGGATGGTGGACAAACGAAATTGCAGAAGCAGTGCGTGAAAAGAAGGAAGCATGGAAAGAAATAGAGAAGACCAAGGAGAGGGGAAATTAACCGGATGCAAGGCTGATACACATATGCGGACAGAAAAAGAAAGCAGCAAAGAGAGCTGTTGATAAGGCGAGGAGTGACATGGAAGATGTGTACAGCAAGCTAGATGAGGATGGTGGAAAGAAGATGATATACAGAATGGCCCGAGACAGGGATGAGAATAGTACGGACGTGAAGGGTGGGACGGTGATCAAGGATAGAAATGGGAAGTTAGTGACAGAACAAGAAGCAGTGTTGAAGGTCTGGGAAAACTACTTCAAGGAGCTTCTGAACCAGGAAGGAAATAACAATGACTTGGAATTATCATCGTATGAGAAGCTTCAATTATGTTACTGTAACGTTCTGACACAATGTACATTTTATTAAAAAAATGTAGTTACCTAAATGGTGTATACTATATGCCCAATCATTTTTGGTCAAGACATGGGGATACCGTGGACTGTGATTTTTTAATATCTGCATCTGCTAATAGCAAGAACGTTCGCAGAACGTTCGTGGAACGTAACGCTTCAATAACGTCATGAGAACGTTACTAGAACGTTCTGACACAATGTACGTTTAATTACAATGCGCAATTAAGTTAATGGTATACTATGCTATATGCCCAATCATTTTCGGTCAATACATGGGAATACCATGGTCAGTTAGAAGGGAAAGTGGAGTTGGCCGATATTACTGATACAGAGATGCAAACTGGGTTTAAAGGGTTGAAGAAGGGGAGAGCATCTGGTATCGATTAGATTCGTGTTGAGATGGTAATGGCAGCAGGGGAGAATGTAATCAGCTGGACAAAGAGGCTGCTGAATACATGTATGAGGCATAGTAAAGCACTACAAGAGTGGGTGAGGTAATTGTCTCAGTATAGAAGAGGAAGTGAGATGTGCAAGATCCAGGCATCACACAACTAAGTGAAGGTCCTGGATGGGAGGATTCGAAAGAGAGTAGAACAGGAATTATGTGAAGAATAACAGAGATTCAGAAAGGGCAGAGGGACGACGGATGCGATGTTTGCATTGAGACAACTGGTAGAGAAGAGGTTGGAGATGCAAGGGAGAATGGCAGTGGGATTTGTCGACCTGGAGGCACAGTCCCAAGAGAGATGGTGATGGCAACAGTGAGATGGATAGGAGTGCCAGAATCAGAAGCCAGGATGGTGGGAGCAATGTATGAAAGAATAACAGGAAGAGTTGTGGCTGGATCTGGGATGTCGGTAGGGTTTCTAGTTAACATCGGATTGAGGCAAGGAAGTGCCGTAAGCCCATTACTATTTATCATGGTGATGGAACTAATTAGTAGGAAGATCAGCACGAAGTGTGTTCTCAGAAACATTATGTATGCACACGATCTGGCCATAGTAGCAGAAAGCAAACAAGAACTACACGATATGTTGGAGGAATGGAACAGGGTGTTCAAAAAACACGGATTGACGATGAGCCTGGAGAAGACAGAATGGTGTGGGTTGGACAACAGAGAGATGATTTGGACATCAGGTTGGGTGGAAAGGAAATTAAGCAAGTGGACGGCTTTGTGCAGATTTGGAGGTGCAACGCCGAATACAAGCAGGAGCGAATGCTTGGAGAAAGGTAGAGAGAGTCATGATGGACAGAAAAATCTCGAAAAAGTTGAAAGGGAAAGTCCTGTGAGTGTATATTACACCGGCATGCCCATATGGTCTGGAGACAGTGGCGCTGACAGAACAACAACAGAAGCTGCAAGTCTGTAAGAACAACTGGGTTAGGAGAATAACAAGAACAAAGAGGGTAGACAGAAGAAGGACAAATGACCTGAGAAAAGGGATTGGAATGCAATGCAGCCTAACAGTATGATAATTGAGAAGTCGGATGAGATGGACAGGCCACTTGGCAAGGATGGATGCCGGAAAAATAGCGAAGCGAGCAGAGGCGGAACAACACAAAGGACACAGGAAAAGGGGAAGGCCACAGCTGAGGCGGGAGGACTGCGTGAGGAGGGTCATGAGAAGATCAGGGGAGGATGAAAGATGGAGAGAGGGAGCGATGGACAGAAGACTATGGAAGGAAAAGACACAGAGAGTGGTTTACTGTACCTGACCCTCACCCCTGTACAGCAGGGAACAAGGAGGAGAGCAACAACTCAATCATATTATATTGCTGGATCTTCCAATGAGGCAACGTACACATCTGCGACAGCTCTACACAACGAAGGAGGCTGAAAAGTGCCAGAACGTGACGCATAATTAGATCAATTCGAGCTTATATGTACACACGAAACATGACAAGTGGTCTGTCAGATTCTTGTAATTGCATCTCCAGGGTCACGTGCGTTCAGAAAGGAAGTGAGAGTACATGTGACAGAAGAGAAGTCGGGAGGGACGATGACAGGAAGAAAGGTGACAAGAGAAACAGCGTCAGGAAAGAATGGAACGGACGAGATTGTGACGGGAGAGCAGAAGACAGGGGAACAAGATTACAACCAGACAGATGCAAACCGTAGAAAGAGCTACACTGAGGCAGTGATTGAGGGGGCAATGAGGAAAGAGAGGGTGTTTATGGGCGATTCGATTATGAGAAAGACAGATAAGACTCTAAGCGAGGGGGAGGACGTCGTTGTTTGTCTACCGGGGGCTAGGATAGAACATGTAACTGAAAGGGTAGAGAAGGTACTGGGGCATGGCAAGGGAGGGTCTATACTAGTACATGTAGGGACAAATAACGCAGAGAGGGAGGGAACAACTGGGATAGTTCAGAAGTACAGACAGTTAGTGAAGAAGTTAAAGAAGACAAGAGTAGAACAGATTATCCTCTCAGGAATTTTGCCAGTAATGGGAGGAAGGGGGCCGACATATAGAAACTGCAAGAGGATGGCGATCAACGCACTAGTTGAGCAGATGTGTAAAGAAGAGGGGGTGGGATTCGTAGATTTATGGGGATACTTTGTTGGGAGGGAAGATATGTACATGAGAGATGGCCTACATCTAAGTGGAAAGGGGGCAGCAGTTTTCTCAGAGAACTTGCTGCAATCTGTTGACAGTGGGACAGGCTGCATCTATTTAAACTAGATTCGCAGGGGGGATTCACAGAGAAGCCTGAAACTGGAGGCATAGATAAAGACAGCAGAAATAAATCGGCAAAGAACAGCCTGGAAAACTGTTCTGAATCAGGATATAAATGCATTTGTTTAAATGCAAGGAGCATAGTAAACAAAAGAAGTGAACTAAACATTATGGTAGAAGATATTGACCCTCACATAATAGGTATAACCGAATCGTGGGCCACCACTGATATATCAGATGCCGAATTGGGACTAACAGGATATGTAATGTTTAGGAAAGATAGAATAGGAAGAAAGGGAGGTGGAGTTATTTTATATATTAAAGAATCTATCCAGGCTTATGAAATAAAATTAGAAAGAGAAGCAGATTGCGAAGAAGCTGTTTGGTGTAACATAGTTACAGGAAACTCAACGTTAACAGTTGGGCTAGTTTATCGAAGTCCAAACATAAGCATAGAAGAGAATGAAAAAATACAAAACGCTATAAGGGAAGTAAGCAAACGGAACTGTATTATTATGGGGGACTTTAACCATGGGCATATACAATGGAAATCTCTACAGAGTATGGGGAGTGAGGACCACAGTTTTAGTACAAGATAGTTTCCTTTCTCAACATGTGCTAGAACCAACCAGGGGAGAGAATGTGTTAGACTTAGTTTTGTCCTCACAGAAAGAATTAGTTGACAATGTCAAGATATGTGAGCCACTGGGGAGTAGTGATCACAACCAGATACATTTTACCATCAAAGTAAAATCAAAAAGGAATAGTAAAAAGCAGTATAGGAGAAATTTCCACAAAGGAAGGTATAAGGACATGAGGAAATATTTAGCAAAGATAGACTGGAATAACACACTGAAGAATAAGACAGCAACCGAATGCTGGAATATCTTAAATAGTGAAATTAAGTGCATAGTCGATAAATTTGTACCTTTCAAAAAACAAGGGAAACGGTCTAAAAAGAAACACTTATCGAAAGAAGCCATTTGAAAAATTAAGTATAAACAAATGATGTGGAAGTCATATAGATGTACTGGAAATGATGAAGACTACAACATTTATAAAGAAGCACTTAATCAAGCTACAGCTGAAATTAGAAATTCAAAGAGAAGCTATAAAAAAAAATTTGCTAGTAATATAAAACATGACAGTAAGAGTTTTTATGCGTATATTCGAATCAAACAGAAAGTTCAGGATAAGGTCGGTCCTCTAGAAGATAGTGCTGGAAATACAATATCAGAGGGATTCTTAATGGCAGAAGACCTGAATGAGTATTTTAGTTCAGTGTTTACCAGGGAAGATATTAGTTCACTGCCAGTACCAGAGGCTAAGTTCAAGGGGGCAGATTCAGACTATTTAGGGCAGTTAGTTGTAACCTCGGAAATGGTAGCTAAGAAAATAAGGGCTATGAAGGATAATAAATCACCTGGAGTGGACGGGATTCCGCCCAAACTACTATTGGAAATTGTAGAACAAATTAGCGTACCGCTTGCAACAGTTTTCAATTTGTCATTAGAAGAGGGAGTGGTTCCTTTAGAATGGAAAGAGGCAAACATTATACCGTTATTTAAAAAAGGTTCGAGAAACAAGTCAGAGAACTATAGACCAGTTAGTTTAACATCAGTGATTTGCAAATTATTAGAAAGACTAATCAAAGATCACATGGTGGATTTTCTTGTTAAACATAACTTGATAAACCCATCTCAACATGGGTTTTTAAAAGCGAGGTCATGCTTAACAAATATGTTATGTTTTTTGGAAGACATCACTAGGTGGGTAGATGAGGGATCACTAGTAGATATCATCTATTTAGATTTTCAAAAAGCTTTCGACAAAGTACCACATCAAAGATTATTCCTTAAGCTAAAGGCCCATGGCATAGGAAATGGTATAATAAACTGGATAGAAAAATGGCTGAATGACAGAAGACAACGTGTAGTAGTTGATGGGGAGGCTTCAAACTGGAAATCGGTATTGAGTGGGGTACCACAGGATCAGTACTAGGACCTATATTATTCTTAATATATATCAACGATTTGGACGATGATATAACAAGCAAGGTGTTAAAATTTGCGGATGATACAAAAGTGTTTAGAAGGATTAAAAGTGATGGAGACAGACAGCATTTACAAGATGATCTTGATAGGTTGATCAAATGGTCTGAAAAGTGGCAAATGCTGTTCAATTTTGGGAAATGTAAATGCCTCCACACAGGTCATGGGAATGAAGAGGTAAAATATAAAATGGGGGTACTGTTCTAAGTACTACTGTAAAAGAAAAGGACTTAGGGTTAACCATTAGTGCTGATATGAAGGTTTCAGAGCAGTGCGGAATTGCAGCATCAAAGGGAAATCAAATCCTTGGATTAATTAGGCGAAATATAGCGTATAAGAAAAAAGAATTAATAGTACTGCTGTACAAAACAATAGTGAGGCCTCATTTAGAATATTGTATACAAGCATGGAGGCCATATCGCAAGAAGGACATAGATATGCTAGAAAGAGTACAGAGGAGAGCGACTAAAATGATACCAAATCTGAGGGATCTTAGTTACGAAATACGCCTAAAAGAATGTGGTTTAACAACACTAGAGACCAGGAGATTGAGAGGAGATCACATAGAAGTGTTTAAAATATTGAATGGTTATGAAAATATTGATAGAATTTTTTTTTCTCAGTTAAGAAAGATAGAAGGACCAGAGGACATGAAGTTACATTAGTAAAGGAGCAGTGTAGATTAGATATAAGAAAGTTCTCATTTTCACAAAGGACTGTAAATTAATGGACCATATTATCTGCGGATTGTGTGGGTGCTAGTATCGTGAATATATTTTAAAATATAATCGACACATACCTCGGAAGGGCGGGATACACATAAATAAAAGATTTGGACTCGATAAGTCAAAGGGCTTCCTTGTCCACCTTCCATTTAGAGTTAATTCTCTGGATGGCAATCTTGTTAAATCTTTTTAAAGTTTGGGCGGAATTCCATCCACTCCAGGTGATTTATTATCCTTCATAGCCCTTATTTTCTTAGCTACCATTTTCGGTGTTACAACTAACTGTCCCAAATAGTCTGATTCTGCCACTAAGAATCCCTCTAATATTATATTTCCAGCACTGTCTTCTAGAGGACCGACCTTGTCCTGAACTTTTTGTTTGCTTCGAACATACGCATAAATACTCTTGCTGTCATGTTTTATATTACGAAGTAATTTTTTTTCATAGATTCTCTTTGAATTTCTAATTCCAGCTGTAGCGTTGTTTAGTGGTTCTCTCATCATTTGTTTGTAGTTAATTTCTCTAATGGCTTCTTTCGATAAGTGTTTCTTTTTGGACCGTTTCCCTTGGTTTTTTTTCAAGGAAACAAATTTATCGACGATGCACTCAATAAATATATATATATACCTGTATATATATATATATATATATATATATATACTTACCAGTTTCGTTGACTACGGAGTTATTGTCGAGCCGCCCATTGAAGGTGTAGCAGACTCCGGCATCAGTGAGGATCTGATCGAAGTCTTCGTGACTGCACGGCTTCCCTTGCCAAGTACAACTAAGGTGCAGAAACAACGTTCTTTTTCGTGAACCACCACTTCAAACTAATGTGAAATTTAAGTATTAACAATCTCCCTCCATCATTCCCTCCCTCCCTCCTCCCTCCCTCCCTCCCTCCCTCCCTCCCTCCCGCTCCCTCCCTTCCTTCCCCTCCCACCCTCCCTCCCTCTCTCCCTCCCTCCGTCCCCTTCCCTCCCTTCCTTCCCCTCCCCTCCCTCCCTCCCTCTCTCCCTTCCCCTTTCCTCTCTTATTAACGATGTACCATTGTGGGCTCAGTAGAAATAAAGGCCACCAATCCAACCGCCCTATCACACATTGACGTAACATAAATAATAAATGAAGACTTCCCTTGTTCTGTGCGAGGTGCTAAGCACCTCATTGCAATTTGCATTTCCACTATCGTCTTCTCACTTAACTTCGCGTTGCAGTTCTAACTTGAGAATACTCACGCCGCAATCATGTCTTCCTTCCGATGAGCGTTCTGAAGGAACACGTCCAACATTGTCACGTTGTCAATGCTCCACTCGCTGGCGTTGAACAACGTCATCGCAGAGAGGTACGAGTCCGCGTACATGTCTTTCAACCAGTAATACATTCCATTCTTCTTGACCTCCGTTATTCTGCGATAGTCAAATAACGATCCTTTTTTATAGATAATGAGTCATTCGCTACTTTGCCGCTTATCTTAAAAGCAATTCCCATCATATCATTTGGCAAGAGTATTGTGCAACATCATAGTAACCTTTGCAATCATCATCATCATTATCCCTCCTTAATCATGACTATCAGAAGTTAAAGGATTTCGACACAAAATCACCGAAAGAGGACATATTCTAATTCATAGATAATCCGAATAAACAATTAATTAGGTACTCTTCATCCTTCATCGCCTATTTGTCTGTAGAACTGAATAATGCAAAATGATGTGTCAAAGAAAAGGTTTTATGTTCAGACGTGGAACATAGTGGTCCAATAGTCATGTTTTGAGACCTGTCAAATTTGCAGTTTTGTTGTCACTGCTTCTACCATTGATCTTTAGAAATATTCCGGTATGAAGCGAAACTTGTATTCGCCATATTTTGCAAGACACTTCATTGAAAAAAGCATTGTTTCATGCAATATTCCTACATCCAATCGCGCAACGTAATAATTGTGAACCGAGTATCAAGTTGCACGGGTTTATTTTAGGCACGAGTCAAAAAAGCTGTATATCAATTTTGCGATTTTGGCAGAAATGCATACCATGTATGTGTGTGTGTGTGTGTGTGTGTGTGTGTGTGTGTGTGTGTGTGTGTGTGTGTGTGTGTGTGTGTGTGTGTGTGTGTGTGTGTGTGTGTGTGTGTGTGTGTGTGTGTGTGTGTGTGTGTGTGTGTGTGTGTGTGTACCTGAAAGCATTCTGGTTGCAAATCGTGACGGCTGGAAAGACGGCGGGTTTATTGTTCTGCAGCATTATATTCGTGTTGGTCGGCCAGTTCAGGTAGATACTAACTCTGTCATGACATTGGTAGGCGAATATAGACGTAGAAGTGAGCAGGATGATCACCCAGAGAGACCTACGATATGTATACGGATATGTTTCATGCGCAAATGCACACGGGCACGTTTACGGAACTAGACGTACGAAGTTTGTTCACATAATGTATACAGTCTTACACATTTGTATATGATAAGTGCATATTAGGTTCTGTCTCCAGTTCCCCATTAGTATAACGTATACGGAACAGCTCTTCCTTTCTCAACGGTTATATTAATAAGTGATCCATTCATTTGTTGATGAATTTCGCCTAGTACACGAGTACGAGAATGCTTAATCATTCGGTTTTGTTGCGCCACTGAGCTCGGATTGTCTGCGGATATTAACGCTTAAGAAGTAATTTATTTATTATTATTATTATAGCTAGCTTAAATACCATATATATATATATAATTATATGTGTGCGTGCGTGCTTGTGTGTGCCTGTGTGTGTGTGTGTCATTATCAGTTCTGTAGGCTGCATGGGGACGATGGGTCTGTACGCCCCCTCCCCCGTTGTGGCCAACGAGTTCACCACGGAGGAAGCGGTATCGCTTGGATGGAACAACTTCTGCTTGATTTTAAATCGTGACGTATAATGAATTGAGACTGAGAGCCTTTGAGCGGCACCGCGAACATCTTTCAACACTATCCACTCAACACCACAAACAATCCTTGACATTAACAGCACCTCCGTCTTCCGAAGTCATGCCCAACACCATCCGAGACCAGCTCAAATGTGATGGATGTGTATGGGAAACATGTAATTTTAGGCTGAAATGCACCTACCAATTGTTAACTTTCCAATTGTTTTGGGATGTTTTGCATAATTATTAATCAACAGCAACAACATATGCATAGGATACTCTTTAGGCCTGAATGAAGTGAAACCTATACGGTCAATTAAAGACCGCTCTGCTTACCTTCTGGCGATGGTATAGTTCGGTTCAGCGATGTTCCGCAAGCCGTGAAAAGTAGTCGTTTCGCAGAAGGTCTTCAAAGTGTCCCAGCCAGCAACCTTCTTCTTCTCCCCGTGGCCGACGTCGCTGTCCTTGTGCGGGGTGTTATCCTGCGAGCACGTCTCCTCTCTCGAACACTCGCCGCCGTTCGTAGACATGGTAGCAAACACTACCAATTGCCAACAGCGGCAACTACTTAATTCACGTTTACTCGATCGGTGTACGCTTTTATAACGGTTCCCCCAGCTAGTCGATAATTGTATTTATTTGCGGTTTAGGGTTTAATTAAAATTACTGTGATAAAATATATAAATAAAGTGACGGTGATAACAGTACTGTAAAGCTTCAGATGCGATCTGCTTAACACGTCCTATGCCTCGTAACATATGACACTTCGTGTTACAACGTGATCGGATATTTGTCACTTGATATTTTCAAAAGCCACTTAGACTAATTGATTCTACGTTGTCCTTGCAATTGTGACGTGTTAATTATGCATTAGATTTTAATGGCAAGTTAAGTGGATTAGATTATTCCCGTGTTTTGTCCCTTGCCTCATGTATAAATAGGACACGTCCAGTAATTGGTCTGATGTACTGATCGCTTCTAGTTGAATATAAGGCGATAAATGTTAATTATATGCGTCGATTAGTTTAGATTAGCTAGAAGACCAACATGAGTACTCACTAGCCCGTAGGCCTACTCCATCACCACTTGTCCCTGAATATACACCGTCGTTATTATAGTCCGGGAACCAAGACCAATTAAAATTAATTCCTTCAACTCCAGGCCCGTTGGCTGGGTGGTGCCATGGGTGCGCACGCACGCACCCCTGCTGAGGCAAAAGAGTTCCGCTTGGAGGGAAGTAGTTGTGCTTGAATTACATTCACACTCCTCCTCTTCCTCGACTGGGAACATTTGCAACACCACCCTCTCGACTGAGAAGTCTTTAACACTGCCCCCTAAACCGGGAAAATGCCTAGCCCTATCGCCTTTTCAACACACCACAAATGTTCAACGCCGACAAGCGCACCTCAAAAACAATTACACTAGGGGCCTGCTATAAATATAACTTGCCCATTAAGTATTACATATATCGGAAGATAATAATATATAATCTTCAACGACCGTCCCACGTGCTCCACTCGTGCCTCTCTAGTTAGTTATTTCACAAATACTCTGGACCGTGTGAATGGTGTGTACTGTCTTTTAGTTGTACATGTTTGGTGCAGCTACCAATGATAGCGGAGGCGGAGAAACACCTAAGCCGTAGGTGGACACAGCAGAGATAGGAGGACAGCATGAAGAGGGATTTTAGAAGAACGGGGGAAGATGAAATGTTATGTGGGGAGAAAGAGGAGGGAGGGAGAAAGAGAGGGGGGGTGGAGATAGGGGAAAGAGGAGAAAAGGTCGAGATATATAGAGGGGAAACAGAGATGGGGGTGAGAGGTAGAGGAGAGAGAAAACGATAGAGAGATGGGGAGAAAGAATGAGAGCGAATACAGAGAAGGTAGAGGGGGAAGAGATAGAGCGCGCGAGTAGAGCTGGTAGGGAGCAGCGTAGAGCAACAAGGGAAAGAGTAGTACAACAGTGTCCGACCTGAACCTCATTTCGGAAAACTTTTTGTTTTTATTATTGATTTGTTGACGGTTCTCGAGATTAGGTCAAGTCCATTTGCACACACATGTAACTACACATGTCACATATGATGATCGACTAATTGTTTTCATTGTTATTGATGCAGGCCATCAACTATTGACGCTACCCGCGTTTAACTCTATTAGTAGGAATGTGTAGCCATCCAGGGAGTTCACCTTGCTCAGGACGTACTCGTCAGTCTTCCATGTAGGCCGCAGAAAGACCACAGCTGAGATGGGAGGACAGCTTGAGGACGGAGTTTAGAATGACGGGGGAAGATGCCATGTGGGATGAGAGAGAAAGAGAGAGAGGGGGGAGAGGGAGGGACAGATAGAGAGAAAGGGCGAGATGGGGGACAGAGAGGGGAAGATAGATTGAGGACGAAAAGAGGGAAAGAGGGAAATATAGGGAAACTCCTCATCAACTACTACACGTTGTCTTCTGTCAATCAGCCATTTTTCTAACTAGTTTATTATACCATTTCCTACGCCATGGGCCTTTAGTTTAAGCAGTATTCTTTGATGTGGTACTTTGTCGAATGCTTTTTGAAAATCTAAGTAGATGATATCTACTGGTGATCTCTTGTCTACCCACTTAGTGATGTGTTCCAAAAAACATAACATATTTGTTAAGCATGACGTCGCTTTTAAAAACACATGTTGAGATGGGTTTATCAAGTTATGTTTAACAAGAAAATCCACCATGTGATCTTTAATTACTCTTTGTAATAATTTGCAAATCACTGATGTTAAACTCACTGGTCTACAGTTCTCTGACTTGTTTCTCGAACCTTTTTTTTAAATAACGGTATTATATTTGCCTCTTTCCATTCTAAAGGAACCACCCCCTCTTCTAATAACAAATTGAAACCTGTAGCAAGCGGTACGCTAATTTGTTGTACAATTTCCAATAGTAGTCTGGGCAGAATCCCATCCATTCCAGGTTATTTATTATCCTTCACAGCCCTTATTTTCTTAGCTACCATTTCCGGGGTTACAATTAATTGTCCTAAATAGTCTGAATCTGCCCCTTTGAACTTAGCCTCTGGTATTCGCAGTGAACTAATATCTTCCCTGGTAAACACTGAACTAAAATACTCATTCAGGTTTTCTGCCATTAAGAATCCCTCTTATATTATATTTCCAGCACTATCTTCTAGAGGACCAACCTTATCCTGAACTTCTGTTAGCTTCAAACATACGCATACAAACTCTTGCTGTCATGTTTTATATTACTATCTAATGTTTGTTTATAGCTTCTCTTTGAATTTCTAATTTCAGCTGTAGCTTGGTTAAGTGCTTCTTTATAAATGTTGTAGTCTTCATCATTTCCAGTACATCTATATGACTTCCACATCATTTGTTTATACTTAATTTGTCTAATTAATGCATTCGCATCAAAAACTGGCCTAAAAATCAATAAAAAGAAAACTGAAGTACTGAGGATCAACAGCAAATGCAACATCAGAATACAGATTGATGATCAACAACTGAATGAAGTAGAGAAATATATATATACCTGGGCGCAAACGTCAGCAAGCAAGGAGGAGGGGATGACGATATTAACAACAGAATACGAAAAGCAAGGACATCATTCATGAAACTCAAGCAGATATGGAACTCAAATGTGTACACATTAAAAACTAAACTCAGATTATACAATACTCTGGTCAAATCAGTGTTACTGTATGGATGTGAAACATGGAAAGTAAACAAATGCGACAACAAAAAACTTGACATTTTCCATTTCAACTGTCTCAGAAGAATTTTAAAAATTAGATGGCCAGTAATAATTTCGAACAAAGACATTGAGAACATAACAGCAGAAGAGAAGATCAGCACAGAAGTACAGAGAAGAAGGTGGAATTGGATCGGGCATGTGCTGAGAAAGAAGGACCAAAACCACTGCCTGACTGCACTGACATGGACGCCGGAAGGAGCAAGAAAAGTTGGTCGACCAAAAACAACGTGGAGAACCACAGTGGAAAAAGAACGGAAGCAACTGGGCTGGGCAACTTGGAGCAAAGCCAGACACATAGCCGTTGACAGGGCGAGGTGGCGGAGTCGCACAGCAGCCTTATGGGCCACAAGGCCCGAAGAGGATAGGTAAGGTAAGGTAATTTTTCTAATGGCTTCTTTCGATAAGTGTTTCGTTTTGGACCGTTTCCCTTCTTTTTTGAAGGGTACACATTTATCGACTATGCATTGCATTGCACTCTTTAAGATATTCCAACATTATGTTGCTGTCTTATGCTTCAGTGTGTTATTCCAGTCTATCTTTGCTAAATATTTCATCATGTCCTTATACCTTGAGAGTAACTTCACCAGCACGCCGTATTTTCACATGATCCTTGGCAGATACATCTTGGTACTTGTCGAAGACAATGATTTTCTCAGTACCGTCTGGATAGTGACTCAGACGACTCTGGATGGATGCGATCAGATCTGAGGGACTTCCGCCGTGTGGCCACACGATACGGTAGAACAGCTGCTGAACATCAACGATGACAAATATTCAGCAGCTTTTGGTGAGATCTTGAGCACACGCAGGCGCTTGACCAGCCCCGACTTATTGGCTTTGCTGAGACAACGATGTTCGTCGATGAGCGATGGAGGCACTGCACACAGCTCGTAGTTGAACAGAGGCTCAAGCTCCATCAGCCGCTGCTGACCAGTCATCAAGAGCCGGAGAAAAATGTTCTCAAGACCGATGACTAGCCTGCCCTTGTTGCCCTTGTCTTTGCTTCTTTAGAACGTCCTTCGTCTTGATGAGACTACTGATTGTGTCATAGAACCCACCGGGAAGACTGGCGATGTACTTGCTCTCCATCTTTTCTCCAAGCGCAATCGAATCAGCCACATTCACTTCAGCAGGAGGATGTTGAGGATGGTCTTGCTGATCCTGATTACCTGAATAATGACTGGGAGTAGGTAAACTTTGAAGATTTTAGGCGATATCTGCTGTTGCTAAGATATCATAAACCATACGCTTATAGCATAGCATAGCATTGTGTAAAACTATATTTTATCTATAGTAACTTATGGATACCTATCCTTGTTGCATCCCTACAATGACTTTCGTACATGATTATTTAATGCAAGAATTTTCCTCACAAAGAAATATGAATGCCAATCTTCATAATGATATTTACACTATACACTACTTGTTTCAAATATATCTGATTACTATTTTTTCTCACGAACAAATGTGTCAACTATTGTAAGATTATCAATTTATGTGGATGAAGAAACTAACACATAATTTAGTAGAAGTTTCCATTCATTGTCCACCGAGAGGTCAAATTTGACCTTTACCTGATCTTCAGCATATCATATTGTCCTAGAACTTAAAAAATAACATCAGGAATGGAATCTATGCACCCCAACAACCCCTAAAAGAGGAATTATACATAATTCTAGTGGTTCAAAAGTTAATATTTCAAGAAATCGACCAGTCGCCATCTTGGAATTACGCAAATTAAAAGAGTTACCCAAAGTTGCTGTTTGGTCAAGCAAGCTGAATTTGTTTTAGGACCCCGTATGAGTAGAAAATCAAAAAAGTTCATAGGATAGAACATTTCTAGGTTGGCTATTTAATACACATGAATGTCAAAAAGACTATTAACTGCGTAGATAGGAAACATGATGTGGATCACTGCATATTAACAAAATACAAGTAACACACACCTTGAACAAAAACCTGTTGAGTGTGTGGTAGCGGAACATCTAGGCATGATTCACAACTGCACTACTTTATTCTGACCAAGCCATGTCATGCATTTTTGGGATCTTTCTTTTTAATTCTAAAGAATCAATGAAGTAGCTCTCTTTGAATGCATGATAGAAAAGTGTGCACAATGTCTCCGGATCAACAGCGCTGTCAAGCGTTAGTGAACTGCGTCAGGACGCATTTTCAGTGTCCACCCACCAGTCATTGTGCCGTTGTTATATTGCTACTGTATATAAGCAGGGTAGCACCACTGTGCAGTGGCTGGAGCGCAGTGGTGCACTGGCTAGAGCGCCATGGTGCAGTGGCTAGAGCTTCGGACTCTCAACCGAGATAACACGGGTTCGAATCCTGTACGACGGTTTCGAACGTTAGTAGTAAGGAGGTTGTCGGCAACACCGGTCATGACCCCAGATCAAAGGCTTTTTCGCTTTTTATAAGTAGAATTCCTACGATTTTTAGCAGTAATGTTTTAGCAGATGTCAAAAACAAAAAAGTGATTGATGGGTTTCTTTAGAAAGAGTGTGTCGACATCTAGTGACTAATCAGGTACTAATTAGGTAAATAATTAGGGTAATTAAGTACTAATTAGTAACAAACGAGTAACGCATTCACTAGAGGGCAGCACTAGCAATAAGCTACAAATAGTAATTAGTCATTTAGTGACTAATTAGGGTAATTAAGTACTAATTAGTAATAAGTGAGTAGTGCAATTATTGGAGGAGAACGTTAGCAATAACTAAAAATAGTAATTATCAACTAATTAGTATTAATTAGGTATACGGGGATGTGGGGAAGGTTCTAGAAGCTTCTAGGCTGTAACGTGGTGCAGTGGCGTGCCTGGTGGATCAGCGAGGTTAATCGGACGGATTAGTTTACGCGTCGTTGTGCCTGGCGCACTGGAGATCAGGAGGTTAATCGGGTGGCCTAGTTTTCACGACTCACTGGCGAATGGGGTATCGTATGTCAGTGTGCGCTGTTGGAGTTTATGCAGTATGAGCGTTGAGCGTTGTTTGTAGGAAGGCCGGAGAAATGTTTATTTTGGCTGTCAGCTGGCCGTGCGCCAGTATGCGCGGCGTAATAGGCAGGCGCGTTCGGTAACAGCTGATGTTTGGTAACAGTTGATACGCGTGCATTGGCGTTACAATATCGTTATAGCAGCTGGGGGCCGGAGCTGTCAGAATAAGTTGGCTGTGCGCAGGGATGAATATGCGCGTGCATTAGGGTTGTGGCGTTGGAGACCGCTGGGGATTGGTGTATTGGCTGTCAGAGCTGGCTGTGTGCAGCAACGAATGTGTGTTAGTTGGAATATAGGCAGCAGTTGGAATGGTGTTATGCGTGTATGAGTTGGAATGCTGGTGGCGCACATTATGTGAAAAGAAACACAGAAACAGCAATAAACGGTGAGAAATAAATTTTATTGTTATGAAGTACACAGAAACAGCAATGAACGGTGATTTTATTGTTACTATGAAGATGGGGGCGGCGGAAAGCGTTGATGGGGGTGATGATCGGGTGGTGGTGGAACAAATCCGTGGCGACCGGGTGGTGGTGAAGGATAACCTAAATGGATGGAAATAGAGGCTGGAATGGGTGGCGCAAATGATGGGGCGCGTACACGAGGACTTGGAAAGATTGACGCAAATGAGAAGGGTTGGGTGAAAGTTTCGTGTTCTTCTGGTTGGGGGTTGTCTGCAGGTGTGGCGTTTAGAAAGAATAAAGGTTCATCGTCGGTGCTGTCGGTGTCGCTGTCGAAGTTTTCTGTTTCGGTGGTGTGTTGTTGTTGTTGTTGTTGTGGTTCGACGGATAAGGTTGGGCGGCTGCGTGAAGGTGGTGACGAGGCGAAGCTGACTGGGCGAGGTGTGGGTTCGACGAAATGCACCACAACACCCCGACCGAAGGCGTATGTTCGATGACTGAGTTCGGGTGATATCACAAAGAGGTGCGTTCTGTGGGGGAAACGAAAGTATCAATTATCATCGGTAGTGTGATGGTGGCGATTACTGGCGCGCGGGGTTCGTCCTGCCGGGTGACCATTCCGGTGAGTGTGGTTCGCAAGGGTTTCCCCCATAAGGAGTCGATTGACTAGTTCTGGTGCCACAATCAATAGGCGAAATCTATGGGAGAAGGAAAAGTGTTATTAAGGGTCGGTAGTGCGACGTCGGCGACGCCCAATGAACAATGTGCCCCCAGGCCTATTGGCGCGCGGGGTTCTAT
Organism: Paraescarpia echinospica; assembly: GCA_020002185.1. Lineage (NCBI taxonomy): Eukaryota > Metazoa > Annelida > Polychaeta > Sabellida > Siboglinidae > Paraescarpia > Paraescarpia echinospica. The sequence continues at coordinate 33,975,719 of CM034543.1, read as the reverse complement.
CAACCAGAATCATCTCGATTGGGCGCAAATGTATTCTTGATGTATTAACGAATCCATTCCGGTGAGAGGGGCGCGCAAGGGTTTGCCCCCGCCCTATATGGATTGTATCAAAGCCGGCGATGTTTCGTCTGCAAGTATGAAAAAATATTAAAGTAATGGTGCGTCTGTTTTAGTGGGATGCCTGAAAAAAAGCAGTATTCATTAAGTCTGTAACGGGGCGTTTGTAAATAGCCTTTTAGTAGGGCGCACGTTAGTCTGGAAAAGCAGCTATAGTGTTTATCAAAAGTCCGTAATAGGCGTCTGTAAATAAAGGTAATTTTGAAAAAAAGCGGTCTGTAAATGGAAGCGTTATTTAGTTAGTATCGTTGAACGTACCTTTCTCCGGGGCGTTGGGGTTGGGGTCGGGGAGGAGGCGGTGCAGCACTATTCCCGGCGGCTTGGGGAGGCGGCGTGCTATTCCCGGCGACTTGGGGAGGCGGCGCGCTATTTTCGGCTTCTTGGGGAGGCGGCGCGCTGAAAACAAAAACAAAATTAGTTAGTTAGTTAGTGAACGTTGTAAAAGAAAGCAGTAATGTGAGGAAAGTCAGTTTTAGTTGAGTTAGCAAAACGTACCTGTTTTGTGTTTGTTGGGGGGTTGAATCATGGGCCGCATAATTGTGAACTTGATCGGTTGGCTCCATCGTGAGAAATGAATTGCGCAGTTGTTGCGCAGTTATTTTGCACGCGGTAACGTGTAGCGGCCTAGACACGTACGCCGTAGCCTTACATAAGGGGCTGACGTCACTGTTTATATAACGCACTTATGTAACTGTTTGTAAATTCCTAAAACGGCAATTAAAGGTGAAATGCGCACAAACTAAGCGGTCCATAATAGTCAGTGGGGACTAGAGAATCGTATGGTAAGCTTATATTAGAAAATAAAAGCGGCGTTCTGTTTGTGCACTAGGCTGACCGATAGTTTTTTTTCAGTTTTAGTAACCTTGTAAGAGTAGGCTGTTTTGCGGCGCGCGCGCGTGCGTGCGCTCAAGGGGGCCGCGTGCGGGCCGCGTGCAAAGCGCCTATATAGTGGGTCGGGCGGAGAACGTCTATGTATCGTCGGTGTGGTGTTGTTACCGTTGCATTAACTTTGTGTGTTGTTGCCCGTTGCAGAACGTTGTTGATCATGACGCCACCTGTTCATGGAGAGGCTCCACCAAAGAAGAGCAGCAAGTTGAAGGCGGCTCCAACTGTCGCGGTGGCGTCTGGTGGCAATACGAAACCTGCTTCGGAGGCCGACACGAAGGAGCTTCCGAGTGCCGACGTAGCGCCTACTAAGCCGGAGTCGTCTTTCGAGGCCGTGGTGAGTGCGGACGTGCTGACGCCCGAGGTATCGTTGAAAGAGTTCGTGCTAGCCTGCGATGGCACGTATAATATTGTTACGCCCGTAACAATCGTTGGCGTGGCTTGGAAAAGTAAATGCACGTACATAGGCTGTGGCGTGTGCAAGCGCAAAGTGCGAAGCCTTGAAAGCGGTAGTCGGGTTTGCCCTGTACACGGTGTGCAGGCAAAGGCGAAGACATATTTTTCGGTGCGCGTCCTGGTGGAAGATGAAAAGGACGCCGACACTGAGGCCTCCATTTGGATCACGCTGTTCGACGAAGCGATATCGTCGATCGGCGATTACGATGCCGAGCATGTGTCAGGCCTGTTGCCAGACCAGTTGCGCAGTAGCTTTGTAGCGACCCTGGTTGGCAAAGTCTTGGAGCTGACCGTGCATAAAGTCGTGTGGGGTGGTATACTGGACACGTATACTGTCCGTGATGTGCGGGTCGTGTCGAAGAAGGCGAGCGAGCCCGACGTATACGCTGTTCACGCTTGAATGACTAACGTTTGGCTATTGTTCTGTAGGAAGATGTAATTGCTGCTTTGGTTATTGTTCTGTAGGACGTTGTAATTGCTGCTGCGTTGCGTGGAATTTTCGATGCTGCTGACGAGTGCGCGCCCCCGGCCGAGAAGCGCGCTAAGAAGGAAACGACGCCGCCCCCTCGACCATGCTTCGCAGACGCCAACACTCCACTGCCGCCCTCGCTGACGAGAGAAGAAGCGATGCCGTACTGGCCGTGCGCCCCTGAGGCGGAAGACACGCAGCCCATTCCACAGCACGCGCCGGTGAGCGACGCCGCTACGCCCACGTACGTTGCATTAACCCCGGTGGTGGCGACAGCAGTGCTATCGCCTTCACTGCCTCTGGACGTGTTGTCGGTTTCGTCGGAGGACTTTATTCCGTGGGCCCGCAACAAACAACAACGCTCGGTGATCGTGGGCACGCTTCAGTCCGACTCGGAATGGAGCGTTCTGCACTCGTACACCGGCCGGCAGCGCTGTATGATGTACACGTTTGCCGAGCTAATTGGCGAACGAGTGATGGACACCGCGCGCCAAGAATGTGGTGAGTGCCCTCCCGAGGAGGTGTGCCCCTTCGTTCACATGTGCGGCTACAGGGGATGGAAGCCGAGCCGACGGTACAATCTTCTGTACGAAAACGTGGCGGCACTGAATATATGCTTTTTTTCAATATCACTCGACAGCTTTCTGCAGCAGACGTTGTTGCTGCCCGCTATTCGTATACTCTCGGTACTGGAGGAGCGTTGCGTGCGCGGCGATTGCGCTTCGGAGGGCTCCCTCATGCGCCAGGTAGCCGACTGGCTCATGGGGACGGATTGGACGGCGCCATTCGATCGTTCGCTGTTGGAGGTCGCCGTGCAGCATTAACTGTTGAAAAGGGCATGCCTCGTCGTCTGATGGGGCGACGTTTTCTCCGCCGAACGCTTAATATGTATTTTTGCCGATGAACATTTAATAATTGAACATTATATTTGCATTTCGCTATGGCATAAAGCCTTATTATTAGGTTCACCGATGAACATTAGCAGGGGCGCATTGAACATGGCATAAAGCCGATGAACATTAGCAGGGGCGAATTAATTGGGCGGCCTATAGTCCGCTGTTGTGGGCGTAAAGCCTTATTATTTACTCTGCTGTGGCATAAACCCCGCCGAACGCTTAATATGTATTTTTGCCGATGAACATTATATTTGCATTTCGCTATGGCCTAAAGCCTTATTATTATTAGGTGCACATTAGCAGGGCCGAATTAGTCGAGCGGCCTGTAGTCCGCTGTTGGGGGCGTAAAGCCTTATTTACTCTGCTGTGGCATAAAGCCTCTTTACTGTTTACCGTGGCATAAAGCCTTACTGTGGTGATGTAGTAGTACGATGCTGCTTAATAAAACGTATGAAAACAAAACAATTCCCGCCACCTGTTGTTGACATTCGACGCCATTGCTGACATTTAATAAGCTCCAGCGCCCAATGCTGCTACCGAACGCCTGTCCAACTAGCGCACAAAACACTCCGCGTATCCTGGCGAAGCTGACAGCCGAAATTTCTCGTACAAATCGTAAACAAAAACTTTGCCGCTTCCTCGGTCCATCGGCAGGCACAGCGCTGCCACCTGTCGGACACCACAAAAATGTTGCTGCCCTGTCGGCCACGAAAACAAAAAAACTTTGTCGCTGCTGCTTCGGTGGTCCACGGACGACGGGCCAGCAGTGCCGCCACCTGACGGTCAGGAGAAAACCGCCGCCGTTCAGAAAAAGCTCCCCCTAGCGGTCGTTAGGCGCGACGGCGGCCTTATAAGTGGTGTCGGCGCGTTTCGTCGTAGTTAATAGCGTTCCGAGTGCGCGCCTAGAACGAACGTTCCGACGATGCACGCGTGTCCGAAATGCGATCGATCGTTCGTCCGTCTTTTTCATTTGACGCGGCATCTGAAAACTTGCGGCAGCAATGATCACGTGTGCCCGAAATGTGATCGATCGTTCGATCATCACAGTAGTATGTCGCGGCATCTGCAAACTTGCGTCGTCGTCAATGAGGTGTGCCCGAAATGCAATCGATCGTTCGACAGGCACGCCGATAGGTTGCACCATTTATGTCGTGATGACGACGTCGACGTCGACGACGACGACCTACAGAGCGTCGTGCGCGACCACTGGGCGAGCATCCGTACGTCTATGGCGCGCGGACCCGTCCAATCTAGGTATAATTTTCATTTGTCCGGCCGCTGTGACACGGCCGCACACGAAGCCCAACTACGACTGATGTTCGAGGCGCAGATTCGGGCCTTTAAAATAAACTTATCGTACGGGTTTATCCTGCGGCACAGGGAGACGGGCCGACTCCGTTACTACCATTCTTCGTGTAATTGTTGCGGACGCTATCTCGAGTCGCCCGTCCTCGTTTCCGAAGCCGCGTCGTTCGAACGTTTCCTCGACGCCACCCGGCAGCCCGACGTTCTGCAGTACGTCATCGCGCAGCGACCCGACTCGGGGTGGATCGCCGAGTTGGTAACAAACGTTACGTACTTCCTCAACGCCATCATCAACCATCCTATCGGGTGCGCGCGCCAGCAGCGCCTCCCCGACTATCTGCGCCACAACACGGGGCTCGTCAGCCTAGTGAACGATCGCCACAGCCGTCCATACGCCGACAACCTGTGCCTCTTCCGCTGTCTGGCGCTGCATCGGGGCGCCAACTTCCGTGCTGACGATTTGACGACCGCCGCCTTAAGGCTCTACGCCGACTACGGCGCCGGCGGCGGCCAACCCTACTACGCGTTCGCCGGCGTCCCGCTGAACGAACTCGACCGGGTGGAGGCGGCCTTCCAAACGAATGTGACCGTGTATCGGCTGACGGCGGAGGGCGCCGCCGCCGAAGTGGTCCGCCGCTCCCTCCATCGCTATACGACCACCATGAGCGTCAATCTGTTCGAGACGCACTATTCCTTCATAGCCGACGTGTCGCTGTTCTGTCGTTCGTATCGATGCGGCAAGTGCGGCGATGCGCTGTGGCGAACCGCCCATCTGCTGCGGCGTCACGAGGCGACGTGCGAGGGCGGCGTTCGCCACGTCTTTCCCGTCGGCGTCTACCATCCGACGCCGTCCGTGTTTCAGCAGCTGGAGGACGAGGGCGTCTACGTGGACGAACGCCTGCGCTTCTACCCGTACAGGGCGACGTACGATTTTTAGTGCTACTTCGACGATCACGACCTGCCGGCGGACAGCGCCAAATGCCGGTGGATCGCGCGACACGAGCTACTCAGCGTGAGCGTCGCCTCGAACGTCCCCGGGCACGAGACGGCGCGCTGCTTCGTCACGTCCGGCGATTCGAACGAACTCGCGAAGCGCCTGATCGACGCCCTGGAGGCCATGAGCGAGACGGCGTGCGCGGCTTTGCGGCCGTCGTTCGATGAGACCTTCGAGGCGATTGACGCGCTCGACGCCGAATGGCGGGCGCACGCGAAGGCGGCGGAGGCGGCTCGCGATAAGAGCCCGTACACGGTGCTCGGCGACCGCCTGTGGACGCACCTGCGCCGCCTTCCCATCCTCGGCTTCAATTCGGGGAAGTACGACTTGAACGTCGTTAAGAAATATGTGACGCCCCAGTTCATGACCGACGAGGCGCAGAGCATCTCGTCGGCGTTCACGATCAAGCGTCAGAACAACTTCATGTGCCTGACGACGACGACACTCAAGTTCCTGGACATCACCAACTACCTGGCCCCCGGCGTCAGCTACGTCAGGTTTCTGAAGACCTACGGCTGCGAGGCGACGAAGGGGCACTTCCCCTACGAGTACCTCGACGACCTGCGAAAACTGGACGACACGGTCTCCACCGCGCGATGCGCGGGCGACGCCGACCCCGACAAGGCCATCATCGCCGACACGTTTAAACTGCTCGGCAACAGTTCCTACGGGAAAACGATCACGCGCGTCGATCTGCACCGCGACATCAAGTTCTGCACGTCCGCCGGCGCCGCGACGCTGATGAACGATCGTCGCTTCCGTCAGCTCGACGTCGTCGTCCCCGACGGCCTCTACGAGGTGGCGCTGAACAAGTGAACCGTCCGGTATGCGCTGCCCGTCCAGATCGGCTACTTCGTCTATCAGTACGCCAAACTGCGCATGCTGGAGTTTTATTACGATTTCATCGCCGCCTACATTCCGCGCCCCCTGTTCCAGTACTGCGCGATGGACACGGACTCGGCGTATTTGAGCCTCGCGGGGCGCAGCCTCGACGAGCTCGTGGCGACGGCCAAGCGCGAACACTACTTTCGACACCGCGGCGAGTGGTTCCCGTCGGAACACTGCGACGCGCACGCGGAGGCGTACGTGCGGTGCCGGCTCGCCGGCCGAGCGTGGGACGCGCCCAACGAGTGTTGCACGCGTCGGCGCCAGTACGACAAGCGAACGCCTGGCCTCTTCAAAGAGGAATGGTCCGGCCGCGGAATCGTCGCGCTCTGCAGCAAGACGTACTACTGTTTCGGCGGCGACGGCGGCGGCGCCGACAAGTACAGTACGAAGGGTCTGAGCAAGCGTCAGAACGACGTCGACAAGGACGCCTTCCTCGGCGTGCTGCGCAACCAACGGAGCGCCGGCGGCTGGAACCGCGGCTTCCAAGTGAAGGAGTCGTCCGTGCTGACGTACATTCAGGAGCGCGCGGCGTTGAGCTACTTCTACGCCAAACGTCGCGTGCTCGACGACGGCGTCACCACGGCGCCGATACTCATATAACGAGGGACATCCCTCCCTACCCCTAGGGGTAGGGACCTACCTAGGGACCCTAGGGGTAGGGACCTACCTAAGGACCCCTAGGGGTAGGGACCTACCCCTAGGGAATGTATGAATGTGTGAGTACGAATAAAAATTTGTACACTCGGTACAGTTTTCATCGTTTTTTATTTACAACAACCTCACTACTTCGGTAATAGCAAGCGATAATAGGCGGTCGAACGGGCAACGGAAGCCGCCTAGCGGTTTCGCAATAAGAGCAGATAGGCGACGCGCTACAATACAACCTCACTACTTCGGTCTTGCCTGCCTAGCGCGGCGAGGAGCCCGCGACCAGCGGGTCCGACAAAGTCGGTTCGGATACTCGGTCGTCTAATAATAATAATAATAGCAAGCGATAATAGGCAGCATTCAATGCGGCCTTAGCCAGTCGAATACGAGACAGTCGTTGGCCACCCTATCGGTGCCGAACAGGCACTGGAAGCCGCTTAGCGGCATTCCGCGGCATCGTAAGAGCAGGTAGGTGACGCAATATTGTCCGCACACGTTAGATATGCCGCTCTGCAGTCTCTTGTCGCTGTACGTCCACGAATCGCAGTTGCGGCTCAGGAAGTCGCAGAAGTCGGCGTGCCGCGGCGGACGGCCGTAATAATCGAAGTACTCGCCTCGTCGGTCGGCGTCCATGTAGACGGCCACCCAGTGCTCCCCCGGTTCGTCGCCGTCGTCGTTGTTGCACACGAACGCCGTCGGGTAGGCGGTGAGCCGCCGCCCCGGCAGCTCGTCTTTGGGCACGGCGCCCACGACGATGTTTTTAGTGTGCGCGTCGATTGCCAGGCGACGTATCAGCTGAAACGTGTCCATCTCAGAAGTCGTACACGACGTTCAGGTTCTTGTCGACTTCGAGCACCGTCTCGAACTCCCCGTACACGAAGACGTTCACCGTCCGGGCGAGCGCGAGCGCGAAGTGGATCTCGGCGCGCAGATTCCCCGTACGCGCGACGTTGAAATGTTCGCCGTCGCAGCAGTCGGGCGACAGGTCGAAACCGAATATGGTGTAGCCGTTGCCGAAGTCGCCGCGCGTCACGTCGAACCCCTCGTCCTCGTACGCCTTCCCCGTCGCGGCGAACAGGTTCATGTAGCTTCGGATGTAGCGCCGATGCGCGAAGTCCGGCTGCAGCGGCTTGCTCGGCACCTGGCGTCCGTCGACGAAGAGGGCGAAGAAGTTTATGTCGTTGTGCTTCGCGTTGAAAGGGTTTTTATCGTAGGAACCGTTGTAGGCGTCGTTGTCGATCAGGCACATGAACACGCGTCTCGGTAGCGTGCCCAGATAGACGTTCCCGAGCGTGTGCGACATCGTGCCCTGCGGTATCGAGAACACCTTGCAGTCGACGCGGCGCATCGGATACTTGGCCGTCCCGTGCGTCAGCGCCTTGATGTGGCCGAGCTGCACGGCCGGGTTCAACTTGACCTTGCGCGCCTGCAGGTAGGCCTCCAACAGAACGATCTTCAACCCCGGATTGGCGACGTTGCCTATGAGCGCGAAGGCGTCCTTACTTCGCACCAGTCGCATCTTTAAGTCGACGCCGTTCAACAGGCACCGGTTTTGCATGACCACGTCGACGTGCAGGCGTCCTATCATGTCGAACTCGCGGCTGTCGTGTATGAAATCGTGCCGATGCGAGTACCCGCCGTTGTTGTTGTTGGTCGACTCCATGCGCCCGGCGGTGTCCTTGCACCACAGGTCGGCCTCGAGCTGCGACTTTTTGGCATCGGTCCCGTAACTGAGCAGGGTCTCGATGTAGGCCCGATACGGGTACGTATTCGTCGACGGCGTCACGAGCGTGCCGTTCAGCGTCACGTCGACCTGACTGAACTTCGAGTGCAGGAAATTGTTGACGGGCGCCACGACGCTGTCGTTCGCGAGAGCGGTGCCATCCCCCTTCACCACCTTAGCGCGCACGTACAGTCTAACTGACGACAGGTCCAGATAGTCGTCTCCGGAGCCCGGAATGAGAAACTCGAGGCCCCTTTGCATCTCGGGAGCGTGCCCTCAGAGACGTTCTCGTGCGACATCGTGAGGCCGCTCTCGATGCTCAATGCGTCGTCGGAACGCCGAACGGGCCCAGTTCGCTCTTTACGCCCACGCACGACTGCCGATGCAGGAACGCCATCCTACTACGCGGGAAATACGTCGTCGCTCGACGTCGGCTTCTTTCGACGGCGCCTCTTCTTACTGGCCGTCGCCGGCTTGCCGGGCGGCTTAATGCGTCGTCGCTTTTTCGTCGGCGGCGGCGACGGGGGCCTATTCAACAGCCCGTCGAGAAGGACGGCGCCCGCCTCCTTCGCGCGCCTCTTTACCGCCTGTTTCAGATTGCCGCCTGCGACGACGTCCTGCACCACGCGCACGCCCGTCTTGAGCGCGTGCTTGCCCAGCGCCACGGCCCCTCTTTTGATGAGCGGCATGGCGCTTCGAAACAAGCTGCCGAAGAGACTACTCAGACCGTGGCCCCGCTGCGATCGGGCGCCGACGAACACCGGCAGGCCGCCGCCGACCTGCCGCGTGTAGTAGTCCTCGTACACGTTTCGCGTCATCGTCAGAACAGTTTCGACTTGCAGCGTCTGACGTGAAGCGTCGTCACGACTTTTCCGTGCCCGAATGGTATCGACTGACCGAGGTCGTCTCTAATATCTGTCTCGATCGAAGCGAATTGGCGACGCAGGAGCGGCGCGTATTGGACGCGGTCGAAGACGTTCGATACGATGCTGCCGTTCGAACCGTAGGCTTGCAAGGATCGGAGGAGGGGGCGAATACGTCGCCGACGATGAGCGACTCCATGATGTCCGTGTATACGAACAGGATGTCGACGCCGCCGTTCAGGTCCACCGGGTGGGTCGCCTCGAATTCGAACAGGTACCCCGGGGGCAGGCCGCCGCCGTCCGCGGGCACCCCGTAACTCGCGATATAGTTCGACTCGAAGCCTAGTATCTGTTTCAGGCGCCCGTCCTGTGGCATGTTAATTTCGACGCCCGGCGATAGACGCAACGTCATCCGATTAGAGACGGAGCTGTACTCTATGCGCGCCTTGACCGTGTCGGTGCTCAGTTTCTTCAGCGCCGCGTTGATTTTGTGCATCAGCGCGAAGGCGCTGTTGTAAAAACCGTACGGAATGTTGCCCTGCCGGGCAATTTTACCCCCGGACTCGGTGGTGTAAACGCCTACCTCCCCCGTCTCGCACGCCACGAAGAAGTAGACGTCCGCCGGTCTCACATTGTACCAGCTATGCGTGTACTGTAGCGACACCAGCCCGCATTCCCACTGCCCCGATAGGTCGACGCGCTGCGGCAGATTCGTCGTGTAGTGCGTCAACGTGTTTTCGGGGTGCGCCTTCATAGACGCGTTGCTCGGCAACGTCACGTAAAAGTCAGACGATGCCATCGCGTTTCATAGACGGACTCGGCAGTAGGTAGCCGAGGCAACTACTCAGCTGCGCCGTTCACAGGTTGGAGTCGCCCGTGCCGCGCGTTAGATTGTATATACTGACGACGATCACCGTGTACAGGACGACGATCTGGCAGAGGAAGACGATCTCGGCCTTAGGGCATTCGTTGCCGCAGAGACGCCACGGAACGCTCGTGACGGAGGAAGCGTCGACGGCATCGGGCGCACCCACAGAGACGCACGAGTCGTCGGCGGGCGCACCGACAAATGCGCTTGAGTCGACGGCGGTATTCGGCGGTTGCACTGGTTGCTGCTGCTGCTGTCGTCTCGACCGTATACATCGCGCGACTGCCGTCCGAAGCTACGGCGTCCTTCCTTTATCGCGCAGGCACACCATAGAGCGAGTTCGTCGACGGGCGTGGGGACGTCGAGTGGTGGTGGCGCGAACTTGGCGCGGCCCTCTTCTCATCTGCAATCTACTAATACAGCACGGTCCCCTTATAAAAAACGAAAAGCCATTGCACAGCCCCGCCTCTTGCAGTCGCCAGCACCCCGCGTGGCGTATCCAACGCTTCGTCGTCATCCCTTATAGGTCACGCAGATAAATCATAGAGCAAGTTCGCCGACGTTGCGGTCGACGTCGATAGCATCGGTCGCAGCGACAACGGTAGCGGCGGCGGTTGTAGGAAGAAAGTCTCCAGCGCTCTGCGTATTCCGTCCAACAACGCGTCGCCATCAGCCCTTATAGGCCACGAGCTCCTTGGCGTCGATCCAGCTATTGAACGAAGCCGGATAGCCGAACCATTTGACGAGCGTCTCTTCGCCCTATAGTTTGTTCTTCGCAACGATCACTTTTTGTAGCTCCGGCTCGTAGAAGGTGCCGTCCAGTATCGTGCCGGCGTCGTCCATCAGTCGGTAAACGGGAGGGTCGGTCGGGTGCAAACCTACCACGGTGAAAAGCTCTTCGCTCCAGTTAGCCACGTACCCCTTCTTGAAACGTCCCTTCGCCTTGCTGATGCGTACGCGGTCCCCCGCTCGCAGTTTCGGCTTGATTTTATTTTTTTGACACCCTCCGCCGCCGTACAGCCGCTGCCACACGCTCTCCTGATTCGACGCGTCGACGCTCGCCGGCGTCCTACCGATGCTTCGATGGTAGGCGTTGTTGTACGACCGCACGAAGTCCTGCAACGGCTCCACGAACCTCAGCGTCTGATGCTTCGTGAAGTACCTCCACATGCGCGTCTTCAGCGTACGACTGAATCGCTCCACGACGCTCGCTTTGGTCTCCTCGTTGTGCGTCACGAATTGGTGGAAGCCGCGCGCCTTCAAAAGCGTCTGAAGGGGCCTGTTGAGAAACTCCGTCCCCTTGTCGGTCTGCAGGACGTGCGGCGGCGACGACAGCAGGCCCTCGAAGGCCGCGACGAGCGCCGGACCGGATTTGCTCTTCAACGGAACGCACCACGCCCGCTTCGAGAAGACGTCGATGACCATCAATAGGAACGCTATGCCGTCGTTGTGCTTTTTCAGTTTAGCCACGTCGACGAGATCGGCATGCCACTGCTGGTTTCGACCGCCCACGATAACGCGACGTCGCTTAAAACGGCGCCTAACCGGCTTGTGAAGCGTATAGGCATCCTGCTCCGCCAGCCTCCGCCCGACGATCGGCTTGGGCATCGCGGACGCTCGGTGCAACGCGTCGACGCCGCCATAACTGCCCGCCCGTTTCGGGTCAAAGTATGCGCGCTTCAGTCGGCCGTCGCGTTGTTGGCGCTTTCGTTGCGCACCACGAGTCCGCCGGGACACCACCGCCATGGATCGTGCGGCGCCGACGACGATACGGCGAACAAGAGGGCGGCGACGATGACCGCCGCGATTACGACGGCGACGACGACGACGAATATTGATCTTCGGGCGGGGGGCATCCTCTACGGGGGCACTAAAAGCTGGACCACGGCATGCGCTCAACGGACCGAGTTCGCCCCTTTCGCTTCTGCGCGCGCTGTATATACGCCCGACGCTGGGGGTTGCCGACGAGCTCCATAGGCACATTCAGCCGTTTTATATGGTCGCCGAACACTTCTCAGCCAACCGGCGCGGGGGCCCTCTTCCTCTTTCGCATGAGATCGTTCACGAGATCAACCATATTGCTTCCGGCGATAGGCGTACCGTCGTACACGAGCTCCGCTCGATCGTTCCAGCGAATCAGCGGGTCGGCTTTCAGTCGCGCCAACAGGAGGCGGGCCTTTTCTTTCAGCACTTTCGGTACGCTCTTCACGACCTCGCTCTCCATCTCCCCCGGTAATTGATCGGGCGGCGGTCGTGGCGGCTGATCGGACGACGACGACTCGTTCTTCACTACGGACACGCGCATCGGCTGCTGCGCGCGAGACGCCTCCATGGCGTTGTAACGACTCAGCAGTTGATTGTACGCCGCCACCTTTTCGCCTTCGGATAAATCCGCACGCTCGATAACGGCTTTCATGTCGCTGTCCAGGCTACTCATCACACGCGACGTGGTCGTGGTCGGTTGCGATAGTAACGGAAGTAGACGCTCCACCAACCGGGGGTCTACCAGCGCCATCTTCTTCGCGTGCTGCATCAACCGATAGCCTGCCTGAGGAGGGGCAGAAAGGTGTTCGCCAACGGCGCCAGCAGCGCCGTCAGAAACGCGCCCGAACCCGTCTGCAGGACGGCCCTCTTCCGTTTGATGGGTACTTTTTTCGACGCTAACTTGCGCAAATTGTTCCTGTACATTATCAGCACTTTTCGGTTGTTAGGCGTCAATTTCACGTTCCCTCGCAGAATGTTATACGCGCAGTCGGCCAGACTGCAGATGAGGTCGGCGTCCTCGTGGGCGATTACCACCTTTCTCAGATTCGTATTCCGCTGGTAGCGACGCAACAGCTGCAGGGCTAGGATGTGCCTCTTCACGCGATCTGTCATCCTGTCGAATGACGGCGGCCGCGGCGCGCCCCGTCTTTTTTATAGTCTGCACATAGACGTACTGAATGGGGTCGTCGGGAAAAATGTCCGTACGCAGGCGCATGGTTTCCGGCGTTTCCTCTTTCAGTTCCACCAGGAGGTAACCGTAGGCGGCCGACGTGGCATCTTTGTACGCCTCCACCATGTAGTTGATTCTACCCGGGTACATCTGTTTCGCCAAGTGACCTACTTGTCCAGCGTCCCGGGGACTCTTGAAGAGGACCATATACTACGCGTTTAAGCTGATTGTGCGATTTTCTTTCCCTTTCGGAAAGAGATTCTGCAAAAACTGTACGACGGACGCGTTGCAGTGTTGACTTTTTTAGTAAACAAAGTCGTGACGCTACTATTGGTCTCCGACATAAGGTCATCGATCATTAGAAGTGTCCTCGTTTTGGCGTCCAGAAGCGACGGATCCGGAAAACCGTCTACAAATTCTACGCTGGCCATAGAGTCGTAAGCGGTCTGCCACTGGCCGTAACACCACAGACTTTTCTCCGGTGGCGGCGAAATCATACACGAAGCAAACTTTAACAGGCGTACAAAGAAATTAGTCTTTCCGCATCCCGTAGGGCCGGACACTATACACGTAAAAGGGTACTTCCACTTTCCGTCCATAGCGGCGACTGGTGCGCGGACAACGTTACGATCGCCTATATGCACCTGCATCAACAATTCGCCGAGCTTGATCTGACCGTCTTCATAATCGAAGGTGCAGCTGCACCCCCAAAAGGCCTCTTTCGACGGTATACGCACGACGTACCTCCATCAACAATTCGCCGAGCCTGTTCTGACCGTCTTTATACCCGCAGGCGCAACCCCAAAAGGCCTCTTTCGACGGAATCCACGCCACCAATTCGCCGTCACCGGTAGCCAATAGGGCGTCTCGCAACCTTTTCGACACGTCGAACTTACTCATCAACAGGCTCCTCATACACTCGACTCTAACGGCCTCCCATTCGGCACGCGTTCTCGTTTCCACGATACGGGCACCTCGTCGCTTCGCCATATACCCCGACCACGCCGCTTTGATGTACTGCGCACTGTCTTCGTCCGCGTGAAACATCGCTTTTCTATACTGGTAAGCGTGCTCGACGGATCTGAAATACTGTCCGTACGCCGCAACTCTACACGGATAGTAATTCGACAGGTACGTCATGAACTCCCCGAACGTAATACGCGTCGACGACATATCTACACGAGGACACACTACTCACTACGGCGGCGCCTCACGCGTAACCACTATATAACCGCGCGCCTTTTTCAGTCACTAGGTAGACATGCTTTCTTTTTCAGTCACTAGATGGCAGCACACCATTATATAATCTTAAGCGCACGTGACTCCGTATTACATAAACACCACGTCATTAGCGCGTGACTCCGCATAACCATTACGTAACCATTACTATTTTTAGTTATTGCTAGTGCTGCCTCTAGTGAGTTAATTAGTACCTAATTAGTACCTGATTAGTCACTAGATGTCGACACATTCTTTCTAAGGAAACCCATCAATCACTTTTTTGTTTTTGACATCTGCTAAAACATTACTGCTAAAAAACGTAGGAATTCTACTTATAAAAAGCGAAAAAGCCTTTGATCTGGGGTCATGACCGGTGTTGCCGACAACCTCCTTACTACTAACGTTGGGCAAGTTAACAATACATTGCTCCAGTTCACTCAGCTGTATAAACGAGTACCTGGCTATAGACATTGGTGGATATTTGTGAACGAATAGTCTTCGCGCATTAATTGCAGCGAGGCTGGATGCTTCCCAGAGAAGTCGAGATGGTGTTCGATTGAACAGGTCTGCCAGGGAGTAAAGTGTAAAGCATTTTGAGCAGTCCTGAGAACTGGATATTGCGTTTTATAAGAACGTATCTTTACTTTATAACAACAACGCAATTTAAAGTGAGCTTCTCAACATTAAAGCTAAAAAGAAGTTTGGTACATAAGTTTCTCTTTTGACCCATACATGGATATTCTTCGCTTAAGATAAAAAAACAAATAAATGCATAAAATAATATAACAGAAGTCATTGTCAGTTTGTCTCGTTTCAATACTTGAACGGGTAGGCAGGCAGGCAGGGATGTGAGCAGAGACATGATAGATGGGCGTGCGTGATTCTTTTGATTCGGGCGTGCACGCGTGCATGCGTGAATGTTGGAGGGAGATATAAACAAACAAATTGATGCGTACGTCTACGGTGTGTGTGTGTGTGTTTGTGTGTGTGCGTGCGTGCGTGTGCATGTATGTGTGTCTGTGTGTGTGCGTGCGTGTGTGTGAACGGCTGCGTGCGTGCGTGTGTGCACATGTTTGCGCTCGAGCGTGCATGCTTGTGTGCATGACGAGTGCCTATGTTTTCGTTTATTCCCCTTTAACCAAAACCCGAGCTACGGCGTACGTGTGGCTCCGAATATGGTGTGTGCGTGATTGTCGTTTTTACGTGTATGTGTGGGTGCGTGTGTGGGTGCGTGTGTGAATGTGTTTGTGTGCGTGCGTGCGTGCGTGAATATGTGTGCGTGCGTGTTGGTACGGGCGACCGTGTGTGCATGCGTGCGTGCCAGTCACTGTGTTAATTGTGACATATTTTAGTTCCCTGGCACACCCACTTCAATAACCTTCTTATGAGCCAATAAGGTCCGTGTATATACCGTATAAAAGAGCGTATATACGTGGACCTAATAAGCCCGATTTTGCTGTTTAAAATATAAAACATTATTTCGCTCCTTAACTGTGATCTTCAACTAGGTTGCAAACTTACAGTCAACACCGGATGCGGTAAACATACAACTAGTGTTTTCAGTTTCATAGCGTTGCCATGTTGAAAACCTTACAAGTGACACACACACACGTGCACAAGAAATAAGTACAGCAATGACCACTCACTCAGTCCGACACAAGGCGGCGCCAGTCAAGCCACCAGCTGCAAGTCCATACAATGCAAATTATGGCAATCCTGCAAGAAAGGACAACATATCTAGAAGTTCGAGTACTAGTAAGTACACACCCATCAATAACAGGTATGCACAATCTCCTGGTGAGGGACGATCAGGATGTAGCAGTTGTGGTGGTATGCATCCAAAAGAGAAGGACAAGTGTCCTGCTCGTGGCGCCACTTGCCATGTGTGCGGTAAACTACATCACTTCGCTAAGATGTGTAGAAGCGCAGCTACTCATCAAATGGTCGAAGAAGCGATTATACACACAGTGGGCAGTTAACGTAAGACAAAACACCTGTAACACTGACAATAACATTTCGTTATTGTGTGTGCGAATGTTGTTCCACTTCTGAGTGTGCAGTCATGTCTGGACTTTGACTTAATTCAGATACATGACTGTGATGCAATAAATGCAGTGACGATGACGACAGACAGTCAGAACCGTGACAGAGGTGGTGACAGCCAACAGACAACGATGGAGACAACACAAACACAACCAACGACTGGTAAAACATGTCCATCGAAAGCAGACACGGTGCACATTTCTGTGATGAGCAAGCGATCACAAGTGTTACAGGACACTGTACTCAGAGAATACCCGGATGTATTCGAGGGACTTGGTTGCCTCGATGGCAACTATAGAATACAGATCGATCCAAGTGTCAAACCTGTTGTGCATCCACCCCGCAGAGTTCCATGTGCGTTACGAGAAGACGTGAAGGTTGAACTACACGCATGGTAGAGAACAGAATCATCGCTCCTGTCACAGAACCAACTCAGTAGGTGTCGAGCATGATTGCAGTGAGGAAGATTAACACAAATAAACTGCGGATGTGGTTGGACCCTCGAGACCTGAATAGGGCAATTCAGCGTTCTCACTACCCGTTTCTTACACTGGAAGATGTCGCAACACGACTCACTAATGTTAAAGTGTTCTCGGTATTGGACAACAAGACAGGTTTCTGGCAAGCCAAACGTGACGATGATTCCAGGTACCTCACGACGTTCAACACACCATAGATCGTTACCGGTGGCTGCGAATGCCATTCGGCATACATTCAGCACCAGAGGAGTGGCAACGTCAAGCGCACGAACTAGCTAAAGGACTCATGGGAGTAGAAGTCTTAGCAGACGACTTCCTGTGCATAGAGTTCGGAGACACAGTCGAACAAGCAACACTAGACCATGATGCCAATCTCAGGGCACTACTGGATCGAACGAGAACGTGCCACCTGACAAAATTTAACTGCGAAACAAATCAGTACCATTCATTGGTCATCTACTCACCGATGGGGGACTCAGGGTAGACGAATCCAAGGTTGAGGCCATCATCAAGATGTCTACTCAAACGGATGTCACAGCACTGAAGCGAATTCTCGGCATGGTTGACTATCTTACGAAATGCTTGCCACATCCGTCACAAGTCTGTCAACCACTGAGACAACGAGATCAGAAAGATGTGGAGTGGTGCTGGCTTAAGCAACATCAAGATGCTTTGAACAAGATCAGAGAACTGATCACATCAACATCAATGCTCGCATACTATGATGTAAAGCAAGCAATCACAATCCACTGTGATGCATCCCAGAGTGGTTTGGGTGCAGTGCTCCTGCAAGAGGGAAAGCCTCTCGAGCACTCACAAGCACAGAACAGAACTATGCCAAAATCGAAAAAGAGCTCTTAGCAATTGTGTTTGCACGTGAACGATTTGACCAGTATGTGTACGGAAAACACATCACCGTGCAAACGGATCACAAGCCACTTCAGACGATCACAAAGAAATCGATGATCGATGCACCGAAGAGACTGCAGAGAATGCTGCTCCGTCTGCAGAAGTACAACATAGATGTCGTGTACACAAAAGGAAACGAAATGCACATCGCAGATACGCTATATCGAGCACACCTTCCATACTGTCACGCACACGACCCAGATATCATTTGTTCGCCATTGAACTGCAACATATGGACATGACAGAAGATGTTCATCTGTCGACCAACGGAATACACGAAATGATGTGCAAGTCACGTGAAGACGACGAAGTGAAAACTGCAGTTCGCTACACACTTCAGGGATGGCCGGATCGACGTCAAGCAGTCGACCCACTGGCACGACATTATTTCAATTGCCGTGACGAGCTCAGCACACAGGATGGCGCACTATTCAAGGGACAGAGAATCGTCATACACCGTGACATGCGAGCCAAGCTCACAAAGAAACTCCACTCCTCGCACTTAGAAGTCTAAATATGTCTTAGAAGAGCACGTGAAGTGGTGTATTGGCCAGACATGGAATATCTCATCAGTGCCTGTAGTACGTGCAACGCGTACAAACCAGAACATGTAGAGAGCCGTTGTTGTCACATGATATACCGTCATAGACTACCTGATAACGGTTGACTACTTCTCGAACTTCTTCGAAGTTGACAAGCTGCCATGACCAGTGCAAAACAGGTTATCACCAAACTGCGTATTCACTTTGCGTGCGAGATTCGCTGCCCCAGACAAAGTGATTTCTGACAATGGGCCACAGGTTGTGTGTGAGGTGTTCAAGTTGTTCTCAGAGCGTTGGCAATTTGAATATATATCACATCGTCACCTCGTTACCCCCAGTCAAACGGAAAAGTGGAAACCGCAGTCAAGATGGCAAAGCAAATCCTGCGGAAAGCCATTGGTGACAGGGCGGATGTGTATTTGGTGTATGTGGACTATCAAAACACGCCTACAGAAGCTATGCATACATCGCCCGCTCAACGGATGTTCGCACGTCGAACCAGAACACTGCTACCAACGCTGCCAGTACTGCTGCAGACCGATCCTGCTGCACAACGTGACGCTAATGAACAATTCAAACGTAGAAAGGAGAAATAATCCAGGTTGTACAATCGTACGAGCCAGAAACTCAGCATACTACACCCAGGAGATGTTTTGCGGTTTAAGAAGCCAGACGCCTCAACTGACTCACGAACATGGACACTAGCACGCATTCAGAAACCAACGGGCGTCAGGTCTTACATCATTGAGAGTGTAGGCTCGTCATACCGAAGGAATAGACGACAGCTAAGTGCCACACCAGAGACGTATAGAGTTAATACTCGGTACAATCAACAAGAAGAACCTGGCAATACGATGAACAGACCACAGTGTTCAGACAACACGTGCGAGGACAACCAGAACGCACAGCAGAGAGATCAAGACAAGTCACGTCTCCTCCAAGCAGTGACCTTCAGTCGACACGTCTTTACAACGTAATGTACCACCCACAGTCGTACATTCACCAAGCAAAGTTCCAGTGACTGTTACACGACCAAGGCGTCTAGTGAAACTTCCAGCAAAGTTCAAAGACTTTGAAATGAAGTGAAAAGTGGAACATTTGACTATGTAAAAAGAGGGGGATGTGACGACATCACAAATTAACGTGATAAACTGAAACGCCACCTGGCGAATGAGGTGGATCTAAACGTGCAAGTGGCTTCACAAAAAGCCAACGTCGTGTTGTGTGTTGGCGCCATGATACGCAGTGTAAACGAAACTATGTCGGCACGTTAAAGTATTGTTAAATACATCGACTTATATGCAGTTATTGTTATAAAGATATCATCTCGAAGAGAATGGCTAAGCTGTAATTCAGAAAGACGAATACCCACCATTGGAAGAACACAAAGATGGTGATACTCTTCAAGAAGGGAAATAGGAAAGACTTAAAGAATTACAGACCGATATATCCGTTATCAAACATCAACACATTACTCGTAAAGATACTAACGAATAGCCTAGAGAAGACACTCGACGAAAACCAACCACGAGAGCAAGCAGGATTCAAAAGTGGGTACTCAACGACAGACCACATACACGTCGTAAATCAACTGAAAGAGAAGTGCCGAGAATATAATATCCCGCTCTGCTTTCGACTCGGTGCAAACTCACATCGATCGCCCGAAAGACATCTACACTAACAGCTCGGTGACAGTCCACCTACACAAAAGAGAAACAATATCAACATGAAGAGAGGAGGACGACAAGGTGACACCATATCGCCCAAGCTGTTCACGGCAACACTCGAAAGCATATTCCGAAGACTGACCTGGGAAACCAAAGGCTTGAGGATAGACGGAGAATATATCAGCCATCTACGCTTCGCCGACGACATACTCATATACACCACAAGAACTACAAAACATGCTGCAGGAGCAAGCTGATGAAAGTTAAAAACAAGGTCTAAAGATTAACATCTCGAAGACAAAAGTTATGCTAGGAAATGACACACCAATATATATCAACACCACACAGATAGAGAACGTTGAAAGCTACGTCTATCTGGGACAGCGATACAGTATCAGATCAAAAACCAAGACAAGGAGATTCAAAGAAGGATCACCTCCGGCTGGACAGCATTCGCCAAACACCGCCACATCTTCAAGGGTAACTTTGGAACCTGCTTGAAGAGACAAGTCTTCAACCCATGCGTACTTCCATCGATGACATACGGCACGAAAACATGGGCACTCACCATCCAGGCAAAGAACAAGCTAGCAGCCGCCCAAACAAAGATGGAAAAAAGTATGTTAAACATCACATATCTGTAGAGAAAAACAACCATCTGGGTAAGACAGAAGACAATACGTCGTAGATGTGATAGAACAAATCAGAAGGCAGCAGTGGACCTGGGCAGGGCACATCAGCAGGACATCGCGTATCACAACCTGGAGATATCACGAAGGGAAACGATCTAGAGGAAGACCAGCGAGACGGTGGAGAGACGAACTAGACGAATACTGGAATGGCACTATTTACTAGCAGAGGATAGCGCAAGACAGGCAGATTTGAAAACGGCATGCTGATGCCTTTGCCCAACCACGGGACACTACGGCTGCACAATGATGATGATGATGAATTCCTACAAATAGTGACGATTTCCATGCAATATTCAGTGACATGACAGATTACGCTTATGTTATTTATACTGTAATTACATGACCTAAGGATAAGCAGACAAAGCACAACAGTCTGACTGAGATGACGGCAGCTTGTCAGTTGTGTGTTGTGTTACTATTATGATTCTACGTTGGTTAACTTTACAGTGCTGTTACGTAAGTTATGCACAGCTGATCAAATTCTTACTTTACCAGCTCCTAAATACAAAAAAATATAGCTAATGTATATGTCTTAATCACTGATGTTTCGTCATGAAAAAGCGGACAGTTGCAACAATCTGCAGACATTTCTGCGCCGGCAAACTGGACGAAATTGCACGGAGCTGGTTGAACATGTGGATACTTGTTGCTCATTGGTCGAAAAATGTCCCGTAGCTTAACCCACCTGGCGAGTCAATTCGTGCAGACGGGCCCCAGGACGCGCCACCGGGACACTTTTGCCGGTGTGTCACGGAAATGATGTCCAGCAATGTCTAGCGTGGGAAAAATTAACCCACGCACGCCCACCACTTACCAAACTGTGACTCGTTCACGCGGCACACGTAATCAATCACAACTGGGTCACGCTTACTTCCCGTTGGCTAATGACCGCCACACTTCTTTTGACATTCCGCCAAGTTGTTGAACCTGTTGCGATTGCCTATGCAACCGCCGTAGGTGAACTTAAAGCACTTGTGTTTCCTCGAGTCGTAATATAATCTGGGCATCATTGAACGACAACGGCCGGTGTCCTTCGGCAGTTTGCAGATTTTCCCTGTAACACAGTATAATGGCGATCAATGTCGAGAGAGAAGATGGACTGGCAAGCACGAGGAAGATCGGCATGCAGGCCATTACTTTGGGGGGTTGGGTGCGTTTCCACACCTATGCTGATGCAAATGAGGTACGCTTCACTAAACAAAGTTTAATAATAAATCTGCCAACTTTGTTTGAGAATTCCTGGAGATTCATCAGCGTTTTCCCGTATCACTCTGTCTCGTCGCGCTGTTTCGGATCTTAACATCGGAAGGCAGGGGTGTGCTGTTGGGGATTTATCGCCGGAACTTCAGCGGTTCAGCACGTCTCAGCAGGTCCCCCATGGTGTCGCGCTCTCTCGAAAACGGCGGGAGGGATGTTGTTGGAGAATTTAAGCAGAAGTCCGGGATATTTGCTTGCATTATGTGAGACCAGGAGATGCATCCAATATCAAGGAGACTCCAGAAAATTCCGGGGAGAGTTGGCAACTCTTTTTCTTTTTTTATCCTATCCTACCTACTATGGTGGCCCGCGCTTGCTAGTCAATCGTTCCGTATTGCCCAAGGGAATCAATGTGTCTTCACGAAATGTGACACATATAAAAAACCAATACAAAATATTTATTTCGTTTTATTTAGATCCCAGGGAATCTCTGGATTTGCACTGGACGCCATTAACGCCCATTTTTATAAACGATGCTGGTGTGGTGAGCTGGGAGATATCAACATAAAAACAGAGACAAAGCTAGCCTTTACGCAAACCAATACATATCAGGGGCTGGATTCGTGAGCGCTCATAGCAACGTGCATAACGGTAATGATGCGTTCACACAGAGCGTGACCGGTTTAACTAAACGATTTAACTTCACGTGCACAACAATTATACTACTTTAAGTAGGCTTCTAGAAACCAGCCCCTGGCCCATAGCGTTGTTGGTTCCGGTGCGTTTTTCTAATAAAAACTTCCACCTGCACCCATCATTGAGACCCTGTCCCTCAAGAAGAACTGTTGCCTCGGTTGGGGGTGCGTATAGATCCATAAGCCCCCAGCAAATCACGAGTGCAACTTCCTGTGTTTGATTTCTGATCGTCCCCATCCCCATAATAATGATAAGGAAACATGAAAAGATATTGAATTTAAAAGCTCCAGAAGGTTATTAAGATGTCAATTATTAAGAGTTGCTAGTAGTTAATCTCATACCTCAAATCAGTCTGAATGAAAATCAGGGACTGAAAATGCTGATTCAGTTCCGGTTAGTTAGCGTCCCCTAGCGACTGTTGACTCACTTCCGGTGACGTTTCATCTTTAGTTATCGCCCACTCCCCCATTGACTGGTATGGGGGATGGACCTCCTAGCGGGTGCATGCGTGTGTAAGATACATCTATTGTGGGTAGGACGGGTGAGATGGTAGGGTTCATTTGTTTCACATGTTTTTCTTTCATGTCTTGTCACATTATATTCCTTCAATGTTTTGTTTTTCACATTTTTTTAGGACTGTTATTCTTAATCCTCCATCTCATACCCAGAATCGTTTTCGTCGCTATCTAACATCCACCAGTGCACTGGTGGTAGTGGTCGCAGAGGCGGTTGGGGCGTTCAAACTCTCAACCAGCTGTCTCATAATGTCTATCAAACCATTTCTATAATCCCCCTCCCATGGCGCTTCTTGCATTCCTCCACTAGATTAAAGCTTTGATGTCGGCACACTTCAAATTCACTTTCGCATGAAAGTCAGAAACTATGAAATGCTGACTCAGTTCCGGTTACTTAACGCCCCCTAGCGACTCTTGACGCATTTCCGGTGACGTCACATCCATAGTTGTCGCCCCCTAGCTACTGGTACGAGGTGGTGGAACGGGTGCACGTGTGTAAGCAATATTGAAATACGATGGAGAGAAAGCTAGTTTCTTTTAATTTCAGATTCAGACTGTTTATTACCAAGTAACATTTAAAATGTACGAGGAATTATTGGCGTTGTGGCGTCAACATAAATACACGCTTGTCTCCCCTGCCCCCCCATCGTGCACACGCAAAATATACAATCAGAAACATTATAAAACGATGCTAAAACTAGTATAAATTTATAGTGAGGGACATTAAAGCAATACATTTTCACATCTGGACAAAAGAATTAAATTTGGCACAGATGATCTTGATACCATACTATTTCAGAATTTTGATGGAAGCAACCTGAAATCTTGATGCTTCTGCCAAAATTCAAAATGGCCGCCACCCAAATTGCCAGATTTCTGGAACCTGTGCTCCGATTTGGATGATCTTAGTGTCGTCTATATGGTGTTTGGGAGTGCTGAAGTGATTGGTGAAGTTTTTGAATCGATTTAAGGTCAAAGTCACATGCTATGGGTCAATGTGAAGGTCAATTTTCCGCTAAAGCACTAAGTTCTTAATATTTTATCTTATTTATGTCTGGTGTCCTCCAGTACGATTATTATTATCTTGATGTCTTTCATGGGGTCTTCACGTATCCTTTGTCCATCGATGAGATAGTTCCATCTATATTGGAGTCAAGTTCCCATGTTCGGAATCAAGGTCAGTATGGTTTCATAACTTTGCTGTTTATCAAAGCTACGTGTATGTGGCATTGGGTCTTTCACGGAATATGATATAGGCAGTTGATATCACAGCATGATATTGGTTGTGGAAAATATAAAGTTTAAATATAAATATATTGTAGTGGAAAACATAAAGTTTATTTAATACCATGACATAGGTCTTAGGCACCACCATTTACACATGTACGTACTATTTACAGGCAATCAACTTGTAGGATCGCATCAAAATCGTTCTCGCCAGCAAGACGTTTTGCATACCTGAGATCTCTTATCATTTACAGTCCGTAGTTGTTGGTGCATCCACCTTCACAGTGACAAAGAATAGTGCATTTGATACCTGCCCTGGCGCATTTGCAATTTCCTCTGCATGCTTGTCCACACCCACAGTGGTGAAGGAGGGCACACGCTTTGCTTCCGTCGGCTTGCACTGTCCAGAATGGTGCCCAAACTTGCACCCACGCCGAAGTATCTGGAACATCTTGGTGTCGTTGTCTTGCTTGTCTCTTGGGCTTCCTGTGTGGGGGGTATGGTCGAGCGTCCGAGTACCATGCGTGAAGAGTTGACGTCTGGCATCATTCACCCTTGAGCACCGACTCTTGCTGTACAAGATTGGACAATCCAGCGTTCAAGGCGCCATATGGATGGAGTCGAGTGTCAGGAGCCTAGGGTCGTCGGAAAGAGCAAATACTGTTTCAATAAGGTCTGGGCATGCCTGTCATGCTGCCCAGGCAGTTTTCTTACCGATGCCAAAGAAAGATGACATTGTATCACACCCGGTGAAGGAATGGAACAGTGGAAGCGTGAGCGACTTCTCAGGACCAAGTCTTTGGGTGATTGCATGAACGGGGATGTGCTGAAATGCTTTTCCAGTTCCAAAGCCTATCCACAACTCCATCAAACCAAGGCTGCCAAAGTGGCTAACAGCAATGATGACAATATCGCTGTCGACTGTACGGATGAAAGCCTTGTTGAGCAGCGTGAGAGAGATGCAGAAATATCCTGCTATCGGACTCCTGGTGATTGCATGGCATGATCGTGTCCAAGTCAGCTGCCGATTGGCTGTGAGAGGTATTCATCAGGACGAGATCGCCATACGTGGAGCAAACCATAATATTGGTGAGCTGAGACGATGCCTCGATAACAGCTTTTGAAAGGAACATAAACAGCTGGACCTTGTAGAGCCTTCGACGATGCTTGTCACGCCAGGGGTACCTCGTTTGAGCCTGGGCTTTGAGGTTGCCACCAGGGTAGGTGTCCCATATGATGTCGAGTCGCGATGTTGAACTTGAGAGACAGCTGGTAAGGAAGGGCATACAATGACGCACAACATATTGCTCGAAGTTAGCGGCGTTGGTTAGGCGGACCATGTAAATCACATCTGGGGCATCCAACACCTTCACCGTAACATCATCTGGAGGTGTGAGTTTTGGGATAGTCAGAGAGTGCAGAATATCAGATTTTGTGCCGGACCTGAGCTTTCCCTGGTCAGAAAAAGATGGCGCCTCTCTCTGGTTTTCGAACTTGACGAAATTGTCCAAGTCGAAATCTGGCCGGAGCTGTAGCGACAGAAAAAGATGAGACACCAGTGATATACCTTTTTTCAGTGCACTGACTTTGTTCCTGTTCTTTGTTTCATATATGCGTCTTACAAACGTCTGGAGAGCTGACCTCTTGGTGATGTCTGTGATGGAAACCTTACCTTTCTTCAGACGCTCACTAACGAAGGCGTCATGGAGATCTTTGCCTCTGCTATATCAGAAGGCATGACCTCTCGAGTATGGAGCATGACCAATCCTGGACCAGTTTGTGGTAAGAAAGGGTTTTTCGGTCGAAGAACATTGAGAACTGAGAGGACATCCTTGGCGAATGTCATGTGCAGGCTGTGACCGTCTTCGAGATGACCGAGATGTTGCGCAGTTGCACCGATATCAGCAGCGTCCTCGAAGGCAGCGAGTGCTTGCAACTTCTCATTTAGTGCCATCATATGCTCATCCATTGTATCTGGCATATCAAAGAAGTTGAAAACTCCTGAAGCGCTTTTATAGAGCTTGGTTGTTTGTTCGTGGCTATGTTTTGGGACACCCTAAAATCTAACAAAATGGTTATTTTTCTGTACCATATGTTTTGGGACACCGTTGTAAATAAATATAATTAGTTTTGTCCATATATATTGGGACACCAACCAATCGTGTTTCTGATGAGATACTACCCACGTGTATATTCCAGCATTGTTATGTGTTGCTAATTGCAGGATTGTGGACCAGGCGCACGCGATGAACAGTTTGTATCAACGCAGCCGCTAACGAAACGCCGGCGTGTAATTTGCATCGCCATCGGTCGACTATTTGATTATAATTCAGTTAAACTATCCAGTAATGTTGCTTACTAAGTAGCATGTACCGTTTATGAAATATTTATACTTCAGTCTATATAAAACATGGAAGTAATATTATGATGCTTCATATGACAAAACGATATTGTTTCAAAACCGTAAACACAAATACATCATAATACATAACCGAATCATGGGCCACCACCGATATATCAAATGCCGAATTGGGACTGACAGGATATGTAATATTTAGGAAGGATAGAATAGGAAGAAAGAGAGGTGGAGTTATTTTATATATTAAAGAATCTATCCAGGCGTATGAAACAAAATTAGAAACAGAAGTAGATTGCGAAGAAGCTGTTTGGTGTAACATACATACAGGAAACTCAACATTAACGGTAGGGTTAGTTTATCGAAGTCCAAGCATAAGCATAGAAGAGAATGAAAAAGCACAAAACGCTTTAAGGGAAGTGAGCAAACGGGACTGTGTTATTATGGGGGATTTTAACCATGGGCATATAAAATGGAAATCTCTACAGAGTATGGGTAGTGAGGACCACAAGTTTTTAGTTTTAGTACAAGATAGTTTCCTTTCTCAACATGTGCGAGAACCAACCAGGGGGAGAATGTGTTAGACATAGTTTTGTCATCACAAAATTAATTAGTTGATAATGTCAAGATATGTGAGCCACTGGGGAGTAGTGATCACAACCAGATACATTTTACCATCAAAGTAAAATCAGAAAGGAATAGGAAAAAGCAGTATAGGAGAAATGTCCGCAAATGAAGGCATAAGGACATGAGGAAATATTTAGCAAAGATAGACTGGAACAACACACTGATGAATAAGACAGCAACAGAATGATGGAATATCTTAAAGAGTGAAATTAATTGCATCGTCGATAAATTTGTTTCCTTGAAAAAAAAAAAAAACGATCGAAAAAGAAACACTTATCGAAAGAAGCCATTAAAAAAATTAAGTACAAACAAACGATGTGGAAGTCATATAGACGTTCTGGAAGTAATGAAGACTACAACATTTATAAAGAAACACTTAACCAAGCTACAGTTGAAATTAGAAATTCAAAGAGAAGCTATGAACATAAAATAGCAAGTCATATAAAACATGACAGCAAAAGTTTGTATGCGTATGTTCGAAGCAAACAGAAAGTTCATGATAAGGTTGGTCCTCTAGGAGATAGGGTGCTGGAAATATAATATCAGGGGGATTCTTAATGGCAGAAGACCTGAAATAGTATTTTAGTTCATTGTTTACCAGGGAAGATGTTAGTTCACTGCCAGTTCCAGAGGCTAAGTTCAAGGGGGTAGATTCAGACTATTTAGGGCAGTTAATTGTAAAGCCCGAAAATGGTAGCTAAGAAAATAAAGGCTATGAAGGATAATAAATCATCTGGAGTGGTTGGGATTCCACCCAAACTACTATTGGAAATTGTAGAACGAATTAACGTACCGCTTGCTTTTCTTGTTAAACATAACTTGATAAATCCATCTCAACATGGGTTTCTAAGAGCGAGGTCATGCTTAACAAATATGTTATGTTTTTTGGAAGATATTACTAAATGGGTTGACAAGGAATCACCAGTAGATATCATCTACTTATATTTTCAAAAAGCTTTCGACAAAGTGCCACATCAAATATTTCTGCATAAACTAAAACTAAGACTAAAGGAAATGGTATAATTAACTGGATAAAAAATGGCTGATTGACAGAAGACAACGTAGTAGTAGTAGTTGATGGGGAGGCTTCAAACTGGAAATCATCATTGAGTGGGGTATCACAGTGATCAGTACTATGACCTATATTATTCATAATATATATCAACGATTTGGACGATGAAAAATAATAAGCAAGGTGTTGAAATCTGCGGATGGTACAAAAGTGTTTAGAAGGATTAAAAGTGATGGAAATATAAAAATATTACAAAATGATCTTCACAGGTTGATCAAATGGTCTAAAAGGTGGCAAATGCTGTTCAATTTTGGGAAATGTAAATGCCTCCACACAGGACATGGGAACGAAGATGTACAATATACAATGGGGGGTTCTGTACTAGGCACCACTGTAAAAGAAAAGGACTTAGGGTTAACCATTAGTGCTGATATAAAGGTTTCAGAGCAGTGCGGAAGTGCAGCTTCAAAGAGAAATCAAATCCTTGGATTAATTAGGCGAAATTTAGAATATTGTATACACGCGTGGAGGCCATATCGCAAGAAGGACATAAATATGTTAGATAGAGTACAGAGGAAAGGTTCTAAAATTATGCTTAAACTGAGGGATCTTAGCTATGAAATACGCCTAAAAGAATGTGGTTTAACAACACTTGAGACCAGGGATTGAGAGGAGATCAGATAGAAGTGTTTAAAATATTGAATGGTTATGAAAATATTGATAGAAATATTTTTTCCTCAGTTAAGAAATATAGAAGGATTAAAGGACATGAAGTTACATTAGCAAAGGAGCAGTGTATATTTAGTCCAGTCAATCTATGGTTCAACCTCAAACAAATTGAAATGGTAAGTTTTGTAGCATTTTTAGATTCTACTATATGTTTATGTTACCAGAAAAAAGTCCACCAAAATCCACTTGGTGGAACATTGCATTCTCACATATTGCCAAGTGGTCGTAGGTCTCACTGAAATTTAGGGGGATACACGTAAATCATGTTGTATAACTTATTTTCTGCGAGAATACTATAAAGATGATGTATATCTTTGGAAAGGCAGTGCATTTAGCTGTGAAATGGTACATAAGAAGTGTCATTGTACTGAACATTAAGGTCAGAATCGTATTCTAAACACATTTATAAATTATCGCAATTTACATGTACCCTCATTTTCGGCCAAGTCCAGTCAATCTATGGTTTAGCCACAAACACATTGTAATAGCAATCATTTTGGCGTTTTTAGTTAGCACTATATGTCTGCATTATTACATAAAAGTCCACAGAAATGCACATGGTGGAACATTTTAATTTCTGACGATAATGACAAGTGGTCGAAAGTCGTTGCCGGTCATTGTTGTCATAGTACCATCTAGGGAAAGGATTTATTTAAGCTGAGAATTATATATTCTGTACACCATTGGAAGTGGTATGGATATATCACGGGATTGCATTGGCATGACTATGTCTCCAACAGAGGTCCTGGAAAAGGCAAACCTCCGGAGTATCGAAACCATGTTGATGCTCAGATAGCTCCGCTGGGCAGGCCACGTCTCGCGCATGGATGACATCAGAATGCCATATGTTGTATTTAAGGTGAGCTAGCAGCAGACAGAAACAACTACAGAGCGACTACCCTGAGAGCTGCCCAGGACTTTGAACATTCCAGAAGAGACGCAGACGGGGAGAAACGTCAGCGGAGGAAAGAATCTGCGTCTCAGGCATCTTCAGGCCAAGTAAACCTTTGCCCAACCTGCTCCAGAGCATGCAAATCCAGGATGGGCCTCTGTAACCACCAGAATGCGTGCCGCCGCCCCTCCAGAGTCGGGGATCTTTCCACTGATCTTCACAACCAAAAAATCTGCCCCATACTGCTGCTGGGAGATCAGTCATCTTTGGAATATATTACTTGTATTTGACAATCCAGTTCTAGTCCGTGGCTTTTAGAGTTTTCTTGGATCCTTTCCACTGTTGGTTCTGAGAATTGATCCTGCGGCTGTGTTAATGGGCAGCAGTTGACGTACGGGGTAGATTTATCCCTGTGCGTAAGCTGCTCTTGATGCTACATTTTCAATGAAGTGCTTGTACAACAAACCATCAAGGTTTTTGCCAATGTTCCCACATTGGAAGCACACAATAGCCTGGTTTCCTGCAGTAATCAATTCTTCAACTGTTGCTGTGGTATCATATCTTAGCCCACAACTGGGCCCAGATATTCTGTGAGAGCTCTGATGTACCAGATCGTTATTTACTTGTTGTGCTATGCTTTGTTTACGTTCTGGCATTACGAATACACCAAAGAGCTCCTGTTGAAAGTGGTAACACAACAGCATTGGCAAATTGGTCTCTTCACCAATGAGGATAGCCTGCGTCGATTTTGTCTGATGAGTTCAGTGCTGTCTACCGATCATTACTTTAGTGTCCTCTGCATGAAAACAATAGCACCCAGCTTTCTCAAGCTCATTGCTCACTAAGTTGATGACTATGTGCTTGTTTTCCCTGTTGGCCAAAAAAACTCTTCCTTTAGGAGGAGGAGGACCTTGCCGATCAGCCGCCTTCCACAGCATCATCTGAAGACATGCCATCCGCACATAATCTGTAGGAGGCAACGCACCTGAAAATGTATCTTTTTGCATCAACATTGCGGCTCTAGGTGATGTACGGCTTTAGTTATAGCGATAATTGGTTTTATGGGCGTCATCTTTAAAAATGGCGGATATTTGAATGTTAGCAAAGGTCATGTGTAACATATTTGAAATTGCTGATTACAATTCTACACACTAACATAGACATGTGTGATATATTTTGTAAGATATTGTGAAATTTTAATAGACACTTGTATGCATGCAACCACTGTCAACTATATGGATTGATAAGTATTTATTCTGTGTTGTGCAACATATTTATGTCTTTTCTGTAATTGATTGTGCTATTATTATAGGGGCATAGACACTAGATGCGAATCAAAGTCATTGGAGATATGATTAAAATTGGCATTGGAGATAATGTAATAAGATTCAACATGGCCGATATCTGAAAGTTTTATGAAATGACAAATATGCAGCCGTTATATACATCTGG
Source organism: Paraescarpia echinospica (assembly GCA_020002185.1). Lineage (NCBI taxonomy): Eukaryota > Metazoa > Annelida > Polychaeta > Sabellida > Siboglinidae > Paraescarpia > Paraescarpia echinospica. The sequence continues at coordinate 33,944,416 of CM034543.1, read as the reverse complement.
TGACGTGTTTACCTTAAACGTTGACCATGAAAATGTTGGTCTTTACACCACTTTTCTGACATTATCATGCATAGTTGCAAAGCTATTGAAGAAAATAGGTATTTCAGTAATGAAGGCCCTAAAAACATGCCCTAGGTTGTTCCGAGGACAACCAAGCTGAATAGCTTCAGGGACCCCATGGGATAGAAAATGCACTAAAAACATTATACTATAGAGCATCCATTTATTCAATTGCAAATGGACTAAGTCAACGTTAGATCGCAACTCCCCCCATAGCGACTAAAAATCGGGGTTCACTGTGTTTAAAAACGATTGTTCACATTAATATTTAACGAATTTATACTTATTATATATCGCTGGGTAGATTAATCCATTATATTGCCAATGGTTTGCAAAATACATATGAAATATGCAAAGACAATATATATCACAGCTTAAATAACGCCTACCCCTACATTTCAGTAAGCCAAAAAGTCACTGGCAGCGACTTTTGACCACTTGTCATTGTCGTCAAAAATGACAATGTTCCACCACATGGATTTCGGTGGACTTCTTTACTGGTAATGTAGACATAAAGTACTAACTAAAAACACTGTCATAATTAATATTGCAATTTGTTTGAGGTTGACCCTCTTTTGAGCATAGATTGACTGGACTAATTAGATATAAGAAAGTTCTCATTTTCACAAAGGACTGTAAATGAATGGAACAGATTATCTGCTGATTGTGTGGGTGTTAGTAGCGTGAATGTTTTAAAATAAAATCGACACAAACCACAGAAGGGCGGGATACATGTAAATAAAAGGGTTGGACTCTTGATAAACCAAAGGGCTTTCTTGTCCACCTGTCATCTAGAGTTAATGCTCTGGGTGATAAACTTGTTAAATCTATTTTGACCTAATTATTTGGTTCATGCCTTTTGGCCAGGGATCGCTATTTGACATTTACCTATTCGACAGGGGCCGCCACATGACGTTGACCTTTGAACTTGCTCCGAAATGGACATCGTTTGCTCTGCTCTTGTTTCGCGCCGCGCCATCGATGTCACGAGAATTACCCATATTACCTATATACATGGAAATGTTTTGTACGTACGTAAAATGGGAAATGTTAGCAAAAGCATTTGTTTTAAAAGCTTGGATGTTAGCAAAGCATGTATATAAATGCTTTGATGTTAGGAACATCCTGCATGGATACACGTGCAGAGGCGTTTGGACGAAACCACGCGCACTTTACGTGTAAGCGTAATCACGTGCACACTACGTCATTCACTGGCGGTGTTTGAAATACTTTAGGAGAAATAGTTAGGGGTTCAAAGCAGTTGGACGGTCTAACATTATATTGCGTCTTGGTGATGGGGTGAGTTACATTACGCCTTCTAGGTTAGGGCGAACCGAATATTACGTAGTAATAATAATAACAGTAAGTAGGTAGGCCGTTAAACTATTCAAGACTCAAAGTGTATACTGGTGTTACATGAATTGGTCATAGTTAACAGAAAATGCCGTTTTGCACAAAAAACAAATCAAATCTTTACGAACAGTTTCAATATTCTAAATTACTAGCCGTTGTTTAATCAATACTGTGCAAACAATTTGTTTAAAATGTTGTTTTAGGGGAAATACGTACATTTGTAAAATCAGAAAAGCACGCTCCACGAATCGACGCTATCACTCAAATTGGTCATGGCTGTTATGGCAAGCCGTACCGACAAAAACTGAATTAATTACGTCACGGGACCGCTGGCGCCCGCTGCATGGCGTTGTTGTTTATGGTTAGCTTTCCTGGCGTTATTATTGTAAATAGTAGAATTCACTGAAAATATTTGATGCTAACTTCTGATGAGTGTTTGAGCAAATGTAAGTTATTTAATGACGACAAGGAGGTTTGTTTAAAAGATAACATTTAATGGTAAATAGATGACACCAACGTAAATATTGAAACACTACTCTTCCTGACAACTTGCCACACAACAGGGGCAGTTGAAATATTCCTTGGGTGACACCTCTGTAACTTGGGTACACCAGATAAGGTGCACCGAGTGATTGCATCGGCGTTTCGGTTGTACACGAAAATCGCATTGCGCCCAAACGATTACATCTACATCACATTGGGCATTGGGTGGTGTTTCCCTTTTGCATACGCAGCACACATCATCTGTTACAATTTCTTGAAGTTGTGCGTTGTTTGTTGGTGAATGTGTCACTGTGTTTATATGTGTGATTGTCGGGTGCCTGTTTGTTTGTTTGTTGGTTGGTTGGTTCGTTTGTGTTTTGCTTTGTTTGTTGGGTTTGATATCTTTCCTGTTGGTTTGTTTGTTGGTTTGAATTTCTGAAATACCTGGTCCACCCCACGCCCTTCTGTGATAGCTTGACCACCATTGACCATTCCGTGTCGACTGCATGCTTTTTTAAATGGTGGCACAAAACGAGGTTTCTTCGAATTAAGAAACGTATCTAAATCGGGAGATGTGGTGTTGTGCAGTGTGTTTGTGTGTGTTGTTGTGTTCGTTGCTATGTGGTCTACCCTGCTACCAGGTGCATGCATGTCCACAACTGTAGTGTTCTATCCTGCTACCAGGTGCATGCATGTCCACAACTGCAGTGTTCGGGGCTAGGTAATCTTCACTGTTACACACTGCATGCACGTCAGCAGTAACTGTAATGGTGTTCGCCGGTTGATGATCCACATTGCTAGGCCTACCCACTGCAGACAAGCCAGCAGTAGTGTTTATTGCTTCGTGATCTACATTGCCAGCTGCTGCAGGCACGTCTACAGTTGGTGCGTCGTTTATTGCTTGGTTATCATCATTTACCACTTTACTTGGTGCAAGCTGTTGATGTGTAACCACACTGGCATTGAACGGGAAAATTCCCGAACGTCGGAAACTTCCAGTTATGTTGCATGGAGTCATAGTACGAAGGATTGCTTTGGCTGTAAGGCGACAAACTTCACTGCGTGTAACGACCCGCCCAGGATTCTCTTTCATAAAGTTGCGGCATTCGCTGTAGTAAGCAACCTTAAACGGACCAAAGACGCCGACATCCAACGGTTGTAGGAAGTGACTCGTATGGGCCGGGAGTAGGAAGAGGATCACGTTGTGTTTGTGCGCCCATTCTATTAATGGCACGTTGATGTGCGAACTGTGCCCGTCATACAACAACAAAAGGGGTTCGTCTTTGCTAGTAGACACATACTTAAGAAAATGTTTACTCAAGTAGGCCTGGAAGATTTTACTTGTGGACCATCCACTATCGGACATAGTCCCTTGTGTTCCTGGCAGCGCGCCGTTCATTAACTCCTCTGTCATCCGCTTCCCCTTGAATATTACGAAAGGAGGCAAGCACTGTCCTATTGCATTTATACAGCTTATGATCGTGGTTGTTGCCGATCTTGGTGAAACTACGGCCAACGATGTCCGACCTGTTTCGGCGATTATCTTAGGCGGCACATGTTCCGTAGACACACCAGTTTCGTCAACATTGAAAATCCTATGTGGTTTTCCCAACAAGTCATACTTCTGAAGTATGCTCAGTAACTCCTTGTAATAATTATCTAACGTTTCCCTCGTTGCACTGCGTGCTCTAACCATGGACAAACCTTTTGGTTTGGTCATCTTAAGGTCTGGCCATCTCTTTAACAAGCGATACACCCATATATCATTTGGTGGGCTACTAGTGTCTTTCCTATTCAGGAAGAAAGCGGTTTCACCAGCAAGATCTGCTAATTCTCTGCGCGTATATCCGTACCCACATGCAGCTACTGCTTTCACGTGGGACACGAAAGCTGCTTCTGCAGAAC
>CM034543.1:33872281-33939615 GCA_020002185.1 Paraescarpia echinospica | reverse complement strand
TTCCGAGTACTACCGACACTAAAAAGTTCCGTAGTCTCGTGTGATGTGTCATCCGTAGTCTCGTAGCATATCTCTTGTCTCGTCCGTACTCTCGTGTGATGTGACATCCGTAGTCTCGTGTGATGTGTCATCCGTAGTCTCGTAGCATATCTCTTGTCTCGTCCGTACTCTCGTGTGATGTGTCATCCGTAGTCTCGGTCATAGTCTCGTGACATATCTCTGCCATAGTCTCGTGACATATCTCGGTCATAGTCTCGTAACATATCTCGGACATAGTCTCGTCTCTTGTCTCACCGGTACTCTCGTGTGACGTGTCATCCAAAGTCTCGTGATATATCTCGGCCATAGTCTCGTGTGATGTGTCATCCGTAATCTCGTGACATATCTCGGTCATAGTTTCGTCTCTTGTCTCGTGTGACGTGTCATCCGAAGTCTCGTGCCATATCTCGGTCATAGTCGCGTGTGATGTGTCTAGTTGATCTAAGTTCAATTCGTTTGACACGTGTTAGTCAAAGTGTAGTGTTTCGTTTGCGTGACTAGTTGATCTGAGTTCAATTTGTGTCACGTGTTGGTCAAAGTGTAGTGTTTCGTTTGTACAACTCGTGTCTATAGTCCGTACTCTCGTGTGATGTGTCATCCATAGTCTCGTGACATATCTCGGTCATAGTCTCGTCTCTTGTCTCGTCGGTACTCTCGTGTGACGTGTCATCCGAAGTCTCGTGTGGTGTGTCATCCGTAGTCTCGTGACATATCTCGGTCACAGTCTCGTCTCTTGTCTCGTCGGTACTCTCGTGTGACGTGTCATCCGAAGTCTCGTGCCATATATCGGTCATAGTCTCGTGTGATGTGCCTAGTTGATCTAAGTTCAATTCGTGACACGTGTTGGTCAAAGCATAGTGTTTCGTTTTCGTGACACCTGTTGGTCAAAGCATAGTGTTTCGTTAGTGCAACTAGTTGGTCTGAGTTCAATTCGTGAACACACACACACACACACACACACACACACACACACACACACACACACACACACACACACACACACACACACACACACACACACACACACACACACACACACACACACCACCACCACCACCACCACCACACACACACACACACACACACACACCACCACCACCACCACCACACACACACACACACACACACACAACACCACCACCACCACCACCACACACACATCTAAGTCCAATTCGTGACACGTGTTGGTCAAAGCATAGTGTTTCGTTTGTGTGACTAGTTGATCTGAGTTCAATTTGTGACATGTGTTGGTCAAAGAATAGTGTTTCGTTTGTCCAACTAGTTGGTCTGAGTTCAATTCGTGCAGTGTAATCGGTTAAGTTTCTGTTTCGTTTATGCAACTAGTTGATCTGAGTTCGATTTGTGTCGTGTGTTGGTCAAAGCATAGTGTTTCGTTTGCACCACTAGTTGGTCTGAGTTCAATTTGTGCAGCGTAATCGGTTAAGTTTCTGTTTCGTTTACGCAACTAGTTGGTCTGAGTTCGATTTGTGCCGTGTGTTGGTCAAAGCATAGTGTTTCGTTTGCACCACTAGTTGGTCTGAGTACATTAACATCTCTGTACTGAACTACACAGACATGAGTGGTTAACATATCTGTACTGAACTACACAGACATAAGTGGCTATCATCTCTACTGAACTACACAGACATACTTGTGAAGTGTAAGACACGAAAAAAGACGCAAGATAAGGTTTGCACATTTTATTACAACACAAACGTATTTATATGTCACGCTCCATAATTAAAAGAACCAGAGACTAGACATTGATACCAAGTCTTGCAAAGTTTAATCGTGTACATGACAACACCGCACCTCACTACTTCAGTCTTGCCTGCCATACGGCGAGGAGCCCTTAAGGGTCCAACAAAGTCGGTTCGGATACTTGGTTGCAGTATTGTTCTATACAGTCAACCAGTATTTAATCAACCTCATCCTCCATTAGTGTCAGAACCATTTGTTCCATAGTGTTTCGCCACTGTTTCGAAACGAAGTATTGCAACCAACACTTGATACTACACATAGATAGTATCGTCTTGAGTGTTCAGCTTTGCACACCTTGGTTATGGAGCTAATTTTGACGCTAAGCCTAATCCTAACCCTAACCCTAACGCTGCCCGAAATCCTAACCTTAACCCTAACCCCAACCCTAATCCTAATGCTAACCACCCAACAATTGTGACATTGATCACTTGAGTAGAAGTTGTGCCGTCTTCAGTTGTGACATCGTCGGGAGCGGAAGTTGTCACATCAATTGTGTCGGCGGAAGTTGTCACATCGGCCGTGTCGGCTTTTTACGTGGAACGGCTTCTTGGCGAATGTGCCGTTGTATGCGTCGTTGTCTATACAACACAAGACTATTCTCTTGGGTAAGACACCCAAATAAACGTTTTCGTGAGTGTGCGACAATCTTCGTAAGAACGATTACGACTCATGTTTCAAAAAATGATGGTTTGCATCGTCGAAAGTGAAGTGTTGCCGTCACTCTACCTTGCTCGAATGGTACGCAACGTCCCGTGTCGTCTCTTATATCGATCTCGATGGTCGTAAATTCTTTGTGCAAGACGGGAACGTATTGTACATTATCAAAACTTTTTGACACCACGTCTCCGTGTTTCCCTTCTATCGGTACAACCCTCAACAGAGGGACGACGGTATCCCCGACCACACGTGATTCAACAACGTCGGTGTACACGTACAGGGTGTCGACTCCCCGATTCATGTCCACCGTATACCGACCCTCGTACTCGTAGGTATACGTGACGGGATCGGTGCTGATGACGCCGGCCCTGCCGACCGCCAAGATGGGTGGGCTCGCGATCACACTCGAATCGAAGCCTAGTACGATCTTCAGATGACTCTGAGGGGGTATGTTAAATTTAACACCCGGCGATAGGTGCAACTTCATCCGGTTAGAGATGGGGCTGAACCCCAGGCGGGCCTTGACTTTATCGGTGCACAGTTTCCCCAGCGCCTCGTTGATTTTGTGCATCAACTCGTAAGCGCTGTTGTAAAAGCCGTAAGGAATGGTGCCTTGCCGGTGAATCCGAGTACTACCGCCGTCACCGGTGGTGTAAATCCCTCGCTCCCCCGTCGAGCAACTCAAGTCGAAGTACGCATCCTCCTTTCTCACGTTGTCCCAAGTGTGCGGGTATTGAATCTCCACCAGTCCGCACTCCCACTGACCGACTAAACTGATGCGTTGAGGCAAAGCCGTGACATAGTGGGTCAATGTGTTGTCGGGATTTACCTCCATAGACGCGTTGCTGGGCAATGTCAGGTAAAAATCAGACGACATGTTCACCGCGTTTCATAGACGGATTAGGTAACAGGTACCCCAGGCAACTGCTTAACAAAGCCGTCCACAGTTGGAGGTGTTTACTGTTCAAATGCAAACAACGAAATGAACCACTAGTTGAAATGCGCGATAACCTGTCTATTTGCATGAGAGACACACGAGTTCCCGTCAAAGAGTTCAGTTTGTAAGTCTGCATCTCACGACCTCTGGTTCCGACGGCTCGGAAGGGTGGTTGATCTCTGGGATGATGGGTCGGCTCGTTGGCTCGTCGTCGTCGCTCGAGTCCGCTGTATCGCAAGGGTAGTAATATGATATCTTCAACATGATGATGTTAGCCGTGGTGTCGTTGTGATACGAATGATGATCCGACTGGTAGAGCTCCGCGATTATATAGATAGTGAATGTGCCGAAAAGTCACGTGGGCGTGCCGAAAGATCACAAAATTCAAAAGCACGGACTGCTGAGTAGAATGTACACAAGCGCGGACTGCTGAGTAGTTATTTAGTTCACCACTTATCTAACAGGGGTGCTTTCAGTTGATGATTATATATCCACCAGGTGTTTATGGACGAGAAAAAACAAGAGACACGAATATTTGCAGTACTCATATGTGGTTTGCCCACTTGGTCACTAGGGGATGATGTTTGTAGTTCGTGATGTACCCGTCAGGGGGGCTCTATTGCACGCAAGCGTGCAAGAGACACGAATATTTGCAGTACTCGAACATTTAGTTTACAACTTATCCTCCAGGTGGCACCACTTGTAGTTCACGACATATCCGCCAGGGGAATTTAGTTCCAACAAATTCCACCAGGGGGCGCTTTTATAGTCCCCCAAAAAATTCCGGTAGGGGCGCTTTTATAGTCCCGAAAAATTCCGGTAGGTGGCGCTTTTGTAGTCCGAAAAATTCCGTTATGGGGCGCCACGTGATCTTGACCTACATCCGGGTTCTTGACCTACATCCGGGTACTTGACCTACATCCGGGTACTTTGCTCTTGCTCCGCGACGCGACAACCATGCGCGGTACTTAACCTCCTTTACTACTGGTTGTTTATAAGCACACGTACAAGACATCGTAAACAACAATCCCTTGTAAATAAGTACTCCGTCCGAAGTGTAGATTTTGAAGAGCATCGGAGCGAGAACTGAACTTTGTGTTACCCCGTTATTGATGGTGTATGTTTTTGATGTGTTTTACCGTCGTGTAGCTTGAAGCTTCGGTTTGTGATGAGTTCTTGTATAAACCGGACCATGTGTTTGAGAGGGATTATTCGGAACGTATTTAGTGTTAGGCCTCTGTGCCACCCGGTGCCGTACGCGGCAGTGAAGTCGACGAACACGGCTCCATATTTTCATCCGGTCTCGAAGACTAAATAACACCCTTGTGTATTTGCATCGATGTTTATGTAGTGTGACAACTTACACGCATCTTCAGCAATGAATAAACGAGTCATAAAGCATAGTACTGTATAGGTAGATACAATAAACTGTAGCGTTGTCAAATGTTCGAGAAATGATGCAGGTTCAGTTCTCCTATAGTCCGCTAGGGATACACTCCACTATGCCCCCCAAGTCCTCGAGCCAGAGGGCTGACAATGGAAGTGTGACCCTCTACATTTCCTCCACTAGTCTCCTTGGAGGTCGCCGGTTGCGACCGCCAAGTCGCCGAACAGCGGGTGTCGGAGCAGGGATCGGTGGCGGAACCTCAGCGGCCGGTGTGGGTGGGGGCGCGGCCAGCTGGAGCATCTCACGACTAGCACGAGGAGGCTGCCCGGCGCCGGACTCGGGCCTGGCCGGAGTCGCTGGCACGGGTGTAGTCGGCCTGGGTAGAGGCGACACTGGGTCGGCGGGCTGGGTCGGTGTCTCGGGTAGCATGGGCGACGGTGGCGTGGTCGTGGCGGGGGGAATGACAGATCAACGGGGCCCTGGCGATATGCGGCGTGTACAGGCATAGGTGTTTCCTGTTACGGAGTGTGACACGCCCCGACCCGTCCACTCGTACGACATATTGGTCGTACTGTCGTACCTCAACTACGATTCCGGTACGGTCCCACTTGGTTGGGTGTGGGCCAACCAGATTCTGCAGCCTTACGCAGTTGCCGATAGTGAGTGGAGGTAGGACACGTGTGTGCTCCGACAATCGCTCATGTGCCTTCATGTGTCGGACACGTAGTGCGTCCTCTCTTGCTTGCAGTGTTTCGCACCACGTCCAATGGGGTAGGTACTGTCCGGGCGGTACTGGGATGAAGTCCCGGATGCGGCGTCCAAAGATGATCTCGGCCGGACTGACCTTCGACATCGGATCTGGCGTGTTTCTGTAGGCTAACATGGCCCGTTGGAATGCGTCGGTGTTTAGGGAACCACCTGGGCCCGTGCTGCCAACCAGCATCCGCTTGACCGTTTTCACCCCGACTTCCGCCCTGCAGTTGCTGTGTGGGTTTGCTACGCTGCTGATGCGGTGACGTATACCCCAGTTCTGGAGGAATGTTTTTGTAGCGCCTGCCTTGAACTCAGGTCCCCCGTCCGAGGAGAGCTCCTCGGCGATGCCGAAGGTCACGAACACTCTTCGGAGCGCGGCAATGAGGCCTTTGGAGCCCTCTGCGTTCTCTTCTACGATAGGCCAATTAGAGTATCTGTCCACGGCGACGAGGTAGTGATGGCCGCCGTAGCTGAAGTAGTCAGCACATATCGCCTGGAAGGGGTAGACTGGTCGTGTTGGTGGTGTAGGCGGCGAGTTTGGTTGTGACGGCGCCATGCGGTTGCACGCTGTACAGTGTGCACGTGTCTCTTCAATTGCCGAAGTCATACCTGACCAGAAGAATGACCCCTCTGCTCGCGACACCATCATCGAAATACCCTGATGAGCCGAGTGGAGTGCCTGCAAGACACGTGCTCGGAGAGTGGGTGGTATGACGATTCTGTCCTTGTAAAGGATGACGCCGTCGTACTCGGTTAGCTTCTCCCGGTACTGGTGGTACGTGCGGATGGCACTGAGCATGGCTGATGGCGTGTCAGGAAAGCCGTTGTGGATGACATCCACTAGAGCGGACATGTCGGGGTCGCTCATCGTCCCATGTGACCGACTTGATGAGTTCCGTGGCCGTGGACGCGCAAGTCTGTGAGCAGCGAGGTGGCGCCGGATCGTCGCGGGATCGGAGGGCTGCGAGGGCTGCCGCGGCCACGTCATCGGGCAGGTCGGGAGTCTCGGCGTCGCCCACTGGGTGTCGTGATAGGGCGTCGGCGACGGTGTTGCGAACGCCGGGGATGTGGAGCACGCGAAACCGGTACCGCAGCGACTTTTCCTTAATGTTCCGCAAGCGAGGGTTTGGGATGTCGTCGAGGGCGCGGTCACCCAGCACCTTGAGTAGTGGCTTGTGGTCTACTGCTACCATAAGGTCCGAACATCCCAGGGTGAAATGTCGAGCCTTCTCAAGGGCGTCTACAACTGCCAGCGCCTCGCCCTCGATGGGGGCATAACGTGACTCAGCGCCGTGTGTGAAACGGCTGCCCATCAGCACTACTTTCCAGCCCAACTTGCAGCAGAACGGTCGGACACCAGCGCAGTCACAGTGTTTCTGGACTAGCCAGTACCCGAGCCCTTCCTTAGACCAGTCTGTGGCGAGGCACGTCGGGCGTGACTGGTCGAAGATCTCGACTCCTTGCCTGATCTGGTCGATGATCACGACTTTCGACTGCCTGAACAGGCGATCCAAATGTTCCGTCCAGGCGAACGGCTGATCTGGCTTCAGGAGGTCGCGGAATGGTTGCTTGTGGTCCGCTACGTTAACGAGGCCGAACCAGCTTCTGATGTCTGTGAGATTCCTCGGTGTCGGGAAGTCCTTTATCGACTGCAACACCTTCGAGCATGGTTTCACTGACGTGGGTGATATCTCAAAGCCTGCAAACTCGACGGTGTCTTTACCGAACACAAACTTGTCCGGATTCTGCGTGATGCCATTGCGGCCACACGTGTCCAGCCACTGCACTGCCTGCCAAAAGGCCTGCTCGATGTTGTACGCCCACAGTAGGGTATCGTCGATGCATTTTGTCTTTGTGGGTATGTGGGCGACGATCTCATCGAACCGCCGTGTGAAGCCATTGCCAGACGCCACATATCCTTGGGGTGCTGAGCGGTATCGATAGCGGCCCCAAGGCGTTATGAACGACGTGAGGTGGCGGTCGTCGGGGTGGAGTGGGACAGCGTGGTAGCCGTTCCAGCTTGGTGAAAGGGTTTCTGGGTGTGGTGGGTCTCCCTGGTGGCACTAGCGTTAAGGGCCTGGAGATCCACGGTCCGTCGAAGCTTCCCGTTCTTCTTTGCGCCGATAACCATGCGATGACACCAGGTGACAGGGGTGCCAGTTGGTACCTCCTCGATGACGCCCATACTGCAGTCTTGGTCGAGGCCGGCCTTCACGTCGCTTCGCCAGTGAATCGGGACGTCGATCGGTGTGTGGCAGGCGACAGGCTTGGCGTCTGGGTCAATCATTAGCCGGAGTGGCGGGCCCTCCATCGGGAGGAGAAGCTGGTGGTGACACGTGTTGAATGTGCTAGCCTTGTAGTGCGACAGCAACCACTGCTCCAGTTTTCTGCGGTTGTCCTCAATGGCTGGATAGGGCAGCTCTTGCGGAGGCAGTGGTGGAGGTTGACGGCGGGGGCACTCACAGGCCGCGGTCATCGACGATTCTGAGGCGGCGCTGCACGTGTTCACCTCCGCTGAGGACTGTTTGGCTTTGGCCGACGTCAGGGAAGTTACGCGAAACAATGCCTAGCGCCACACATGCTCCTCGAGACAAGAAGAAGTCGCTCGTGTCTCGACATATGTAGACAATTTGGCGTGTTTCTGTGCTACCTGGAGAAGCGGAGTCTGATAGGCGCAGGGCGATCGCCCCGATTATGTCCAGATTGTTTCCGTTGGCAGCTGACATCTGCAGACGTGTTTTGCTCAGGCATTGCTCGGTGAGTCCGAGCTTGGAGAGTAGATTCGTCCCAGCCAGGCACGATTGGCAGCCTGTATCAGCCACTACCGACACCAACGCAGCCTTAGTCGGGCGCCTCAGTGACGTGCGGAGGCCGAGAGCGCGAGTGTCGCACGGGTAGTGGGTGATGTATAACGACAGTGTAGGTTGTGGGGCCGAGGATTTCTTCACCCACGTGTCTTGAGTGGCGTCGTAAACGCAGTGTTCGAGTTTGAAGTCCCCGATGTTGCAGACGATCTCGTTGTCGACAGGCGGCGCGTTCTCCACACTGCATAATGACTGGAAGAGAGTTGTAGCGGTTTCCCTCTGCGGTGACCGGCGCGGGCGGCGTTGCACATAGAGTGTGCCGGCCGTCGACTTTTGCCTGCATACGGTCCCAAGTTGACCTTTCTTGCCGCATTTGGTGCAGGTTTGGCCGTATGCCGGGCAGTTGTCAGAGCGTTCGTCCTTGCTGCTACCATGGCCGATCTGGCCGCAGTGTGTGCATCGCGGAGTAGGCAGGGGTGTGGGTGGGGCATGTTGTTTGAAGACCGCTCTCTGCTGTTTCCGGAATGAGCTAATCTGGGCAGCCGCCTCGGATCCGTCGCTCAGCTCAGCTGCTGGAGGGAAATCTTTCCCGATTCCTTGCCCTCAACAAACGCCTCAACCTCTTCGAGAGGTGTACTCGGTCCCTTCTCGGTCAGACAATCCAGGTTGATGTCATGATCGGCGCAGCCCAGGACGACCTGGTCCCGCACTACAATGTCGCTGTAATCTGCCCCAACGCATGCGTCGTGGTTCGGGCAGCTCGGGCACTGACACTTGACGACGAACTGGCAAACTCGCGCTTGCCCCTTGAGTCGAGCACTGTAGGCGCGGACAGGTTCGTCCCGGTCCTGCCGCATCTTCGACAGCACGTCCCGAGCTACCATCGCGTTCTCGGCGCGCACCGCCAACTTCTTAATGGTGGCCAGTAGGTCTCGTTCGCTGCAGGAGGCCAGCGCATCACGGTGAACCCGCACGAGGTTCTTCCGTAGTCCCTCGGGATTGCAGCAATCCAGGAGCTGGTAACTGAGGTCGGAGCCGGCGACTCGCGTAGTGTCTTTATATTCACGCCAACGCTGCTCGAAATATAGCCAATCTTCCAGGGAGATCCCCTCATCACTCTGCGCGTGGATGGTGAGGAGTGTGGCTGCGTGGCGTCGGTGACATTCGGGCGGTATTCGCATCTGTCGACGGGACACTTTACATCTACCGTGGGCGTGGCCGGATCCGTGATCACAACGGTAGATTATGCACCAGGTGCGACCACCGTATTCGCGTATGCGAGCGTGAGCGATAACAGGCCGGATTGTCGACGAGTGCTTAATACAATGCTGCAGATTGTTCGTTTATTCATAAATAACATCCTTGTGTATTTGCATCGATGTTTATGTAGTGTGACAACTTACACGCATCTTCAGCAATGAATAAACGAGTCATAAAGCATAGTACTGTATAAGTAGATACAATAAACTGTAGCGTTGTCAAATGCTCGAGAAATGATGCAGGTTCAGTTCTCCTATAGTCCGCTAGGGGTACACTCCACTAAAGACTACCTCGATGCTTCTGTTATTTTTACGACTTGTTCTACGGAATTTTGTTTTGGTTGTAATTCATGCCTGCTCGGGTGGCAACTGTGGGTCAGCAACCATTTTTGGCTGTGCGTCGGGGCGCCATCATTGGGCCACTATTTGTTGTAGGACTACGTTAGCAACCGTTGATTTGCAGTAACCAGTGGGGTAATAAAAAATGTAATTTGTAAGAAATTGTAAAGGATAAGCCAGGATTAGTTACCAATTAGTTTTTTCTTAAATATCGTCTACAGAAAACAAGTTAAAGAAACATTTCTAAAAAAGGCCAGGGACCAATCCCCCAAATACATTATTGTGCTCGGAATAGAAAGGCAGTAGCGGACACAGCGATCACACGCCACCGGTACACGAGACGTCTTCAGGCCTGTAGGCTGGGGAGCTCATAGGTTGCGAACGCACCGCTACGCCCAGACACACCTCTGAGGCAAGGTTTCCGCTTGGGGGAAAGATATCTACTAGGATAGACCACGTGGGATGGATGGACTGTTGTGTGCATTTCATGAGCATCAAATGGAGGAGGTGCAATTGGATGTTTTTGTGAATCTAAAGGGGAAAATGCTATTGGAGGTTTTCGATCAGCCTCACGGGAGTGCAGTTGGTTTTTGTGAGCCTCAATCAATGAGGGTGCAATTGTTGTTTACAACACTATCTTGGCATGCAGTTGGAAGTGGAAAAACACTCCCCAAACAAAATCAACCACGCTACGGGCCCGAGTCTCTCCGATGTGTTGAATAGGTTCTGAGTAATGACATATTTTCTTCAATACGTCGGGGATACTTCAACTTCCGGTTTGACCCTACTTCCCTGTCCATGATGTCACCAGTAGTTTCTTGACAGGTAAATATTGTTTTCTGCAACAATATAGCCAAGTGAATATTAATCAAATAAGCCTACTCCGGCGATCTTCAATAGAATTCGAATACATCGCGCGGATCTAATTGATGTATTTGCGAGCGATTGCATGCCTCGGAAGCGTGATATGTTGCATCGATTGTCTAACTCCTTCTAAGGTTTCATAATATCGCAATAAAGGTTCATTTATGCCACGATTTATTCATGCAAACTACGCGTAAAATGACAACGAACACGTAACCACATCCAATGGCGCGGTACCCAGCTGGTATTTGCCTATCATGAAACAGAAACAGAGTTGTACCGGAAGTAAAGAACAACTTCTACGCGGCGAGAACGGGTAATGTAAAACGCGGCACTCGATATCCCAGCACGACCACGCACACCTTGATGATGTAGTATACATACTCTAATATATATATATATATATATATATATATATATATATATATACATATATATATATATATATATATACGTTCGCGCACTGAAGCTCCCTATTACAAAATAGCACATTTCGAATGAGTCTGCGTCGTTAATTCATCAAGAAACCAGCACCTTCATTAGAGGTCGTTTTTCTTCTTGCTGTAGTACCGAACACCTCGATATACACAACCGGGTCTGTCCTCCAGCGGGTTTGGCGGACCTCTCTCCACCTTGGTGACGCGTCGTAGGCTGTTCTCCTGAAAACACAGAGGCGGATCCAGCGATGGTAGCCTACGGGGGGGGGGGGGCAAAAACATCCACTGGCGGCCGATGCAAATTCATATTCAGTGGTCTGAGCCGGACCTTCACATCGACTCCGTTGTCGCGCTGTCGGTCATGACGGGGGGTGGTGGAGTGCTGTTGAACATTCATTCAAAAAGGTCTTGGGGCACGCCAAATTCCGAGGGTCTATGGGACATGTGTCCCCCTGCCCCCTAGATCCGCCTATGATCATGAGTAGGGCCTATCAATTGACGTGAACTTCACGTTTTCTCCGATTTTCCTCATTTTGAACAACCAACGAGTATCTTCGAACACGTTATGGTGTTTATGTAACGATGCTCTGTGTTTCTGTAACACTTTGTAAAAAATACTTTCACGACTGTCTTCTACCAAAGCATCCCGTCAGGTGACGGCCATTTTTGCTAGTTATATTATTTATATTACAATCTTACATAAGATGTACGTATGCATACCTCGAGTGCGCGTGCACGCAGAGACGGATCCATCGGGGGTCTGGGGGGCACGTGACCCCTAGACCTTCTGAATTTTGTGTGCCCCTAGACGTTTTGGAATGTGTCCCCTTTACGTGACCCCCTAGATAGTTGGAATGTGTCCCCGTTTAGAGTAGAAGAAGCTGAAGTTACGGCGGTGCGTCGGCGAAATATTTTTAACAGCACCACCACCCCGTCTTCCAACGTCATGATCCGATAGCGCGACAGCGGAGTCGTGCTGAAACTTCGGCTCAGACCACCCAGTATATGAATTTGGTTCTGCCACCGGTGGATGGTATTTGGGGGCCCCTAGGCTATCCTCTCTGGATCCGCCCCTGAGTCTCACATAGGCCATGGCAGAGAGATCCAGTCAATCTCACGTAGGCAGTGTCTAGATAGGTATAATAAGTATCACGTAGGCCGTGACAGAGAGATCCAGTCAGTCTCACGTAGGCTGTGTCCAGAGAGGTTCAGTCAACCTTACGTAGGCCGTGTTCTCGTGTAGGCCGTGTTGGAGAGGTCCAGTCAACCGAAGAAGGGGTGACAATGATTTAACACTGATTAAAGAACAAATACGAGCACAGAAATAGTGTACGCTGATCGAGCTAACTACCGAGTATCAAAGGGCTATTCTCAGCAATCAACAAATTAAGACGTGTAACAAGTGTATTTCGTACAAGCGACAAACCTGTAGAGGAATTCATCCAGCTTGACACAGATCAATTTTATTTGAACAATAACAAATAAAGTTTAACGTAACCTATTTTAAAATGCGCCGCGTGCAGGTGAGAAACCATGAATTACGTGACCTTAGTTGTGGTTGCCGAAATCCTGTTGTTGCTGATTGCATAGTTATAGATCTCAGAAGGGGGGGGGGGCTATAATATCGGCAAGAAAGTGTGAAGTAGCTTTATTCTCAATTATTACGTTCATTTTGTTTGTTAGCTGCCAAATACAGATAACTTTTCTTGCGGTCAGTGTGGCCTAGAGGTTATGTTTCCTGCGGTCAGTGTGGTCTCGAGGTTATGTTTCCTGCGGTCAGTGTGACCTAGAGGTTATGTTTCCTGCGGTCAGTGTGACCTAGAGGTTATGTTTCCTGCGGTCAGTGTGGCCTAGAGGTTACGTTTCCTGCGGTCAGTGTGGCCTAGAGGTTATGTTTCCTGCAGTCAGTGTGACCTAGAGGTTATGTTTCCTGCGGTCAGTGTGGCCTAGAGGTTATGTTTCCTGCGGTCAGTGTGGTCTCGAGGTTATGTTTCCTGCGGTCAGTGTGACCTAGAGGTTATGTTTCCTGCGGTCAGTGTGACCTAGAGGTTATGTTTCCTGCGGTCAGTGTGGCCTAGAGGTTACGTTTCCTGCGGTCAGTGTGGCCTAGAGGTTATGTTTCCTGCGGTCAGTGTGACCTAGAGGTTATGTTTCCTGCGGTCAGTGTGGCCTAGAGGTTATGTTTCCTGCGGTCAGTGTGGCCTAGAGGTTATGTTTCCTGCGGTCAGTGTGGCCTAGAGGTTATGTTTCCTGCGGTCAGTGTGGCCTAGAGGTTATGTTTCCTGCGGTCAGGTTATGTTTTGCCAGTGTGGTAGAGGTTATGTTTCCTGCGGTCAGTGTGTTATGTTTCCTGCGGTCAGTGTGCCTAGAGGTTATGTCAGTGTGGCCTGCGGTCAGTGTGGCCTAGAGGTTATGTTTCCTGCGGTCAGTGTGACCTAGAGGTTATGTTTCCTGCGGTCAGTGTGGCCTAGAGGTTATGTTTCCTGCGGTCAGTGTGGTCTCGAGGTTATGTTTCCTGCGGTCAGTGTGACCTAGAGGTTATGTTTCCTGCGGTCAGTGTGACCTAGAGGTTATGTTTCCTGCGGTCAGTGTGGCCTAGAGGTTACGTTTCCTGCGGTCAGTGTGGCCTAGAGGTTATGTTTCCTGCGGTCAGTGTGACCTAGAGGTTATGTTTCCTGCGGTCAGTGTGCCTAGAGGTTATGTTTCCTGCGGTCAGTGTGGCCTAGAGGTTATGTTTCCTGCGGTCAGTGTGGCCTAGAGGTTATGTTTCCTGCGGTCAGTGTGGCCTAAGGTTATGTTTCCTGCGGTCAGTGTGGCCTAGAGGTTATGTTTCCTGCGGTCAGTGTGGCCTAGAGGTTATGTTTCCTGCGGTCAGTGTGGCCTAGAGGTTATGTTTCCTGCGGTCAGTGTGGCCTAGAGGTTATGTTTCCTGCGGTCAGTGTGGCCCAGAGGTTATGTTTCCTGCGGTCAGTGTGGCCTAGAGGTTATGTTTCCTGCGGTCAGTGTGGCCTAGAGGTTATGTTTCCTGCAGTCAGTGTGGCCTAGAGGTTATGTTTCCTGCGGTCAGTGTGGTCTCGAGGTTACGGTACTGATTGTTTGATACCTATAATTTAATTCAAATTCCACAAGAGGAAATGTTTTCTAATCTTCTATTTACGATACGCATTTTATAAAGGTTTATTAAATTACTAACTGAATTATGTTATTGATAAATTGAGGACATTTTGCGCTGCAGAGCAGTTACATATATAATTTATTAATTGACTGAAAACCATATTGTTAATGTCACCAAATTGTAATACTAAGTGTTTATTCTAACAAAACTTTGATACACCCACACTTCTCGTTGCCTCGTTTATTATATTATTATGTGTGTATATATATATATTCAAAACTGCACACGTGGTGAAGTGTTTCTAGTAAATAATTCAGTTGTGTTAATAATATAATATCATTGCCTGTTTGTTTTTATGAATAAAATTAAAATAAATTATACTTAATTAGCAACAAAATGGGACAAATTTCCACGGACCACGTATATAAATCCCACTCCCCCCCCCCCCCGAGACAGCCTCGCTAATGGCCTGCTGGTGATGGTAATGTGGTGTTTGAATATAAGATGAAACCAGCTAGAAACCCGACCCTCTGCAGTATGGGGGTGAACTCCCACGTGAACACGTGGCGCCCTTTGCATTGTGAAAAAATATAACCACACACGACCACGTGGCGCCCTCTGGAGTCTGTATTGGGAAAATGTGAACTCCCCCGTTGTGAAAAGCTGGCTACGGGCCTGTTACACAGGTGACACATTATACCATATTTTGTCCAATAATGCATAATTACGTATTGCTGTTTTAACAAGTTGCTCGAATCCATGATGTTTGCATAAAAACGGGTCCTTGGCTTGATTAAAATCCCCTCTGAAAATAACACCACTGACTACATCGCAACACCGTGTCCAAACAAGTTGTTAGGTACTCTCGCATAGTGCCATAGTCAGCACCAGGTGGGTGGTAGATGCACACTAAAACTATACACGAGTATTTTCTTGGTAGTTCATTAATTAGGCTTCATTCTAATCCATATCACTTCGTGTTCAGCATCTTCAATGTCGTGTAACCGATGTTACAATGTTCTAATAGTAACAATTATATGTAATATAATCCACAATGTGCATATTTGCAATGTCAAGATCATGTATCCAAAACTTCGCAAACATTTGGGACTCGCATTTTCTAGATGTCACTGACAATTTGCCAGGCCCTCTACGTAGGCCTGCAGTTACAGAGGTGCCAGCGTAGACTCCTACTATAACAAGGGCTGGTCCAAATAGGGTATTCTAGGTGGGCGGCACACAAATCTCCACTGGCGACCGAATGCAATGGTGTAGAACATTTTTTATTTTTACGGCCGCGCTGCCGTAACTTCAGCTTCTCCGCTGTCTCGGCTCGACTGACGTCTGATGACATCGGAAGACGGGTGTTTTGTACGTTGGTTGCCAGGTCCGCCGATCAGTTTGGAATGTCTTACGTACCTTGCGTTGAGAAAAACTGCTCACATCGATGTCATAGAAAACGTCATGCATGTTTGAGAATTTCGGGAAAGCGTAGGCGTATTCTGCGTCTTCCATTGTCGTGTACGTATGCATAGCGCCAAACATGAGATTGGGCATTTTTACAAGTGGTGATAACGGATAATAGTGGCGCCACATGGTGGGCTAAGAATCTAATAAAACTGGGTCGCTACTACCTAGCGAGTTTCCACGTGGGTAAACAACGAGACCGGGGCTGGACAAACGCGCTGGAAGTATGGCATGCATCGAAGCAAATAAACGAAAAATAAGCGAAGAACATGTCAACGGTAACGACACCGTGAAGAAGTTGTGCACAGCAAGCGTGTAAGTGATACTATTTTGCCCTTTCTGTAAAACTTCAGCGGAGTTCAGAGCAGACAAGGCGGCAAGGATCAGTCAGTCTCAGGACAGATGTCGAAATCGAATGGTCGAAATCAAAGCAACTTTGAAATTAGGATTTATGCTTGATCCAGCGTTCTTAAACCTTTTGGCGGCCATAGAACAATTCGGCCAGTTTTAAAGTGTATGTAGATTCGAAGGTCCACTACCCTGAATATTAGGTAATCAAAAAACTATAAGCAGATAAAAAATTGGAGGGATTTCATTATGCAAATTGTGTCGCCATCTGCTGGGTCAACATATAGCCACAGGTATCATGGGGTCAGATCAGAATATATTTTACATAGGTGACCAAGTTAAAGATTCGGTACTTTTGCAGTTTAGGCCCGCACCTCGGAAAAAACACGATAACGGTCACCTACAGTCACCAAACTTCACATCATATATCTACAACACCTATTCTACACATACACACTTGTCACGTGATCAAACAGTTACATTTACTGTCTTTTATCGATCAAAATGGACAAGATATTCACTCGTTTTTGCGTGTATCCATTAGTTCCACCGTAAACTCCGGTAGGTGGCGCCACTTTATGGTTGACTTAACACACGGGGATAGGGGGGTCAAATACATCCTCGCAAGCCAGTGCTGTTTGCCATGCAAAACTAGCCCTGGCTGATCCCTTACACGAAGTGCGGAACTTACTGAGTCAAACTAGTAATTGACTTTGCCAGTCGCAACCCGTGAGAACAACGCAAATACCCGCCCCAATTTGAAGACGGATCTTAGGTCTTAGGTGATTTACTCCAAACAGCCCAAACTTGAGCTAACGCAGGAGTTGTATGGTGCTTGTTTGTGCGCATGCATTGTGGATAGTTTGTTTGTTTATTTTATAGGCACTTTAGATGATTGAGTGTGGTGAAAGGGAGGTTCATGATCGCTGTTTGAAATGCTATGGGGCTTTCTAGTTCAGTAATCGGTGGTGGAATCATATTCCAGATTCGAACTGCTTGGGGGTAGAAAGAAAACACTGCTGCATTGATGCGGCACCTAGGGACTACGTAGTGGCCACGGTTTTTTGACTGTGTTAGTAGACTTGGTGGGGGTGTGATGTTGACTGTGTTATTTAGTATTTTGTAAAATGTCATGGCTTGTTTGATAATGCGTCGTCGTTCAAGAGTTGACCATCCAAGGGTGGCTATTAGGTCTGCTGCGTTTGTTTGGCGTCTGTGGTCATTTTTGACAAATCTGGCAGCACAGTGTTGTACTCTTTCAAGGTGTTTAATTTGGGTGGCAGTGTGTGGGTTCCATATGGGCATACTCGAGTTTTGGTCGGATTAGCATGTTATAGGCTGTTTCTTTTACTTCAGGTTTGCATGGTCCGAGGGTTCGTTTGATCATGCCTAGGACTTTTGAAGATTTGGAAGCTATGTCAGTGATATGGTTAGCCCAGGTTAGTTTACAATCTAATTTTATTCCAAGATATGTGTGGCTAGAGGCGGTAGAGAGTGGTATGCCAAAGAATGAATATGAATGTAGTCTGGGTTTGGTTTTGTTTGTTATTGGGAGATGCACACATTTAGATATGTTAAATTCCATCTGCCATTTATTAGACCATGTTTGGAGTTTGATCAGGTCAGATTGGAGAGTTTCGTGGTCGGTTTCGGATGTGATTTTGCGATATATAATGCTGTCGTCTGCAAAGAGACATACGGAAGATCGGACAATTTCGGTTATGTCGTTTATGTAGAGTAAAAATAGGACAGGTCCTAGGACTGAGCCCTGTGGTACACCAGATGTAACATTTGTGCTGTCCGACAGGGCTCCATTGACTGAGACTCTCTGTTTGCGGTTGGATAGAAATTATTTGATCCAGTTTTGTGTGTTTCCAGTTATTCCATAGAAAGCTAATTTGGATAGGAGGCGTTTATGGGGGACTTTGTCGAAGGCTTTGGCAAAATCGAGTAGGATGGGATCTAATTGTGTCTTATTGTCCATAGCAGTCATCCAGTCGTGGACTGTCTCGATGAGTTGAGATTCACAAGACAGACCTGATTGGAATCCATGTTGGAAGTGGATGACGATGTTGTGTTTGTGTAAGTGTTTCCACATGTTGCTTAGAATGATGTGCTCCATAACTTTGCAGAGGATGCATGTTAACGAAATTGGTCTATAATTAGCAGGGTCTGATTTGTGGCTTTTTTTTGTGTATTGGTGTTACTAGTGCTTGGAGCCAGTCATCTGGGAGTTTGCAAGTGTTGTATGACTGCTGGAAAATGTGTGTGATGATGGGGGCAATTTCCACTGCAGTCTCTTTAAGGACTGGCTGGGAGTTCGTCGGGGCCTGTAGCTTTATTTTGGTTTAGGTTTTTCAGTTGCTTAATTACTCCGTCTATCCCGATTTCGAGGGAGGGCATATTGGGATAGATGGATGGAGCTAGTTGGGGGATGGGGTAGATTTCTTGAGTAAACACGGAACTAAATTGGTTGTTAAGTGTATTTGCTTTGTCGTGATCATTTGTGATTGGTTGGTCGTTTGCTTGCAGTGTAGGGATGCCAATGTATTCTCGTTTGTTTGCTTTAATGAATGACCAGAATTGTTTTGGGTTTGTTTTTAGGCTGTCTCCAATGTGATTGTTTAGATAGTCTGAGTAGGATTTGGTTGCAGCTTTAGTGGCTTGTTTTCGGAGTTGCCTAAACCTTTCCCAGTCACTATTACGTCCAGTTTGTTTTGCTTTTTAGTGGCTTTTGTTGCGTTTTCTTTGCATTCTTATTATTTCACGTGTTATCCAGGGGAGGTGGGTTTTTGCTTTGGTGTTGCGGCTGGGAATATTATTGTTGACTAATGAAGTAAGATTATTCCGGAAAAAGTTCCAATTTGTGTTGACATGTGTTGAATTTGGGTTCGTGTCAAAGTATATTGTTGTTAGTTGTTTTATGTCATCTTTAAGCTTGTCCCAGTTTGCAGATTTATATTGGAACACTTTGTGTGGTGGTTTACAGTTACGGATTGCATTTAGGTTTACGTTAAAGGTCACAGCTTCATGATCACTCATGCCGGGAGTGGTGTGAGTGTTAGCAATTATCGATGGATTAGAAGTGAGTATGAGGTCAAGGATATTGCCGGAATCACCTCGTGTGGGATCGTTGACCATGTTTTGTAATCCAAATTCTCTAATTATTTCTAGCAGTTTGTTATGCTTGCTGGCAGTTCTGTTGTCGGTGGTTTACTGCTTGCCCCAGTTAATATCAGGAAGGTTCAAGTCACCTGCTATAACTACATTAGGAGAAGTTTTTTGTGATCTGTACAGTTTTGTTAGGGATTCGTGGAGAGCTTCAAGGGATTTAAGGTGGTCACTGGGAGGTCAGTAGTAGGATGCAAAGTATATGGATTTGTTTCGTGTGAAATGGATTTTTGTCCATACTATTTCACAGCTTGAGTTTAGTTTTGTAAGTGGTTCTGCTACAATGTCATCGCGGAAGGCTATGAGAACTCCACCACCATGGGTGTTTCTGTCCTTTCGGATGGCACTATAGTTAGGTGGTAGGAACGAATAGGTAGGGTAGTTTTCGTCTATTTTGGTTTCGACTAGGAATATGATGTCAGGATTATTTGACTGAATAGTTGTTTTTAATTGGGTTGTCTTTGCAATGCTTTTGACACTGTTGGTATTCATTAGAATTCCGCTAAGTGTGTTTCGTTTGGTTTTCTTACGACGTTCAGGGGTTGATGCATTTTGAGGGTTTGGTCCAAAGGTTGGATCCCAGGTTTGGGATGTACGATTCGAGTTTGTTTGAGAGATCTGTGTGTGTAAACGACTTCTGGGAATCCCAATATATAATGACCCGTTCGTCCATTAGCACGAGCAGCTGAGCGGTATTGTGCATTAGAATAATTGCTTCTACTTCCTAAACATTGCATGTAACATGAGCCACGCTTGGTTGAAATTAGTTTTATTATGACCACCTGACCTGAGTAGATAGACTGATCTAGTGAGCGATTTGATAGGCTGAGCTTAAATTCAGAGTTTCGCAAAGCGATCAGCCAGGGGTACTGCTGGCCGGGACTGACGTAATCAGCAGCAGCGATCCCTGGCGCGCGAGGATGGGTCAATACACTGTTGGTTTTCCCATAGGTGACCATGTTAACGTTTTGTCTGATTATAAGAAAACGTGACCTATAAAATGTCTTAAACTTCTCACCTGCTGTTATCATCATCTCATTGACATGCTGATAGATAAAAAAATTGCATACTTCTAGCTCTCGTAAAATGCCTGTATGTGTGACACCTGTCAGTATTTACAAATGCCGGCAAACATTACTCCGCAAACAGGTCACACAGGCAAATTGCTGCCAAATATCCTTCCGCTTATTCAAATCATCTAGAAATCCTCCATTTTACAGTCAACACCTACAATCACACATGAAAATCTGCCTACTCAAATGCACTTATGTCACAGCATGTAAATTTGGTAAAAAAATCATTTCTAAAAAATACACTGCATTTTTCTTCTCCGGAAATCTAACTAGAACATGACACCATAGATCACAATTCATATTTAAATAATATTGTAATATAAAGTCAATAAAATATGCGATATTTAATTAAATAAGATTACCTTAAATTCAGTGTTGACAGCTAATGGGGGTTTTATTACAACTATTGGTTTGTGTAAATACTGGAACATTTTAATATTGTTTACCAGAAGCAATTCATCATAGCTGTGATACAGTACATATAATAATGTTTTTTTGCAAACAAAATATTGTTTTATTTCCTGAAAATAATAAGTGAGCTTTATTATAAACAGTGACAGGTGAATTGAAAATTGTAGTTAACACGTGTGCTTGCCATGCAATTACTGAATGGTTCAACAGTTTTAAAAGTTTTTAACATCAATAATGTCAGCAGTATGAAAGAGTGTATAAATGTCTTGATATATATTTTATGGGATTTAATTCTGATCCACTCCGATTATAATCTTAAAATGGTGTATTTAGGTGGGCATTAGGCTATGGATGCCCCCTTTCGGAAATATGTTCTTTGTAATTATTGTGAAACCATATGATATTTTATTTATTATAAATTGTTCCTGTTGTTAATATTTTACATGTTAACAATATTAGAGATTTTGTTATGTGGGTTAAAACATAGCTATATCCAACTACTTTATTATAATATTGACATAGTATTAATGATCATGAAAACCTTTGTGTGAAATATGATTTGGCAGATTATTGTATTTATTGATAAAACATGATAATGTTAAGTTGTTTGTAAATTTCTAATTGATGTGTTGCGTGACAATGTGCCCTTTTAAAGATGAATTGGTGAATGTTTGGAGAACTTATACTTATGAGTAAACTCTCTACATGTCTCAATATATTTTGCAAAGTGTTGTCGGCTCTGAAAAGAACCGTGTGTTGTTGTTGTTTCTTCCGTTAGCTGCAGTCCACCATGTTCATGTAGCTGGTCAAACTGGATAAACCCTTCAGATGTCCAAGAGGATGGATGTCCTTGAAAGAATCCATCCCGAATTTGACATCTCGCCGTGCCACACTCTCGCTTGTTTCAACATTTCGCCTTCATCCACATAAAGTTTAAACCTTATATGTTTTGGTATTCACAGCTTTATATGATGACATGGAAGTGCTGTCCTCGTGGAACTATAAACTACAACTAAATCAGACTCATAATGATTTTGGAGGTGCATTATTTTATCAACCTGCAGTTGCAGGCTCCCAAGAAACCTCTCTTAAGGCGTCATACTGCACCCTCCATTTAAACCTCAAACGAAACTGGTTTCCCACCAGTGAAACTCTTACCTTAGCGAGTGGTGCATATGCACCCATCACATCTCCCAACTTATGGTCCTTTTGGCAGCCTACACTCAACACTTTTTTTATATTTAAAATAATAGAACTCAAAAACACAAGTCCAACAACCTGAATTGGCACATTTGTTTCTTTACACAATTTCTTTATACAATATTAGTTTACCTATACAGTATACCTTTACAGTGTACCTTTGCGCAAGACATTCACAGAAATTTTCCTTCAATATATAAATAAATAATTTAGAGGATGATAATATCAAGGAAATTACTGAAATTTCGTATAAATTATAAACCAATGGGCATTGATTTATTTTACTGGCATCTGAATATACGTTCATTATGATGGTCATCTGGTAAAATTTAGCAACGTGATAAAATGGCCACTCAAACTTAAATCTGATCACTACTATTGTTAAATTATACTATTATTGTTTATTATTTGTAATGTATATAACAGGGATAGCACAGTACAACATATAAAATAATACGCATAATTAAATTTTGCAAGAAATAAATTGTTAGTAAAAACAAAATAATGTATATTGTATCATAGCATGATAAATTACCTCTTGTGAACAATATTAAAATACAGCAATAATTACTCAAACCAATAACCGTAATAAATACTCTCAGCTGCTGTAATTGTAAACATTAAATTTAATGTAACCTTATTTAATTAATTAATTTAATGAAATATTGTGTATTTGATTAACTTTTTTACAATTATTATTGAAATATGAATTGTGATCTATCTGGAGTTAACCATAAAGTGGCGCCATCTACAAGAATATCCTGTGGAACTAATGAATATACGCAAAAACGAGTGAATTTCGTGTACATTTTGATCGATAAAAGACAGTAAATTTAATTGTTTGATCACATGACAAGTGTTTATGTGTAGAAAGGTATTGTAGATATGTGATGTGAAGTTTGGTGACTGTAGGTGACCGTTTTTATGTTTTTTTCGAGGTGCGGACCTAAACTGCAAAAGTACCGAAGATGCTTCCTCAGTTCGATGTTTTGCTCATCGCATATAAAATTCTTTTGCGAATACTAAAACTATTTACACGCTACAGATTTTGATATAAAAGAAATGGATTCGCAATGGGCAAACCAGCTGTACTTTTAGTATTTTCTAGTTGTTCACTCATTAAAATAATGTAAATTAACAGTAGTTAGAGTTGTAATCGAATTAACGGGAAAATGTGGTTACATCTATAGACTTCACTGATTATGCAGCTGTGGGTATCCATGGAAATGCATTAAAATCAATAATTGTCATTTGTTTTTAGGAACGTTTCTTCTTCTAAAGTACCAGATTTAAGCAGAAAGAGAACTGATTACTTGGAATGGCCTGAGTATTTCATGGCTATTGCCTTCCTGTCAGCACAACGCAGTAAAGACCCTATTTCCCAGGTTGGTCGGTCTTTCCATGTCAGAACTTTCAACAAACTATAGTGGAACCTTATTTACTGTCTTCTCCTAATATCCATATTTAGATAGGTGGTTTTGCTGGGCAGTGCAGGATGATTGGGTGGTTATAACTAATTATATTCTCACTTGTAGGACTTCCAGAGAATGTAATATAAACCGGACCACTCATAGTTGTGATGTTGCCTTCCGTCCTGCATAAAAAAAAATTTGTGTAGTACATATCATGCATGATGTATGATACCAGACAAAACCAGATTGTTATAGAAATATTAGCCATGTAGACACCATAACAGCTCAAATAAAATAATACCTGCGTTTCCAGTAAACCGACCATCCCTATTATAGTCTGGGTTTGGTTGTTCTAACAAATTCCGTTGGATGGCGTAATATATGGCACTAGCTAAAACGGTTGAACAAAAATAATAAACAAAATATTACAGTAGGTCTGCCTACCCTATTTTTTTTCGCAATAAAATGTTAAAAAAATATAGTGTTTTTCCTACCTACCTACCCTATTTTTAAAATCAATGTTACCGGAAACACAACTATATTTTATTGTGGTCTCATTGTTAATTAAAGCACTGCAATTACCTACAACTGTCACAGAACATTTTTCAGAGTCCCAGAGTATTATCAATAAATGACATTAAGTGATTAAGTATTTCTGCGTGTACTACTTAGCTGTTCATCATTGACAGTTCTTTGTTACGTCCTAGGTTGGTGCGTGCATCGTGAATGAAGAGAAGAAAATAGTGGGCATTGGCTACAACGGCATGCCCATTGGTTGCAGTGATGACGATTTACCATGGCAACGTACCGCTGAAGATCAACTGGATACCAAATATCCATACGGTAATATTATACCTGCCAACTTTTCAGTTTCAAAATCCAGGATAATTTCAGACTTACCGAAAACCTCCAACAGCACCCTTCCTTTTTACCTCCAACTATCCAGGAGAATTTCAGGCTTATTAAAGACCAACTGCACCCGTCTTGGGGTCTCCAACTGCACCCCCATTAGGCTCAACAAAATCTACAATTGTACTTAAAGGAAATAAAAATAAGGCATTACCTAAAATCCTTTTTCCATGTGTACACAAAGTTTAACCTTGTATGTAACATTTGACAACATTAAAAAAATACAGAAAAATACATTTGTAGCATAAAGTCGATTTTAAACCCGTCTGTGTAGCGATTCCTGCGGAAAATAAAAATTTAATGAGCTAGGCGATCACGTGGTATCGGGACATCACTTATGACCCACACTCGCATCAGGCCGACTCTTTCCATGCATTCAGAGCATGTTTACAAGTATAGCTTTTGGGTCGAAACGAGCGTCAGAATGAGTTATTGTGCAATATTCCGATGAAATAGAAACACTAGTCATCATAGAGGAACAAGCAGTTATCTTACCGTTCCACATGAATCCAATTTTATTCAAAACAATGAATGGAAATGGGCCTACAAGTCGACTAGGTTTTGCCGAGCTTGGGCTCATTTTCAGAATAATTATATCGAATGCAACCAACGAGAGATAATCTACACCAATAAATATACATAGCAAACATATATTGTATCCAGCTACAGAAAGTAACGTGTAAAATCTCATAATATCACTAGAATATCGATGTATGAAGGAGGAGTTGTACAATTTATCATAACAACTTAAATCAGTCAGTGAATTTCTATCGGTCCTGTTAGCTCAGTTGGTAAAGGTGTTGGTTCCTTGGCATTTATTTTGCAATCGGGCGACGCCGGTTCAATCCCCACACCAAACCATTGATTTTGTTTACACTTTTTGGTTTATGTTTTCATGAAGTAATATAAACCAAATCATTTTTATACTATGATGCACTGTTTGTAAGTTTTTTTAATTTTTGTTGTAATTATTTATTCGCCACAAAAATGAAAATATGGGAATTATATAACGATGTTTCTAAATTTTATTTATCCAAACAAATATAATGTAATGGATATATAATTTATTAATTGTATATATATTGTATGGTAATATATTGTAATTATATATGTGAAAACAAATAGTGATCTGTCTGGATAAATACAATTTAGAAACATCGCATTATATATAATTACCATATTTTCATTTTTGTGGCGAATAAATAATTACTACCAAAATATTTACAAACAGTGCATCATAATATAAAAATGATTTGGTTTATATTACTTTGTGAAAACATAAACCAAAAAAGTGTAAAAAAATCAATGGTTTGGTGTGGGGATTGAACCGGCGTCACCCGATTGCAAAATAAAGGCCAAGGAACCAACGCCTTTACTAACCGAGCTAGCTGGACCGACAGAAATTCACTGACTGATTTAAGTTGTTATAATAAATTGTACAACTCCTTCATACATCGATATTCTAGTGATATGAGATTATACACGTTATTTTCTGTAGCTGGATACAATATATGTTTGCTATGTATGTATATTGGTGTACATTATCTCCCGTTGGTTGCATTCGATATAATTATTCTGAAAATGAGCCCCAGCTCGGCGATACCTAGTCGACTTGGAGGCCCATTCGCATTCATTGTTTTGAATAAAATTTAATTCATGTGGAATGGTAAGATAACTGCTTGTTCCTCTATGATGACTAGTGTTTGTATTTCATCGGAATATTGCACAATAACTCATTCTGACGCTCGTTTTGACCCAAAAGCTATACTTGTAAACATGCTCTGAATGCATGGAAAGGATCGGCCTGATGCGAGTGTGGGTCATAAGTGACGTCACATCTCGGCATCCCGAAAAGCACACCAAAAATATGCATATTCGAAAATGTCTGGATGCACAGCATTAAATGTGGAATTTCTAATCCATTGATTTTTTTGATTGTTTTTGGCTTGGTGGACATGGGAATAGATAGCAGGATGTAATATAACATGAATTCAAGCCATAGATGTTTTTATTCCCTTTAAAGCCTGGGAAGGTTTCTTCTTTTCCAGGAGAATGGGAGTTTCTCAACTCATTGGGGAGACTCCTTAAAAATCTGGGACGGTTGGCAGGTAAAAGAGTCGCAGTATCTGAATGATATCGCAGGGAGGGAGGTATATCCTCCCCACATTTTGCCTGTTTTCATAGAATTTCTATTCCCCTTGTTTTAGGATTCTTAGAATATGTCGTCATTAGTACGTGTGCATTTTATTCTTTTGCATTTATTAACAATTGGGCCTGTTATTTTGTAATATTATAATACTATGTTTTTTACGGATCTAATTGTAAATGGAATTCGGAAATTATATTTGTGTGCCGCAGATTACTTGTTAGCGAACACCACCTCCTGCCATGCAAACTTGCACGAAAGATGGCGCCACCTAAGTTATAATAATACATTTATTCGTACTAAAAAATGTACAATTCGACTAAATCAATGTATATAAGTTACTGTGTACATAAAACAGTAAGCAATGAGCGGAGCTCGTCAATGGCTAAAAAAAGAAGAGCTACCCGCATTATCTATATTATGTAATACATCTTTTGCAAATGAGACTCTACATACTAGTTCATCATCCAGCCCCTCCTGGTAGTGGTCTTGATTCATACCATAAAACTTATTAGACTTCATTCGAAAGAATATTATGGCATCAAGTTTGTATTTGGACATGATATAGTTAAAACCTTTAGACATGTATGACCCACTACCTTGAAGGGCTAGATGGGAGAGCATTTTCAAACTGGAGTTACTGCATTTCAAGCAACTCTGCATAAATCGTACCATTCGATTCATAATTTGAATTTGAATCGGTAAACAGTCTGCTAAAAGTGGCACCATATTACAATGCGTGCAAACTGGTAGATTAAACAGTTTTCTGATAACTTTGCGCCACGTAGTATAAAACATATCAAGATGTTTGTTTTGCAAGTTCCACAGACATACACCATAGAAAGATGTACAGTACGACATATATAATTGACGTTTTATGTTTATATTACAAAACCCAAAATTAGCAGATAATGCATTTACACGCCATATAAAATCATGACACATATCTTTTACCATAGCCTGGTGAGTGTCAGGACCAATAATGTGGCCTAAATGCAACCCTTTTTTACTATGTTTCACTTTTAAACCATCAAAGTAAAATGGGCAGTCGGTACCACTGCCATATTTAATAAGTTGACATTTTGCCGGGTTGAATTGTAAATCATATTCATATGCAAATTTTAGACATATATCACACATTTTGTTCAATGCATATATTTCGATGGAGCTACCAAAGATATATCATAAACATAGCCAACAGCACCATAGTACTTATGACCAATCATACAGCCAAAACCAGACATGCAGAGTCTTGTTAACATTTCATCAATGTAGATAGAAAATAAAATGGGGGACAACACCCCACCCTGCTTCACACCATTGGTAGTGGAGAAATGCAATGACATGGAATCGTTCCATGATACATTTAAATGTTGATTAGTGTACATATAAAGTAAACATCTGATTAAAAGGGGATTCATTCCTCTTTCCATCAGTAAGTTAAAAAGTTTAACATAATTTACTTTATCAAATGCTTTAGTCACATCTAGTAACAACACGTAAACATCTGATTTATTCTGCTGGAAATAGTTCACAGTCTCCATTAACGCAAATGTACATTTAGCTGTAGAGCTTTGAGGCTTGAAACCAAACTGTAGATCACTTGTTTTAAGAGCATCAGAACTTTTTATCATTATAACCCAATCAAATATTTTCGATAGAGGGCTGCTAAGGGCAATGGCTCGATAGTTATCAGAATTATTTGCTGATTTCCTCTTGTTTTTTACCAGAGGTTGAATTGTTGAAATATTAAAACCATCCGGGGTATACCCGTGATATATCATTGCTGTGAATAGCAAAGAAAGAAAAACATGTAATTTGTTAGGTGCATGAATAAAGTGGCCGTTATATATAACGCCATATCCATCACATTTGTTACTCTTAACATGATTAATGCCATTCAAAACATCATCCACCGTAATAGTATTTTCACCTTCGTTAAAATGTGCATCTACTTTACTATGTATGTTTTGTAGCAATGACGTCATATCCTCTTCATTATAGGCTACTGAATTACATAAGTCCTCATACTTAGTAGCAAAGTGTTTAGAAATATTTTCGTCTCCTGTCACTTCATCAACCATGTTGGGTAGCATATTATTGTTCTTTGTAACTGTACCTACTTCTTTCCAGAAGTCCCTATTTTTATTTCCAAGTAAAGCTGTCGCCATACTTTCTTTTTTAACATTATTTTGATTACGTTAACAAAACGAACTGCTCTGTGATATTGAGAGCGTGATCTACGCATGACGTCAGCAATAACAGCATTGCGAGGAGAGCCACAATCTTTCCATACATTATGCCAAAACATTGACGCTTCTCTGTATGTTTTAAAGTGCTCATTCCAACCCGCTATTACCTTCGAATTTCCCTGTTTTGAAGTATGTGGAATGGAGTTTTGACAAGCTCTTATACAACAATCCATTATTGAATCATGAAATATCTGAATATCATGACAATGCGTTAACCTGCTAGGACAATGTTTATCGCGGCATTCTAGAGAATGCCATGGTATAGATATTTCGTCAATCATTCTTTCTAAAACCTTGCTGTACTGACTTAAGTTACAGTCTGACGCTTCTTGCCATTTAGGTCTAGATATGTACCTTCTAGAAGAAGGTGAACAATAATTAACATCTAAACTCAAGGTAAGAACCAGTGGCGAATGAAATGATAAATTTGCACCATCATGCATAGTACAATATTCTAACATATGGTCAAAGAGTCCATTGTTTAACAGAAAATGATCAATGACATGAGTACCATTGTTCACAGGATAAATAAATGTATAACAAACATTATGTCCTTCAAAATCAATACATGGTTTGATTGTTTCACGTTCACATATGTAATTTAAATGTTTCGTAAAGTTAGAAGACACACGATTGAAAGACGTGTTCATATCACCTCCAATAATGAAATTGGAACAGTTCATAATATTACATGTACTTATAATTTCAATCAAAATATTGCAGTACAGTTCATCATTAGATCTGGTATCACATGGCATGTGCCATGTACACATTAAAAAGTAATAATGACATGCTTTGCATAGTTATATTAACTGCACATATTCTATTAGAGTTCATGATGACTGGGGAGACAATACAGTTCAAGGAATTTTTCCACAAAATGGAACATCCACCATATCCTCTGCCATTTAAAACCATAGTATTATCTATTCCAGAAACATAATGAGATAAAATGCTAACATTGTTATCACAGGATATGTTTTTAATCCTTTGAAACTGAGATTCCATTAACCAATGTTCCTGGAGTAAAACAAAATCGTGTTTTGATGAGCTCTGAGACATATTCAGGCTTACCTGGACCAAAGCCAGTACAATTATAACTTGAAATAGTAAGGTTACTAGCCATATTAAAAATCGTAGATTATGTCGGAAGACAATGAAATCAGAACGTGTTACGCGTGTTCTTAAAGCGGAATATACGAATGCTGATGCCTTCTGGCCACACACCACTGTCAAACAGCTTATCACATTCTGTGAAAGGTACTGTTAATTTGAACGACCTGTTTTTAGCCTCATTATGTGACACACACTTAACTTTCAACACAGTGAAGCCCTTACTTTCTACATAGGACTTTAAATCATCCGGCTTAACTTCTTTAGAGACCCGCGATACAAATATGTCTCTAACCGATTGACCATTTTTGGCTGCTGATGAACGACACCTGCACGACCTGCTAACTGACGTAAGCGGCCGTTGTCGACGTTTTGCCAGTCGTACAAAGTGCACGAAAGGGGGACGGTGTGTCAATGCACTAATTTACTAATTAAACAAATGTGAAATCTGACAAAACACCTACATATTTGTAACATTTAGAGAATGCCTTACTGTCTGTACTTAATAATTTAATTAATTCCCGGGCGTAGAGGCTAAAATAGTCCAATCCTGTATCTGCGCGCTACGATCAAAACCTTCAGTTCAGGGCTCATTTCAGGAGGACGCAAATGTTTCGTTGTCTGGTGGAGTCTGCTGTAAAACCGCCCTGTGTAAGGCTGCGTTCGCTGCTTTCAGTCTGCCACGCCGAGTTGAATGCGATTCTCAACAAGAACGCGGCGGACGTGAAGAATTGCACGATTTACGTGGCTCTGTTCCCGTGCAACGAATGTGCAAAACTCGTCATTCAGTCGGGCATCCGTAAAGTCGTTTACATGTCCGACAAGTACCACGACAAACCTGAGATGATCGCGTCCCGCAGACTGCTACAGATGGCTGGCATCGAATTCGAGTATACTTCTTTTGCATTTGCAGTAGTTTGCCTCTGTTCAAGTTAGACAAAATATTCTTGTAAGTTAGGATAAAACGTGAATTACATTTTACTCGAGGTATATTAAACTCATGAGCAGTTATAGTTAATTTTGTAAATTATGTTTGTTGTAAAAGAAGTTGCAAACATAATTAAAAGAATAAATAAAACATGTTACTCTCATGTGCGGCGGACATGCGCAGTGGGGTTCAAATTATCAGGATTTACCTCTTGGACGACCCGACAAAGATATGACATATTTCTGCACCAAATAATGTTTTATTTCATGTTTTTATTTGATTTCTTTTGTATGTGTGTATATGCTCACGCGATGGTGGACACACACGCGATCGCGGACACACGCGTGCATGTACACACAGTCGCGCGCGCACAAGCATACATACGCACAGTCACGCACGCACACACGTAAATGCGCGCGCACACATTTCCTGTTAAAATCGTTTCTGTTCACAGTGCACCATGACAAAAAAGGATAGTGGCGTTTTGAAATGCTCAGTTTAATTCCTTTTTCTCTGCACTTGTAGGCAGTTCAAACCAAAGAGAAAGCAGATCGTTATCGACTTCACAGCCATTGACCCGAAGGATTAGCACATTGACGTCTCCGGGAATTGAATTTGATTAACAGTTTTAAATTCATCTGCAGCATATGATGGCGTATTTGCGTGACCACAAAAAAACAGAACGTCGTTCTCAATAAATGTTGCGTGTAATTGTGTTATTAAAAAATTATGTATGACTAACGATATGATAATACGATCGGTTGGGTTGCTATGGATGTCATTCACGTGGTCCCGTGAAGTAGTACATTCGATATCAAGATAAAAACAAGTTCTCCAACATAAACATGTTATTTCTAAACTGATTGTCATCTACCAGATGCGTAGCTAGTTTTAGATTAATTAAAATGCCACAATTTTTTGAAGGTCCTGATCCCAAAGTACACGTTTAGCATATTTTTTAATTATTACTACTATTGAATATTTACAGTCAGACACTGTACTAAACGGGAATTCTGTTTGTGTTTGAGATGTTGCGACAATGTCTGTTGGTAGACCTAAAGTGGCCTGCGCTTAACAGAATCGGATATATTTGTATGGATCGCCTCAATATTATTCCCGGAATTGATTAGAATCAAATTGCCCTGCCCAAAATGAAGCATGAAAGTAAAAAAATTTCGATTTGGCGACTAAACAAAAAAAGACATTTGCATGCAAAATATATTTTTATAACAGACATTGACAGACATAAAACCTGCAATGAATACGCGTATGCCATACAGATTACCTTTGAAGGGTCGCATTTCACGTAAGCATACCTTTCACCATTGTTAAACTTGAGACGCCCGTCGGCAAGCAATGTGGTTTCCAGTTTCATTGATAGGACTACTGCTTCTTTCTCCGGTTTCCCGACGTGCGCCACATGAACTATCAAACGTGTAACCCAAGGGCCATGCAGCTGCAATACTGTTTCCGGTTTCATTGATGGGTAGGCTGCAATTTTATTGTACGCAAAGCGTCAAACATGGCTACTATTACACACGACATATTGCCGCTGCTGTGGTCTTGTGTCGATGAATTATGAACATCTGTTACCAAATATTATCATCACCGGGACGTTGCTTTCTGTAGATGGATCTTATTAAACAGTTTCACATCGGGTTGTAAATTAAATGTCTTCTCCAATACTGTACTTAAACATCTTTAATAGTTGACTCTTGGGTGAATCGGATGTAAGATAGCCTGAACTTGTATGTGGGCTTATATTTGTGGGTATGTATACGTGTAATAGAACAGCAACATAATATTTTCGAAAGCAGAACCTATTACGTTTGAAACAATGTAAAAAGTGTGTCAAATCGACAGAAACGCAATGTTTGGCTGTTACTACTACGCCATCCGTTTCACAGTGGCTAGTATTCCATGCATTATTTTGTACTCTCCGTGAGTCGTGACATGGTCTAAATGTTTCACATCTGTGGAGTTTCCGTCTCCAGATTCCATCCACGCATCTTCCGCTGAGCCCGAGAGATTAGGTATTGACAGTCGGTTTTCACGCCGCTGCATCACGCTGAAGGCGGCGTTAGTCGTCCATCGGTTGAATGCAAATACTTGGCCGTGGTCTGATGATGTTTGGGCAGTTATCCGAAGTCGCTGATACATCAATCACCCGTGCGTAGAGGCCCACGAAGCATACCCCGTAACTCATCCAAGTTGGCTCAGCTTGAGCAAGATGTGGATCATTACTATACACTTGAAGGGGTCAGCACACTGTTGGACTTCCTGCTTGATTACAGACGAAACAAAGTGCATTATATTTTTGAGAAATGATTTTTTACAATGTTCACTTGCTCTGACATAAGTGCATTTGAGTAGTCAGATTTCTAGATGTGATTGTTGCAGCTGTTGACAGTAAAATGGTGTCTTTTTAGCTGATTTTACTAAGCGGAAGGGTATCTGGCAGCAATTTGGCTAGTTGACACTTTAGCCGGATTACTGCCTGCATGCATTTGTAAATATTGACGGGTGTCATACATACAGGCATTTTGCAAGAGCTAGAGATATTAGATTTTGACTAAAATCGACCCGCATGTCAATGAGATGATAATAACAGCAGGTGGGAAGTTTAAGAAACTTTATAGGTCACGTTTTCTTATAATCACACACAACATTAACATGGTCGCCAATGGGAAAACTGACAGTGTGCTGAGCCCTGAAGCTCGCTTTACGGTCACCTGGATGATACAGCCACATCGCAATTAAGGTTGCTAGGACAGTCACAAATTATTTATGTGATATTAATGTATATGAAATTAGTTCTGCTAATACGGCCACTTCGTCATTCAGACCACTTTTGCCCAGTCCCGAGGGTGACCTTAATAGGGAGGTTCCACTGTAGTTGTAATTCATTTAAACAACGGATTGAAATTCAAAATAAAATAAATATTAAAAAAATTGAAATGTTTTTTATACAGATTGTAGAGAATATCCAGGCGAACACAACAATCCAAGCCAGATTACCATATTATTATTACTTCCAGAGTGTAACAATTTTTATAGATGCTATATTTGGCGGCCATTTTGTTTGTTTCCATGGAAACGGGGGGTCGGGCAGAAGAAATGGCAACATATTTTTTATTCGATAAGACCTTCAGTACTGCATGGGCACAAAAACATATATTAATTATGCTTTAAAAAAATGTCCTATCAAGCTGCCATACCACCCTTTAAACAACGCATTGATTGTTATAAACTGAATTGTTACAGTGATCCTATAAATATGTTACAATCTGATACCCATATTCGAACCGTGTGCAGTGTTATATACGTAAAGTAATTATACAAAAAGAAAAAGTAAGTTCTTAAATAGCGCGGTATCCAGTCACCAGGCTGCTCAGAACGCTAAACACTTCACTCCGTGGCAGACATACCTGTTCAATTACACACCATGTCGACTTCTCTGGGAAGCATTCAGCTATGCTGCAATTGATGCGCGACGACTGTTCGTACACAAATACCCACCACTCTATATCCAGGTCCGTATTCATACAGCTGAGTGAACGAACTTGCCAAAGGTTCGACTCGGCAGCACAGCATTCGAACCCGGGTTCTCTCGATTGACAGCCACTGCATCATTGCACTCCACAACGATTCATGTATTTACCGTGCATATTGAAGAAGACATCACCAGAAAAGAGAATAGACAAACTACTTGATAATTAATTAAGGGTTACCATCCATAGAACGCTGTATGCATAGCATTGCACCCGTCACCAACAAGTTGCGGATTCACGAAAGATTGGCTAGTCTGTATAATTTCTTAAAATGTCAGGGTATTATGAACAGCACAACTGTCTGACAAGTCGTTGGTCGGTCCACAACATGGTGGCACAAATAAAACGAGTTGAATTGATCAGCGTGCAGTTGCAGCAAGGGACATATCCAGCGGGGGCATATACCTCCAATTGCACCCCTATTGATGCTCGCCAAAACCCATATTCAAGCTCTTCAAAGACCTAATACCATACCCCTTGAGACTCGCCAAAACGGAGCACATTAAAAAGTCTAGGGGGCATGTAATGACATCGCGGCCACATTCCAACGGCTTAGGGGGTGCCTAGGTCCCACTGGATCCGCCTATGGCTGCTGCATGTTAAAGGCAATGATGGTATACGACTCGCTAACAAGCAGACCTATATCAGACGGCCATCTCAGTTACTTTAATTTGCTATAGCCGGCTGCGTATTTTATGGTTTCGTTGCGGTGGTCCAACAGGTGGTATTTGTGATACGGCTACGTAAATGGAATTGCTCGATTGACGTCTGAAAACGTATGTCCTATCACCATCACGTTCGAAATGCACTCCGTGGTGTGGCTGCTGGATTTACCTCAGCGAAACGCATAGTGGACGTACTTCATTTTAGTTAAATTAATTAACATTAACACCTCGAAGAGGCGTCCATTTTAGTTTTCTTCAAGGAGGATGCGTACGTTCCACTGTGGTTTCTGTGACGTTCACAAGTTCGGAAGCCCACCAAAAACTCCCAATTGCAACCCCCCCCCCGAGAATCACCTATACGGGGGCATATTCCAAAGGTATGGGGGCACGCCAAATTTGAAAACAAAATTTGCGGCGACGTTAACAATTTCGGATGCTCACAAAAAGATCTCCAATTGCATTCCTTCGAGACTCGTCTAAATGGGGGCACATTCCAAAGGTTTGGGGGTACGTCATGGGGGCACATTCAAAAGGGTTAAAGGGCACGCCACTCTGGCCCAGGCATAGCTCCTGTTAGGCCGACGATCGCGCCATGGCCGCGGTTTTTGGTGGGGATCTTGTTTACCAGTGGCGACGCGCAGCGGGAAGTGCACAAGAACAAGAACGTTTTATTTAGACCCCAATTACAATATGTGTATAATATCAAATTAACGTAACATGAATAGGCATATATATTCATATATACAAATGCAGTGTAATTTTAAATTAGATGGGGTCTGTGACTCCTATTAAAACAATAACAGTCGCTCTCATAGGAGTCACAATAATAATTTGTTTCAACTCAATTTTACCGAAGGAAGTGCAAATGTAAATGTGCAGGAAAAGAAAAGAAACCGAGATTACTTGATTACATATATGCATGTATTGGAGTATTAATGGTATGTTAAAATAAACAAATACTAGTTGTCAATAGTACACATCAATATACTTGATATGTATGTGTATATACACAAATACAATATCCATATGCTGATTTATATATATATATACAATACATATCCATACATATCACATACAATAATACAGTTTTAATGACTTTGATAGCATGTATAGCAGTTTAATATTGTACACATATCTACGTATTTTTCTAATAAATTGTTTTTTGCATAATTACCAAAACTTCTGAAGCTGTGTTCCAATCTTCTCTGTGACTAACTTTGAGGTATTGTTAATGACATGTGACAAACTGTATCTAAGACATCTTTTAGCAAATTTATGTTTTGTTCTGAATGGGTGTAACTCTGTTTTTTCCTTGTGTTGTAATTGTGTACGTAAGCATTTGTAATTATTTTCCAATTAATAGGTAAGCAGGGAGGTCATGATGTACATATTTATAATAAAACTTAAGTTCATGTAATTTTAACATGTCATCAATTTTTAAGATATTCAATTTTGTTTTAAGTGGCTCGGAGTGTGAATTATATTTACTTATAGATACAATTCTCATAGCTTTCTTTTGTATTTTCAACATTCGACTACCTTGGTATCCCTACACCATAATACAATAGTTGATATGTGATTAAAAAAATTTATATAAGATCATTTTAATTTCTAGGGGAAAGACATATTTTGTTTCAACTCAATTTTACCGAAGTTTTGGAACACTTGTTTGATACTTTTTCAATGTGTTTATTCCAATTTAAATTTGTATCTAAAGTAAGTCCTAAAAAATTAAATTCATCTACTCTTTCAATGTTTGTACCATTTATATTGAGCGTAAAGTTATCGACAGCTTTATTTTGCATGTGAAAAATCATATATTTAGATTTGTTTCTGTTTAATGATAATTTATTAATGTTTAACCATTCAATTATTTTAAGGAGTTCATCATTTATTGCCGATTCGATATTTCTATTTGGGGAGTTACCTTGAAAATAATTGATGGTGCTAAATAAGGTGGTATAGTCGGCATACATAATAAAGTTAAACATTTCGCTAGCTTTACGAAAATCATTAATGTATATTATGAATAATAGGGGACCAAGAATAGATCCTTGTGGTACACCAATTGTGATAGGTAGGATATCAGAACTTTCATTTTGAAATTCGGTGTATTGTCTTCTATTGCTTACATAGCTATTAAATAGATTCAGGGTAGGACCCTGTAATCCATAATATCTTAGTTTAGTTAATAGTATCGAGTGATCAATTGTATCGAAGGCCTTAGAGAGGTCAAGAAAAATACTGAAAGGAACATAATTTTTTATCAATTAGTGTAATTATTCTAGCTATTAGTTCAAGTGATGCATACTCGGTAGAGTGTTTTTTCTAAAACCATATTAGTTTTTAACAAATAGATCAGAATCATTAAAGTATGCTGTTAGTTGACTAGATATTATTTTCTCTATCACTTTTGAAATTGTTGGAAGAAGAGATATGGGTCTATAATTTTTAAAAACAGATGGGTCATCTTTCTTAAAAATAGGAATTACTTTAGCGAGTTTAAGTGTATCGGGAAATATACCAGTATTTATTACTTGATTTATTACCAGGGTTAATGGTTTGATGATGGAGGGTTCAATTATTTTCAAAAGTTTACAGGAAATACCGTCACAACCACTACTGTTTTTATTGGGAAGGCTTTCAATGGTTTTCTTGACTATTTCTTCATCAACATTTAATAGACTGAAAACGGAATGGACATTATCATTTAAGTAGTAATTATAATCCTTATTACCATTGTAATGAATGTCTTGTGCTGTCGACTGACCTATACTTGTAAAAAAAGTTATTAAATTGGTTTGCAATAACCGTTTTATCTGTTATAGTTATGCCGCTACTTTTAAACAAAACAGTGTTGTTTGAATTGTTTTTGGAGATAAATTCATTTATGGTTTTCCATGTATTTCTGATGTCATCTTTATATCGGTTAAAGCGTGACTCAAAGTACATTTGTTTGACAGTACGA
This sequence comes from Paraescarpia echinospica, assembly GCA_020002185.1. Lineage (NCBI taxonomy): Eukaryota > Metazoa > Annelida > Polychaeta > Sabellida > Siboglinidae > Paraescarpia > Paraescarpia echinospica. The sequence continues at coordinate 33,901,649 of CM034543.1, read as the reverse complement.
ATATTTTTCTTTAATGTTGAGTTATATGTTTTTAGGTTAGTTAGAAAGACTTCGTACATAGGTAAATTTGGATTAGACATTTATAATTTCTTATAAAGCCAGTCTCGATATTTGATTGGTTTTAAAAGACGTGCGCTACTGTTTATCGGTTCGCGAACATCTGCTGACAAAAGACGAGCTGATGAGAAATGAAGTATATGTCAATGCCAGCTGGTCACTGGAGCGACGTAAATGACGTGCAGTTATTAATGTTTGTTTAAAAAACCCGGCGTCGACAGACGACATCCGTCGGCTGGATAATTCTTCGGCCGACTGCACCCGGCTTCTGTGTACTCGTCGTGGTGTGTAAGTGCGTGCGTGCATGGCGGGCGTGTGTGCGCACGTGTGTTGTGTGTAATGCGCAGGTGTGTGCGTGCGTGCGTATGTGAGTTTGTGTATTTGTATGTATATTTGTGTGTGTGTGTGTGTGTGTGTGTGTGTGTGAACGAGCACGCGTGCATGCTTGTGTGCGCGCGCGTGTGTATGTACGTGAGAGTGATGCGTGGGCGCGTGCGTGCGTGTGTGTGTGCGTGCGTAATTGCGTGCGCGTGCATATATCGAACACCAAGTATGTTGGTTGCAACGAAATATATAATTATTTTCTTCTACGCGGTACTAGAATATTTACGTTGAAGTTATATTGCCCGCTAGAGTGCGTCCAATAAGTCCTTAACAGCGTTCGCAATTTGAAATTTGCGTAATTTGAAATTCATATTCCAAACACAGACTATTGGCGATATCGCCGAGGCCGGGTTAGCCGCAATACTCTTTTGTTATTCGGCGTGTTCGTGTTTTCCCACACTTAATACAACCGAATCAGTGAACTTTGTGTTAGTAATTATATCAACCTGGCTAATTCCGGATAACGTAACTGATATCACCCTTTTTAAGTGAAACAGCCGTTTAATAGAATAACATTGCTGTCCAAAGTGGGAGCATGTTAGTTCCTCTGCTCGGAATTAGCGGGTGTAGTATTGTGTAACAGGAATTCTGCTGCGTTGAACATGGGAAAATGGGGCATCGTTGGAGATCAAAGATCATTAACTCAGCCCGAATCGGCAGTATTACCAATGAGGCTTGTTTTGAAACTGAATGTTTTGTTTACCATTTGAACATGTTTCGGAGTGGACACTTTCAATTTGCGAACATTGTTACATACTTACTAAAGTAACTAAACACAGTTTGGTGGGGAGTGCACCTTCAGCATATATATTATAGCTTTAAGAACATCATATTAATAAAAAAACAACAGCACTAGGAACAGGCTGCCACCTTTTAAGCGGCGTTCACTATAATTGGGGAATGGAACTACACGCATTCATTCATATCACGCAAATTCACGACACTGCGTACAACGTCATTTGGTCTACACTGAGTGCATCAGCTAAAAAAGAATATACAGTAATCGAAGTTGCAAAGTTACTACAAATTACTCTTATGCAGCGTCAGTGAATATGTCGTTCGTTTAGTCCATGACATGTTCCCCGTGTTTCCCTAATGGACCCACGTGTTTCTAATTTTAATAACGCACGACAGTCAGTCAACTTTGGCAGCATACGACGTCAGACCATTCCGTTTCTAAGTGGCTGAAAATACACACAGACCGTTTCACGGAAAAGTCGTAGGAAAGCGACATGTAAATCGTTACTGCGGTTTGGCATTTTCGTCACTGACACATTAAACTAAAAGCAGTCATTAGCCGACAGCTAAGAAAATATTTTTTTCTTGGAACATGTAAGACAAGTTTTGCTGTGGAACACTTAACGGTGATTGATCTTGAAATCATGACGTCACGGTACCACTTGCACTAATTTCTTTATCGAGGTGGTCGCCATGGTTACGTTGTCCAAAGTTGGGTGTGGTTTTAGTGATTGGTCACAGGTGCGAATTATTGGAATATATTTGGAAATCCTTTTTCGTAGTATTTACTTTTTGTAGTATCGGTCAAAACTCGATAGATCTATGGTTGTCTGCATTCCATTAAATGTGGGGGAAGGCAGAAACGATTAACCTTTTCACGATTTCAACTATATATAAAAGAGTAGTATAGTTTTTGACATTACTCTATCATATAAATACGAATGCCCTGTAAGGGGTCATGAACTCGGTAAATGTCAAATTTCTAAGAATATTAAAAAAACATAGTTTTAACGAACATTAGACCAGCATGTGCCAAAACTGATGTTGGTGTTGGAACAGCATTCATCCGTTATAGTCAGGTTTTATTCTATAGGTTGATAATTGTTATTTTACACGTCGTTAGTCATTCTTCATCAGTTGATTGCTCCTTCCCCTTCACCTCTCTCACTCCTTCCCTCCTCTCCCCTCGCTCTCTCCTCTATTTCTCTCTCTCTCTCTCTCTCTCCTCTATCTCTCTCCCTCTCTCGCTCTCTTTCTCCTCTCTCCTCTGTCCCCCCTCTCTCTCCTCTCCTCTCCTATCTAGCTATCTATTTGTTTGCCTGTCTGTCTGTCTATCTATCTATATATCTATCTATCTCTATATATATATCTTCCTTTCTCTCCTCCTTCCCTCCATTCTTCCTCAATCCCTCCCTCGCTGACCCTCCCATCCTCCCTCCCTCCTTCTCCCTCTCTCTCTCTCTCTCTCTCTCTCTGTCACCCCTCACTCCCACCCTCCCTCCTTCCCTTCCTTCTTCCCCTCCCTTCCTCCCTTTCTTCTTCCCTCCCTAGCTCCCTCCCTCTCCCCTTCCTCCCTCCCCACCCCTTCTCTCCCTCTCTCGCCCATCACTCTAAGACGCCCTCGCCCTTCTTCCCTCTCTCTCCACCCCTCCCTAACTCCCTCCCACCCTCCTCTCACTCCCATCACTCTCCGCTGCCCTCGCCCTGCCCCCCCCCCTGTCCCCGCCGCCATGGCTCCCTCTCCGCCAGAGATTGATGACCGACATCGAAGGCGCAGTTCGTCGCGAGAACAGCGATCAGCAGTCTAGTCTAGTCGTATTTCTAGCTACAACTAATTAAATGTGAGAGATCGTTTAAGTCCACTTCTGAGACTAGATTTGTTTATAGCTGTCAGCTGCGAGTAGGTTCGTCGCGATTTATCGATTCTCGATTTGCGGAGCGCTCACTCGGTAGTAAAAGCGGCTCCGTTGCTTGAGACTATCACTTCCGTGTGCTGAGTTGTGCAACCGATTAACACGGCTCTTGGTGCTTGATCCGGGAGCTCATGATATATGAGAAGCTGATACGTAATATGAACGGTGCACGACTTTTGACTGAGTATTTACTACACACAAGCTGCCTTGATAATATATAATATTAACTGAAGCGGCTGCTCTGATAACGGTCAGCCACAGCACGACGAAATAAATCGGTGCAAAGTTACAAGACTGGCGACAGTCGCTCATCGGGCATGTGTTGAGTCGAGGATATGTTACCGGAAGGCTTGTTAACAAATGTATTGGTAAACTGCACACATACGTATACAGTAAGACCGCCAACTTTAAGAACATTCCACGAGTTATGGGTAAATCTGAAGAGTTGGCAGGTATGCAGTTGTATTGGAGTATGACAAGAGACTGCACATTTGTTGAAGCGGCCTTATACTTAAGTGTTACCTGAAAACCCTCACGGGACTCCTTTACGTCAGCATTGAAAACACACCTATTTACTGCGGGATATGTGTCAATTCACTGTCAACACGTTTTACCGTAACTGATTTACGTTGTAACTCCGTTTATTTACGTATCGTATACTTTTATGCTTAGCTTATTCATATCTACATATATATATAGTTATATGATAATAAGTTAAGTAGACACTCAAGTGTAGATCTTGTTAACATCATCATCATAATCATCATTACCATCACCACCATCATCATTACCATCACTATCATCATCATCATCATTACCATCACCATCATCATCATCACCACCATCATCATTACCATCATCATCATCATCATCATCACCATCATCATCATCACCATCATCACCATCACCATCACCATCATCATCATCATCATCATCATCATCATCACCACCATCATCATCATCATCATCACCATCATCATCATCATCATTACCATCACCATCATCACCATCATCATCATCACCATCACCACCATCACCATCATCATCATCATCATCATGGCGGCCGTGTATAACCCGGTCCATTCTCGGCTTTCTTTTCCCAGTTGCTGTTTACATCATAAACAGTGTTGTCCAGATCTCTCGGTGTTCCGTTGCTGTCTGAATCTCAGTTACACTTTCCAGCTATGTATCCTCTTTAAAGAGTCGTCGAAAGAATGCTTTGATTCGTGATACTGATTCCCCGTTTTTGCGATCCCAGAAAACCACTTCTACAATGGCTTCTTTATGACGGCGGCGATATGCAGATGCTCTCGGTCTTCGTTCTCGGAGTGTTTGTTGAGGCTTTGGGCATGTCGTTATACACTACCCCATTGGATGGGTGGCTCTGCCAACTTATTTTCATAAATCGTGTGTAGCCTTCAGTATGGTCTGGAGGTATTTGGCAAGTGACCAACTTTCAGTACCATACAGGATGACTGTGTCCACTGTTGCTTGGAATAGTTTCGTTTTACTCTTTCGGGGTGATACAGATTTTCAGACATCAGCTACTTTGTTGGTGACCTGCCAAACCAGGGATTTTTTTGTAGTTATTCTGTGAAGTTAGCCCGGATCCCAGATATTTAAAATCAGGTAATTATTTCAATAAAATTCTATCTCTGGTTTTAAGTGGAAGGAGGCTTTAAGTGGGAGTTCTTGTTATTGGTTGAAGCTCGTGTGCAGTGCTTAGCGTTAATCCTTGGCTAAGCCTTCGATGCTTTTTCTTCCAATGCTAATATACACTTAATACTGTGCTTGATGCAATGTATTTGTCAAGAATGACAACTCACCTGTAAAGGCTGTGCCGATAGCCGTCTTCTGACCTTTTTGGTGGGACTATCTTTGTTGCATCGTTAATCCATAGTTATTGGCGTTTTCTTCCGGCAATGCCTGGAGCAAACAGTAGTCAAGTACAATTATAAATAGGTGAGGGTCAGTATATATCCCTTTAAAACTCATCTGCTTTTATCTCAAACATATCCGATTATTTTCTGTTTCTTCGTCTGGTGAAATAATCTCCGCCGTTGTTTTCATGTAGATGTCGTATTTGATAATAATAATATCAATATCAATAATAATAATTATTATTATTTTAAAGTAATTTGTTGTTCGCCTAAATCCTCTGAAACCAAGCTCCGAGGCGCATCAATACAAAAGGGTTAGTTAATCTCAGAATCGATAAGCCACATATTAAAGTCGTCAACACTGGTTAAGCCATATGCTTTACCAGTGTTAACGACTGTAATATGGCTGCCACACCCCGAGTGCTAGAGCGCTTTTGAATACCTTTCCTGCGTGTATGGTTTCGAAAGCATTATCTTTGTGAAAGATGACGAAGGTAATTGCCGTTGATAGGTCCGTAACTCTGGTTCCTTCTAGGACTTTGTGCATTGCTGCCAGGGGCCGGTTTCACGAAGCGTACTTAAAGTTACGCAATTACTTAGCGTCACGTGTTTGAGTAAACTCCTAGGATCGCTTATATTAAACAAAATCACGTCATTTACTAAGACAATCATCTTAGCGTTAAGAACTTAGCTGCTTCATGAAACCGGCCCCTGATTTTTGTTCCACGACCAATGCGGAATCCATTTAGTTTTTCCCTTAGGATGGGTCAACATGATACCTTGGTTGACTGAAGTTGCGTTTGTTGTAGGTCTTGCGCATGGCGGAAGTTAGATTTACACTTCTATAATTTCTCGGATCACTAAGGTCTCCAGATTTTGGAATAAGTACGACGTTTGCCATATTCTATAGGTCTGTGCGTTTCATGTTCACGAATGGTGACATGCTATCCTTTCCGACAATGCCTTTCCACTTTTAACTTACTTAAATGTACACTGCAGTATACAATTAAGCTCATTCAAAATGGTGTGTGCGTACAGGGTGTGTGTGTGGGTGGGTGGGTGGGTGGGTGGGTGGGTGGGTGGGTGTGCTTGCGTGGGTGCGTACGTGTTCGTGTGCGTGCGTACTTGCGCATGTGCGTATGGTTGTATTAACGTTGTTCTGCGCCAAACATTCAGGGGTTATCAATGACCTCTCGGAAGAATTAACCCCCTTACCTTTTCCTCGAAAGTCCTAGTTAGTTATTTTTATCGGTTTTAAGGTTGTATGTGCATCGATAGGTCACAACTTTATGCTTGTTTTCTGCTATTGCTTCAAGGTCTGCCAATCGGTAGGCACGTATGAAGTAATTTACGCTGAGTAAAGTGGCTTATATTTACATCATAACAAACGTACGAATTCTTCGGGAAAAAGACTTTTGTGTGTGTGTGTGTGTGTGTGTGTGTGTGTGTGTGTGTGTGTGTGTGTGTGTGTATGTGTGTGTGTGTGTGTATGTGTGTGTGTGTGTGTTTCTCTCTCTTTCCCTCCCTCCCTCCCTCCTTGCCTCCCTCCCTCCCTTCCTCCCTCCCTCCCTCCCTCCCCCTCCCTCCCTCTCCTCCCTTCCTCCTCCTCCCTCCCTCCCTCCTCCCTCCCTCCCTCTCCTCCCTCCTCCTCTCTCTCTCCTCCTCCCTCCCTCTCTCGCTCCCTCCCTCCCTCCCTCCCTAATGAGGTTAATACATATAAACATCCTATGACAATACTCGGAAACATAGACAATAAACACTGGGCTAAACTAACCGCAGCTGACATGAAACCGGCTCGGACGATCAACGGTGCAAGCAAACTAGATAAACTCAGGAATGAAGATCGATGAAAGAAAACGTAAGTAATTGGTGTTGGAGACAACCTGCTGAGATGGTTGACCGCGTCTGTAGACAACCTGATCTCATCACACAAGTCGCAATGAATACTAAAATAGATGGAAACCACTCAGAGGATGGCCAAGAATGCGGGAATGGAGAACACACTGATCAGAACTCGGGCAGCAATCTGGTGATTTCCTGTACGACCAGAAAAACGATTACTCTCTGGTCTGCTGAGTAAGGCGACTAATAGGTGGCCATTAGAGTGATGCGTTGCCGCCTTGAAAAGAATGTGTCTTACGTTTTTTATACAGTCACAGATTCACGGCACATTACTTTACAGTCTGTGTGAACTTCGTAAAAATTACATAAGTCCGTAAATACTCCCAGTTTCGCATCAACGCAGTGGTTATGTTTAAAACGTTCGCACGTTCTACCCAACGAGCACATATCAACTCACTCGACTTCCAGAAGGGATCACTTGCAAGTTTGCAAACGGCTCTAGCAAACGTTTTCATAATAATTCAGAAAAAAAATTGTTCCTTAGTTTGTATCAGGATACACGACACACACACACACGCACGCAATCACGCGCACACACACGCATATACACATACGTTGAAAATACATTCGCGAATTATTACACACATGCATTACTCTGGGCAATATAGCCGTGAAGTTTGGATATTATCAGTACAAACGTTTAATTATGACCAAAACTATCTTGTTACGGCGACACATAACATAATCCCCAAACAACGAATTTGAATTGGTTTAATTCAATTATTAGAGTGTGCAGTAACTATCAAATGTGGTGTGGTGTTTAACACGGGTCTGTGTGATGCGCCAAGTGCCGTAGTGTAGCGTGTAGTATGTAGTCTGTGCTTCACACTCTCGCTTTCAGCTACAGACGTCAGATAGCTCCTTGGAGTGAAAAGGGAGCCGAGTGCGTAAGTCTCCCTGCTGGTACATAGCCTCTCCATAGACAAGACTCTAGCACAACCTCCTTGTGGTACACTGCGGATACTGGGCACCTTGCGGCCTAAGGCTAACATGATAGGGATCTCGGAGCAGGTTGGAGCCTTAAAAGTGCAGTGTGCAGGGCCCACTAGCGTGTGGGTACGTTCAGATGTTGTACTGTTCCAACTCCCAACTATGGGCAAATAGTACTGGGCAGATCACGCTCACTAGCCATGGTAGGCAGGTGATCTATGAGAAGGAAAACTGACATAAAACCGCACTAGCAGGTCAGCGCTGTTGAGTGGTTATGATGTCTCAAATCATATGATGGTACAAGTAACAGTGAACGAGAGGGCTACCTCGTCCGGGGCAACCGATGCGCCGTCTACCTTGGCAGTGGCGAGAAGACAACGAAGTCCAAGGGGATCGTCCGGCTGGCATCGATCCGAATGTGAAGTCTGGCTAGGCAGTTTGAATGTCGGTTTAATGAGCGGAAAAACAGCTGAAGTAGTGGAAATGATGGATAGAAGGCAATTGGAGGTGCTGTGCACAGAGGGAACGTAATGGAAGGGGGATAGAGTGAGAATGTTGATGGCGGGAATCAAGCTACTGCACGCAGGAGGAGATGGAAGATGTAATGGAGTTGGCATCATTGTGTGGTTCGAGCGGATAGATGGAAGGGACGCATAGTCATGGCATGGCTGGTGATTAGGAAACAGCTAGTGTGTATTATGTATGTATACGGGACACAGACAGCAAGGATGGAGGCAGAGAAAGAGGAATCCAGGGATGCATTGGAGAGGATGATGGGATTGGTGGAGCTGGAAGTGATGTTGTACATTGCGGGAGACTCCAGTGCACATGTTGTGGTAGCGGAAACAGGTGAAGAGGAGAGTGTTGGCAGACACAGGTGGAGAGTGAGAAATAGAGAGGGTTGAGCTCGGGTGGAACTGGTGGCTAGAAATGGCTTAGCAGTGGCTAACTATTTCTTCCAGAAGCAAGAGAGCCTAAAGATTACATACAGAAGTGGACAGCACAAGACGGAACTGGATCTGCTGATAGTCCGGTGGCAGCAGCTAGGAAAGATTAACGACTGCAAAGCTGTAGCTGGAGAGCATGTCACGACACAGCACAAGCCAGTGGTGTTCGTTGTGCGTATGCGGAAAAAAGAAACAAACTAAGACCGTGGGCCGCAGGACTATTAAGTGGTGGAGGTCCAAAGACGATGTCGCTGTTGAAAACAAGGAGTGGGTGACAGCTGAATACGTAAAGCTCAGTGAAGAAGTGGACAGTCTGGAGGAAGAATGGAAAAGTGCAAAGAAGCATTTGTAGGAATTGCAGAGGAACTATGTGGAAGAACATCGAGAAAGGGCGGGTTGTCCAGACGTAGAAACCAAGGATGGTGGACAAACGAAGTTGCAGAAGCAGTGCGCGAAAAGAAGAAAGCATGGAAAGAAATAGAGAAGACCAGGGAGAGGGGAAATCAACCGGATGCAAGGCTGATACACATATGCGGACAGAAAAAGAAAGCGGCAAAGAGAGTTGTTGATAAGGCGAGGAGTGACATGGAAGGAGATGTGTACAGCAAGCTAGATGAGGATGGTGGAAAGAAGATGATATACAGAATGGCCCGAGATAGGGATGAGAATAGTAAGGACGTTTAGTGGGACGGTGGTCAAGGATAGAAATGGGAAGTTAGTGACAGAACAAGAAGCAGTGTTGAAGGTCTGGGAAAACTACTTCAAGGAGCTTCTGAACCAGGAAGGAAATAACAATGACTTGGAATTACCATCGTATATAGAAGGGAAAGTGGAGTTAGCTGATATTACTGATACAGAGATGCAAACTGGGTTAAAAAGGATGAAGAAGGGGAGAGCACCTGCTATCGATGAGATGTGTGTTGAGATGGTAATGGCAGCAGGGATGAGTGGAATCAGCTGGACAAAGAGGCTGCTGAATACGTGTATGAGGCAAGGTAAAGTGCCAGAAGTGTGGTTGACATGGCTAATTGTTCCAATGTGGAAAAGGGATAGTTAATGAGCCTGGGAAAGACAGGAGTGATGTCGGTTGGACAACATAGAGAGAAGAATTGGACAACAGGTTGGATGGAAAGGAAATTAAACAAGTTGACGGCTTTGTCTACCTTGGAGAAATGGCTACGGCGGATGGGCGTTCAGATGTGGAGGTGCGACGCCGAATACAAGCAGGAGCGAATTCTTGAAGAAAGGTAGAGGGAGTCATGATGGACAGAAAAATCTCGAAAAAGCTGAAAGGGAAAGTACTGAGAGTGTGTGTTACACCGGCATGCCTATAATGGTCTGGAGACAGTGGCGCTGACAGAACAACAACAACAGAAGCTGCAGGTTTATGAGAACTACTGGATTAGAAGAATAACAAGAACAAAGAAGGTATACAGAAGAAGGACGAATGACATGAGAAAAGAGGTTGGAATGCAATGCAGTGTAACAGGAGGATTATCGAGAAGTCGGATGAGATGGACAGGCCACTTGGCAAGGATGGATGCCGGAAAAATAGCGAAGAGAGCAGAGGCGGAACAACACAAAGGACACAGAAAAAGGGGAAGGCCGCAGCTGGGATGGGAGGACTGCATGAGGAGGGACATGAGAAGATCAGGGGAGGATGAAAGGTGTAGTCGTATTTGACGATAGGATATTAGCACGTGTAAGCATTGTCCGATTACGTGTGTTAGTCTCGTTCTATCGCGATCACTGATCTGTATATACTTCAGTCATCGCGATAGTCTCATGACTATGACATATCGAAATAGTATCGCAGTCATAATTACAGCAAAAGATAGTAAAACTATCCCCGATAGTCACCTCCAATGGACCTTGTTACTTGGTCACGTGATAATGCAACAATTGTGTAGTCATTCCTCGTTCGCTAATTCAAAAACACCTAAAGTTCCTTTGTGTGTTTGTTTATGTATGCATAAAATAAAAGTGCAGTTTGGAGGGATATGACATACATTTTAGCAAGTTCATCGTAACTAACCGGTTAGGCCTATAAGGAAATTTAAGAGGAAATTACGACCGATAGCAGAGGTTGTGAAGACGATCCCTTGGAACATTGGAAAGCGACCCACTGGCCGGTAAACAACCGATGAAAAACCCCGCTGCAGGAACAGCTAAGGAGACACCTGCTATTGCTACTCTATGATATTTGCCGGTCGGAGAAACGTAATTCCACACGCAAGACGGCTAAGCGCTCAATAAGTACCGCCATCGTCGGTGTCGAAAGCGGCGGAATGGTCAATATATTATTTCTAAAATACACACAACCTGCTTGAGGTTGATGTATCTATAGGAAGCCTATTTTGTATGCACGGCTGTGGGTGTGTCTAGGGCGTAAATGTGTTGCAAGTTTGCCGCGTGAACGCTCCCCTCCAACGCCTGGTGCGGTTGGGCGAACGTGTACATTTGATTTACTGTATTTCTTCCAGTTGCCGCATCTGTTGCAGACGTTCGTGCGCTCCAACTTTCACGGTTGTGTGTGTGCGTGTGCGTGCGTGTGCGTGCGCGTGCGTGTGCGTGTGCGTGCGTGTGCGTGTGCGTGTGCGTGTGCGTGTGCGTGTGCGTGCGCGTGCGCGTGCGTGTGCGTGCGTGTGCGTGTGCGTGCGTGCGTGTGCGTGTGCGTGCGTGTGCGTGTGCGTGCGTGCGCGTGCGTGCGTGCGTGTGCGTGCGTGTGCGTGCGTGTGCGTGCGCGTGCGTGCGTGTGCGTGTGCGTGTGCGTGTGCGTGTGCGTGTGCGCGTGTGCGCGTGCGCGTGCGCGATGCGCGTGCGCGATGCGCGTGCGCGTGCGCGTACGCGTGCGCGTGCGCGTATTGCGTGTGCGATGCGTGTGCGTGTGCGCGTGTGCGTGTGCGTGTGCGTGTGCGTGTGCGTGTGCGTGTGCGTGTGCGTGTGCGTGTGCGTGTGCGTGCGTGCGTGCGTGCGTGCGTGTGCGTGTGCGTGTGCGTGTGCGTGTGCGTGTGCGTGTGCGTGTGCGTGCGTGCGTGTGCGTCTGCGTGCGTATTGCGTGCGTGCGTGCGTGCGTGCGTGTGCGTGTGCGTGTGCGTGCGCGTGCGTGTGCGTGCGCGTGCGTGCGCGTGCGTGTGCGTGCGTGCGTGCGTGTGCGTGCGTGCGTGTGCGTGTGCGTGCGTGTGCGTGCGTGTGCGTGTGCGTGTGCGTGCGTGTGCGTGCGTGTGCGTGCGTGTGCGTGCGTGTTCGTGCGTGTTCGTGCGCGTGCGTGCGCGTGCGTGTGCGTGCGTGTTCGTGCGCGTGCGCGTGCGTGCGTGTTCGTGCGCGTGCGTGCGTGTGCGTGCGTGTGTGCGTGCGTGTGCGTGCGTGTGCCTGTGCATGCGTGCGCGTTCGCGTGCGTGCGCGTTCGCGTGCGTGTGCGTGGGTGCGCGTGCACATGCGTGTGCGTGCGTGCGTGCGTGCGTGCATAGTGCGTATTTTGCAACAGTTCTGTTGCGGTCTGTCCGAGTCAGGTTAAATAATCTGCTATTAAGGGTCTGTCCACTGATCTATATACATATGTATACAGATCAGTGGGTCTTTCCCGATGTCACAGGGCGTTCTTACTTTCACCTTCTCATTACTTGGACTTATACATCCTGTTTGTTGTTTCCAAATGTTGCTGCTACTCTTCCTTTTACTGTTTGCTGTTCTTGTATTTCGTCTTCATTACCTTTCAATGCTGTCCACGATGCTCTCAGCATTCGTCTCGGGGACCACATTAACGTTGTTATCGTGTAGTCAGTTCGTTTAAATACAAATACTTTATTGCCATTATTGACATAAAATACAAGTCAGTAAAATACAATACAGTCCCATCAAACATACCACAAAAGATAAATAAATATAATAAAAAATAAAAAATAATTTAGTCTAAAAATGTGAAAAAAATCCATTAAAATTGATAGGTTAAGCTAAAACTAACATATAAAAGAAGTATAAAACACATCTGGCAAAATTAACTTACCATTATCTCTATCTATCAATAAAGTCTATATTTAATACCCGCCAAGGCAGCCACGGCACAGGGAAAGAAACTGCCTCGGAAGCGATTTGTCTTCGCACGGATATTTTTAAATCGCTTGTCTGTGGGGAGTTTTTCGAATAGATGGTGGGCGGGGTGTGTCGGATTCGTGATAATGTTGTCACCTCTCTGATACTTCGGAACCACACACATATGACGAATGTAAGTACACTCTCAATAGCCGAGCGATAGAACTGAAGAAGAATTTCTCTCCTCAGTCGGAACTTCTTTAGCTGGCGCGGGAAGTAGAGTCTTTGCTGGGCCTTCTTCACGACTGCATCCATGTTTTTCTCCCACCCTAGGCCACTAGAGATGATGATGTTGATAAATTTGAAGCAGTCCACTCTTTCGAAAGCTTTGCCATTAATAATAATCGGAGAAACTGGGGCTTTCTTCTTTGTAAAATCGACGATAATCTCCCTTGTTTTGGACGCGTTCAGTTGAAGATTGTTTTCGTCACACCACGACTCCTGCCTGCCCACTTCAAGGCGATACTCAGACTCATATGAGTTCCTCACCAACCCTTCCAAGGTGGTATCATCTGCAAACTTCACCAGCTGTACGGAGGAATGTTGGGACAAAGTCATTCGTGAAGAGCGAGTACAGGAGCGGGGAGAGAACACAACCGTGGGGAGGTCCGGTGTTCAAGACGATAGTGTTGGAAACCATGTCATTAATTTTGACGACTTCAGGACGGTGCAGAAGAAAGTCAAGGATCCAGTGACACATAAGGATCTACCGACATCAGACGCAGCTTGTCGAAGAGTTTCTGCGAGACGATCGTATTGAACGCGGAACTGTAATCTACGAACATGATGCGTGCATACATGTTCGGAGACTCCAGGTGCTGCAAGACGAATTGAAGGGCCAATGCAACAGCGTCATCAGTGGACCGGTTTTCCCTGTACGCGAACTGGAGTGGATCCATGTTGGAGTTTGTGACCGACTTCAGATACTTGAGAACCAAGCGCTCCAGCACCTTCATCACCACTGAGGTCAAGGCCACGGGGTGGTAGTCGTTCAGAGCTGTCACCTTGGATTTCTTCGGAACAGGGATGGTAGTTGCTGCTTTGAACCAGACAGGAACAGTGTGCTGACGGAGTTAGAAGTTAAACAGTTTCGTGAATACAGGAGCCAGTTTATTAGCGTAGTGTTAGTTAGTCATTCAGTAGTCCCTATATCAGCGTTGGCTCTATACGTAGTATTGTAGAACTTAAATGTGTTCTCACCTTAAGTTATATACCTTTATTTGTTAAAATGTTTTCATGTTCTAGAACGCTCTATTGCCCTGAACAATTCGCTTTTTGAAATAATTTAAAACTGACCGGTTGGAATCGTTAAACGCATTCCGTGCGGACTTGGCAATGGTCGCGAGTAATGCAATATTGTCGGGTTAAGCGCAGGAATCCCATAGAAAACGTCTGTGGCGTGTCCTTGACGCATCATTCGTACCAGTAGTGATATATGTCTACTCCAAAGCCCTAATGGATATCTTAGGGAATATTTATATCATAAATAATTATAAAACATTTAAATATTGCTCTCTCTCTCTCTCTCTCTCTCTCTCTCTCTCTCTCTCTCTCTCTCTCTCTCTCTCTCTCTCTCTCTCTCTCTCTCTCTCTCTCTCTCTGTGTTTGTGTGTCTCTGTGTTTGTGTGTCTGTCCGTTTCTCTCTCTCATACGTACATGCTTAGAAAGCCGAGCCCATATCTTACAAGCTTAATAATATAACATTTTTTACGCACGATAGGCCTACTCTGACAGATTCACAGTTAGTAACGTCGAGACCTAAACGGCATTTCATGGCCAGTTGACCTGACATGGAGAAAACCTATTACTTCCAAACGCAATTCCACCCGGGCTCTCAAAATGCCATCGACGATGTGATCTTTAGTCCAGGAACAAGCACATCGTTAAATCCTCGATCACCATATGTTATACGTAGCCAGTGGGTCTGGCTTCTGTCCAACTCCGCCGGTGATGCAACGAATCCGTCCGTCGGTTTGGGAGCGCTATCGTCCTGGGATCGGTAGGGTATTGATCCGATACGGAACCCCGGGCCAATTGAAAATAATGTAAATGTCAGCTTGCCCTGGCTGCGCTGTTCTTCTCTGATTGCCTGGATGGAAGTATTTATTGTTTACAAAGTTGTCGTATATAAAAGTAGTAAACAACACAAATTCAACTTAAATTTTAACCGATATTTTTCACTGTATGAAGGAACACGATTCGTTCTGTACGTACGGAACATTGAACTATCATGTATTCTCTATTCTAGACAAGATTAGCTACGATAGAAAAGCTCATATGTTTGAATAATTATATTAAATCGTACAACAGTTGAATATATAAATAATTATATTGTTATATGTTACTACTACAATTGTGACTGACTGATTAACTAAATGATTAACTAAATGATTAACTAAATGATTAACTAAACGATTAACTAAACGATTAACTAAATGATTAACTAAATGATTAACTAAATGCTTTACTGTATTATGACACATTCTCTAGGTTAGCTGAAGTCATATACATATTGTATGTTTATCTAAGAATCACTTGAGTTGCACTACAGTATAATTCTTTGTATCACATTTCCTTGTATAATTACAATAAATAAATGTTATTATTATTAAACATATGTAAAATTATGTTTGTTGCACGCAACCATACGTACAAGTAAGTTCTTATGTCCAGTCCTTTGGACTTGTACTCAGTCCTTTGGACTGCTCAGTGCGCGTTTACTGCCTAGCAGACCTGCTCAATCAAACGCCATCTCGACTTCTCTGGGAAGCATTCAGCCACGCTGTAATTAGCTTACCAAGTAACGAGATCTATATAGGGGCGTAGACTATGTTCTCTCCATCAATGGCGAAGAATTGGCCGATGCTCTCGTTCGTTGGAAATTGTTAACATCCTAAAGTCGCACGGCGACGTGGGACACAGCCTAACGTCGTGTTCTACACATTTCAGTGTCAGTTCGAATTCCAGACGATTACGAATCAAAGGCGTAGCAGTGCTGTCGAAAGTGGTCCGGCCCGACATGAAATAGATTTTAACAAAATGCTACCACAATGGTGCATCTCGATTATTTTACAGCAATGCTTTAGCCTTAGAAATGCGTATACTTCCCGCCTCGTTTATTTACGTCACACTATTCTGATGTATTGCTTTCACCAATATCTGCGCTGGCATGACCACAATTAATTGGGCTAATTGGATCAGTTGTGCCAGTACCTGTCGTTGGTGTGAAGGCAGGGATCGCAAACATGCTAACATATACATATTAGGAAGTGTCACGTTTACCACCTGATAACGAACACCTTGAATACGTGCCTTCATTTGTTGTGTCTGAACAGATGTCCTGAGCTCTTGCATTTCCGTAGTTCATTCAGAGCGGTGTTCTGTTTATGACGCTATGTATTGCTGGTGTTCGAACGATCCACCGCTTACGACAGACAGATGTCTGCCTAGGTGTGATGCGTAACGTTCTTGTTTCAACTGCGCTTTACTTTGCTGCAGCCTTGTCTGGCGCTTTGAGGTTTTTTTTGATAAGTAATCCATATGTGGTATCCAGTGCATCTATCATTATCCTTACTCTCCTGATAATGGCCGTTCCATTAAGAATACAAGCAGCGAGGTTCGGATTTCTACATTTTGGTACGGCTAGCCTACGCTACGTCGGCTTTCGCCTCTGACATAACAGGGGCCTACAACAGCCACCATGACATTATATTCTAGCTTTGTTTATAGAAGAATCCATTTGCGTTAAACAATCAGTCAGCAAGGCTGTCGTGGTAGACGGATCAGCGCATTCTAATTTATATAAAGCAAGTAACGTTTGCATGCTGTAATACAAACGTGGAATAATAATTATCTTGTCATGAAACAACGCAGCTGTATAGACATTGCCAGCGATCAAACCATACAACTTGGTTGCTTAATTGATACAGGGTTTGCTTTTTTCAAAATGACCATTTAGATAATGCGGAATTTTTTGCTTGATAGAGTGTCATTTCAATATCGCGTATGCCTATGGGTAGCTTTGTGCCACCTTCAATTATTCATGCTGCCTTGGAGATGCTGTTATCTTGTGATACTGTTTGTTCACGTATATGAGATGTATGCTTGAGAGCGCTGATCAACAGATCAGTGTTGGGTCGGGTTTTTTTAAGTGTTGTCGCGTGCCAACGAAAGCTCAGACGAATGTTTACCCCTGGCAATTGTCGATTCGTATGACATTCATTGTACGTCTAGTGGGCATTCGATCGTGTGCTGCTACTTTGTAGTTCAATCATTGCAAATGAAGGCAAACATTATATATAGGTATAAGGCCGGTTTGGCCGTGAACTATTGTATATTTGTTAAGTCATCGCGGCAATTAGACGCGTGGCCATCACCAAATTCGAGGTCTGGAAAAAAGTGGTCCGGCCATGGCCGGTATGGCCGGAGCGGTTCCTACGCCCATGAGGATGGCATATGTTGCTTACGAGCTCATGTAAAGAATAGTACATACAGGTAGAATTCTTAACGAAACACACGCACGCACGCACCTACACACACACACACACGTTTTAAAACGATCTACTCTTTGTTTATCAAACGTTATTTTCATCTATGGAAGATATTCTTCATGTTCATAAGTTTAATTCTTGCTATTAAAAGTTATTTTAATTGCTTAAAGTTACGCTAATGCAACAGTTAGCTGACGATTGCTGATGATTTTCTTACACCGCAATGGATAGAAATCGAAATGTTTAAAATTAAAAAATCAACACCAAGATTGTCTACACGTTCTCTGTGCGATCACTTCAAAAGTCAGCATTATTTTAATGTTATTAACAACGTAATTCCGTTCACATGTCTCCTGAGCATGTCAATAATATGGCGGACGGCCAACTGCTAAGCGACACTACGACTAAGCGATGGCAAAGATCTTATTATTTGATATATGTGCCAATGATTTGCTTGCTTCCGTATCGCCGCAATACGGATGAGGAATTTGTTTTACCTAGACAGTTTGATTGAATGTGTGGCTTCTCTTGGGGTTTAAGAGGCGCATGGCGACCACATTTGTGCAATTTGATTGAATTTGGTGCCAGAAGTGGCGTGTGTGGTCCAATCGCAAAGTTAGATTATCTGTCTCTTTTTTCTATTTCCCTGTAGATCGATTAAACCACCAAATCGACCAGTGTTAGCACGTGTACAAGTGTGTGGTTACAGGCACAACATCACGTCAGCTTTGTTTTGGTGGGTACCAAAGCAAGATGTACAGAAAATATGCATAAAGCATAAAGACATATATGCATAATATATGCAGATAAGCTCGCATGTACCCACACACGCACATGCATGCATGCATGCGTGCATGCATACATACATACATACATACACACACACACATACATACATATGCACACCCATACCCACCTACCCACCAATACACACAGGCACGCATGCACGCTCGCACGCACACACACATGCCACACACACACACACACACACACACACACACACACACACACACACACACACACACACACACACACACACACACACACACACACACACACACACACATACACATCTAAAACAAGTCGGTTTATTTTTGTCTAACCTAACTTGTGCTGGCGTCTAATCAAAACTGGTGGTTGCGTATTCTACAAATGTAGACAGACTTCGTGGTCTGGCATACCTTGTACACACGGTTCAGAGTGCAATTTCTCTGTGGCGATGCGTTCAACGACTACTGCTGGCAATGGCAATCTCAGTAATCTCATATCGGCCACATCACAGCGTGGGCAATCAAATCTAGGAAACCCAATTCGCATGCGAATCTCACGAATTGCCAGAACAATTTCGAGTCTAAAAGCATCAAATAATAAAAAAACAGCGATCTGCCTTTGGAGGAAGCCTAAGCTATATGTTTACAGCATATGTATTGCTTAGCAAATCAGTTCGATCATCTGCTCGTCGCAGAGTTTACTTGTATACAATAAACGCGATGCCATTTGATTTTGTGTGTAATTGACATTTGAATATCATAAAACTGCACCGTGTACCAGTCTTCATCAATAACCATCACTTAATCTAGATAGAAACTAATTTACATCAGTGTTCATCCGCCACTCGCCACTGTTGCTAAAAAGGCAGAAAACAATGTTCTTGCAGAAAGCGGAAATACTTCGCACTTGAGTGCATCTGAAATTAACATATAAATTGTGTTATCGTGAAGTACGCCAACTTTTACTCCATTATTGATCCGTTTGTTCTGTGTTCGATGCATTTGTATATACGCCCTAAGGAATATTGATTCGCACGAGTGCGTTTCCTTTCTGGTGCAAACACCTGGACACACGGCTCGGATGCCTAATGTGAGAGATGTTGCTTGCGCAGGTGAGCACCGGATGTGGTCAAACCGCTGTTTGTTCTCCAGTTATTGGGAGTTACACAGTTATGTTTGGGCGACTGAGGTGTGTGTGTGTATGCGTGCGTGCGTGTGTGCATGCGCGTGAGTGAGTTTATATGTGCTTGTGTACGTTAGTTCGTGTGTGCGGGTGAGCGTGCGCGCGCGCGCGTGTGTGTGTGTGTGTGCCCGCATGTGCGGTGCGTGTGCGTCTGCATGTGTGTCTATATGTGTGCGTGACCGTGCGTGACCGTGCGTGACCGTGCGTGCGTGCGTGCAGGAGGATGTATTCATTTATCGGTTTCACGTAACAACAATAGAAAATTGTTAATACATTTCCAGCCAAGACTACATTACTTAATTCTGCATAATTATGCAAAGTTCTCCATCCACGCAAACAGGCTACATATATGCTCCGTTTTCTGGACACATATATTGTTAGGTAATAAAAAAGCTAGGCAACCTACACATGAAACACCTGCGAAGAGTCCTGATTGGGGGAAGTGAACGTGTATCATCGTTCTCTGTTAATGCAATAAGGACAACCATTTCTCGGAATTACACAAGAGGTTTTGAATACGACGTGTGGGAGCGTGCGACCGCAGATAACTCCTCTGCTCTTTTCGTGTATTCCATTCGGCATGCTTCAGTCGCTTGCGGAATATATGACGTCACCTAAGGCACCTAATTCCAAGCCGTCTGCAACAGACGAAATCAAAGAAGACCTGTAGCGGTCCCATACGTCTCAACATTCATTACGCGCTGGATCATTCTGCATTCGCTGCGGGACTACTGCGGCGCCGATATAGGATTAACACGGTTTTCCGCGCGACCGGCACAAGTCAGACTAGAACTAGTATAGGGACAGTAAGTTAACACTGAATGATTTTGCAATCTCGGACTTCGTGTTAGAAGCCGAATAAAGCATAGTGGTTAATTAGCGATCAGCAGACACACGAGCATTTGTGTAGGTGGAAGACGAAGTAGAATAATATATTCGTAAATTGCAACAAAAAATCAATTGAAGAAACATCGACATTAGTCACAAACATTATTTGACGAAAACATACAATTTACATTTTATGTGTGTAAAATAAAATTATGCATACGCTTCGATTTGACGACGGGCCTTTAATATGGATATAGTGGTGTTTAATATGGATATAGTGGTGTTTAATATGGATATAGTGGTGTTTAATGTGACAGTGATGTCGGTTGTGCGGCTGTTCTGCTGTAGCGTTCTTGAAGTAATTTGCTAAATCCGGGTAACTCTTGACCTTTCGTGTGATTGAATCCCTATCGCTATTCTTCTTCCCGGTATTGAGTTACGGCTAAACGTATTTCAAACTGAACACCCCATGAGGTCCGTGAAAGAACGAAAAGAGCACGGACAAATAACATTGATTTGTGTAACGATCTTGCGTATGATGCAAATCAGCCATCGATTAGGTAACGTGATTTATGCGTCACGCGTCGTGTGGCCGACGCGTGACGCCTTCAACAAGACCGTAGAAATAAAGCACCTCAACTGCCAATAAATTATTGTCTACATAAATACTAAACTGCGTGGAAATGCTAATACGTTACATAATCTCAACAGCTGTTGAAATATTGCTTTCTGTGCTTTTGTGGATTTAATGGCGGGATAAATTGACCCCTTACGTTTGAGTGCATGTGGTCTGTTATCACATCGTTTTAGAAACTATTATACACGCATGCATTATGCGCTATGCAATGAGGCCGTGCAATTCTGATTTCATAATCACCCACATTGAATTATGACCGAAAATATTTTGTTATGTAGCGACGCGGTCATCGCCTTCAAAATTAATTTATTTTAAAACCGCCTGGCAACCGATTGTTGCAATTAAAACATAGTCCCCAACATTGAGTCGGAGTTGGCTAAATTAAATTATTACGAGTGTGAATTGAATAAAAAAATGTAGTAGCACATGTCATTGGACATAGCCGCGTCTGATTACGTGTACTACTACGCCACAGTTTCGTACAATTACGTGTTCTACTACGCCACCATTTCGTGCGACATTTCGTCTGCTACTTTGCCACCATTTCGTACAATTACGTGTGCTAGTACGCCACCGTATCGTATAAATACGTGTGCTACTACGCCACCGTTTCGTACGATTGCAGCCGCATGCAAATGGACAAGGAGCCATTTGATATTTAAGAACAACGCCTCCAAGTCTGCCCCGGTGGACGCATATCAGGGAAGACCCTGTTACAGTTACTTCTGATCCTGTTACGGCATTTCACGTCTTGTCACAGCATTTTCGTAATTTCCTGTTACGCATAATTTTATTTGTCATCATCACCGTCATAAGCACCATTGGCTGGCCGGAGCAAATCAGTACATCAGCTGTATATTGATTGGTTAATGCTAGCAGTGTTATTATGTTTAAAAATAAAATTGGTAGATATCTTAATTAATAAGCGTGGATAAGTATAAGTGAACATTGTTGGAATCTCTCGTCTCTCTCGATAAGTCAACTACTTTATTGTTAAATTGCTATCTGGATCTACGTGCTATGGGCGACAATCGTGTCTTGCGCCGTCCGCTGCAATATCCACCAATCCATGTCTGGACTCTGGAGCCAGTTCTTTGCTTTAGCCGGAATGTGTTGAGTGAAAGGAATTGGGCATCAGGTGGTCCTCGGTAAACGGACAGCCAGTGTTAGCTGTCGTTATGCCCTGCCTGATGGTAACGTCGGACTAATAGGGTCAAAGCTGTGCGGATTAAACCACACACACACACACACACACACACACACACACACACACACACACACACACACACACACACACACACACACACACACACACACACACACACACACACACATAAACAGAGAGAAAGAGAGAGAGAGAGAGAGAGAGAGAGAGGGGGGGGGAGAGAGACAGACAGACAGACAGACAGAAAATTCGAATACGTTTGATCAATCACGATTCGAATAGTATTTATAATCCCAATATTCGCATAGCTCAATACAAACACTCTGCACCACGTGTTTGGAATCATATTGAAATGCTATTAGACAAAGTCCTCCTACGCGGTTCATTGAGTTAATCAACAATAATAAGCATATTAGGTATTACAACTAACAGCTGACCAAATGTACACGTTTGCTTTGCTTTCTTGCAAAATGAACTTGAACCGACATAAATGTAATGAGGGGGCGCCTAGGGACTCACGCCTGGCTGCTGCATCGCTACCAGAAAACTAGGTTACGCAACATTTTGCAGTAATATCACACACTGATGTAATTTGCACGGAAATTAATATAGGGATGCTAGGCGATGCTGTTAATGTTATGCATTGCCAGTCCTCATTAAGAACCAGACGCTGGCTGTGAATAAGAAGGTTATATTAGGTTAATCAGCAACACCGGGTAGAACTGTAGTGAACAAGAGCGCCTTTTGGAAATTGGGTGAACTAGGTTCAAGTATCCCATATTAAAGATTTGGAACATGAACGAGGATCCTAATGCACTGGCAACGGAGTATAGTAAGTAATCAAGTAAGTTAGTAAGCAAACATGCAAGTAAGTTAGCACGAAAGTAAACAAGCAGGTAAGCAAATAAGTAAGTAGGTAAGCATTTATGCTAGGGACGATCCCGTAGTCTTTTGAAGCAGTCCCTATCAAATCATACTTTTAGAGTATGTTCTGACGTTTTGCATGGGCAACAGAGATAGGCATGCTCATATTTAAATCTACTTATAATCGAGCTTGCGTATGCGGGTAGGTTAACGTTTTTCTCTTAGACGGATTGAACCTCGAGCGCCAAACTTTCAGTGATTAATCTACGACCCATGGAATAGGACGTAAGACCTATATTTTTCAAAATACCCCATACATGTCGAGATTCTCACCTTTTATGGGGTAAATCAGTTGTTCGGAACGTAAAACGTAATACGTAATGTGCGCGTAATACGTAAAGCGTATCTTAGCAATCGCAGGAATCACGCGCGCGAGGCAAATGCTTCGGGATAACGGCCCTTGCGTCATGGACGTGGCAATATGAAGTAGACTAGCACAATAATACATGTACACTCATGCCAATAGAATAGCACAATAATACATGTACACTCATGCCAATAGAACAGCACAATAATACATGTACACTTATGCCAATAGAATAGCACAATAATACATCTACACTCATGCCAATATAATAGCACAATAATACATCTACACTAATGCCAATAGAATAGCACAATAATACCTCTACACTCATGCCAATATAATAGCACAATAATACATCTACACTCATGCCAATATAATAGCACAATAATACATCTACACTAATGCCAATAGAATAGCACAATAATACCTCTACACTCATGCCAATAGAATAGCACAATAATACATCTACACTCATGCCAATATAATAGCACAATAATACATCTACACTAATGCCAATAGAATAGCACAATAATACCTCTACACTCATGCCAATATAATAGCACAATAATACATCTACACTCATGCCAATATAATAGCACAATAATACATCTACACTAATGCCAATAGAATAGCACAATAATACCTCTACACTCATGCCAATATAATAGCACAATAATACATCTACACTCATGCCAATATAATAGCACAATAATACATCTACACTAATGCCAATAGAATAGCACAATAATACCTCTACACTCATGCCAATAGAATAGCACAATAATACATCTACACTCATGCCAATAGAATAGCACAATAATACATCTACACTCATGCCAATAGAATAGCCAACTAATACATATACACTCATGCCAATAGAATAGCACAATAATACATCTACACTCATGCCAATAGAATAGCACAATAATACATCTACACTCATGCCAATAGAATAGCCAACTAATACATCTACACTCATGCCAATAGAATAGCACAATAATACATCTACTCTCATGCCAATAGAATAGCCAACTAATACATCTACACTCATGCCAATAGAATAGCACAATAATACATCTACACTCATGCCAATAGAATAGCACAATAATACATCTACACTCATGCCAATAGAATAGCACAATAATACATCTACACTCATGCCAATAGAATAGCAATACGAATATTATTCGACAATTCTACACTGTGACGACTGGAGCCTACACAGCGGCGACTATAACATGGATTTGAACTTCACAATCTCTCCGACCTTCGTCACTTTCAACAAACAACGAGTATCTGCGAGAGCGTTATGGTGTTTATCAATGATGCTGAGTGTTTTCTAAAACAAATAAAAATTACTATCACGACTGCCAACTACCATGGCATACCGTCAAGTGGCGAGCATTTTTGCTAGTGTCTACTTCTCCGACTGGCCCAACGGTCGCCTTATATACACCATCGCCGTAGTACTCGACTCGCCGCCGCGGAAAGTGTATCCGACAAGTCGGCCCTGCAGCTGCGCGGAGGATGTTCGAAACGACTTCAGCATGCAAGGTGTTTATTATGGGCTGGCACCGACATACCTGCACTAGGCACGTGGATACCTGCACTCGGCATCGGCGTGCGTGCCGCGCCTGCCCAGCACCGCAGCGACATACTAGTCTATCGACGGCCTGGCTGGCTGTTCCCACTGCACCGCCACGCTCGTTCAACTCAGAACGGCAACAACCGTCTGGATACAAGTATAGCAGTGAAGCGAAGCGCCTGCATCGTGGTTAGTGCGGTGTGCAGTATGTGTTCGTATAACGTACGTTAAGTGGTGGTTTTACTTTGGCGAGTGCGGAGAGAGAGAGAGAGAGAGAGAGAGAGAGAGAGAGAGAGAGAGAGAGAGAGAGAGAGAGAGAGAGAGAGAGAGACAGACAGACAGACAGACAGACAGACAGACAGACAGAGAGACAGAAAACAAACAGACAGACAAACAGACAGACAGACAGACAGACAGACAGACTGAGACAGAGACAGAGACAGAGACAGAGGGAAAGGGAGAGGAGAGGAGAGGAGAGGAGAGGAGAGGGAGAGAGAGAGAGAGAGAGAGAGAGAGAGAGAGAGAGAGAGAGAGAGAGAGAGAGACACTGGCGTATTTTCAACGTGCATTAGTTTGCAACGTTACAACGCCAACGGGTCTTACGTCGACGCCAAAGCCTTGCTAGAGTAGACCACGAATATACCGGCATTCCTCTAGTCGCCGAGTCGTCAAACACACCCGTGATCTATTACACACATGTCGAGAAATTTTTCTCTGGAATGGATAGTTGTTGGATTTCTTCTCAGCATTCGTCGGCACGCACGGGACGTCCCATCCCGAGTTTATGTCGAGCATCCGTGAGTCCCCAGTGTCGTTAACGAGACACTTACGAGCGATTCACTACGCCGCCGACT
Organism: Paraescarpia echinospica; assembly: GCA_020002185.1. Taxonomy (NCBI): domain Eukaryota; kingdom Metazoa; phylum Annelida; class Polychaeta; order Sabellida; family Siboglinidae; genus Paraescarpia; species Paraescarpia echinospica. Next base: position 33,876,063 of record CM034543.1, on the reverse strand, counting down.
GCCTAGCCATCGAGGCATTAGCGATACTCGCTCGCGGACGACACCGCGTATACTGCACAAGACGCATTGCGTCACCAGTTCTGCAATAACCGCGACAGCTCGTAAATTTAATCCGTATCCAGACTGGACTTCTGATTAACCTGTTGTAACACAGACCGGGCGGAACTGTAGGCGTTAATGTGTGCGTATATGAACGCTCGAAGCCCGGCATCATAGAGGCTACGCGCGCGTCGATAGAGTCCACGGCTGCGTCGGCCCAAGCTACGTTGATGCTGATGCGGCAATGTAGACGGCTAAAGGCAGGCGACTTCTACACACGCGGCCGAGGTAATGTCACGACTAACATCTTATATCTGTCGTCGCCGTTGGTGCATTTTGTCGTGTTAGATACGTTGTTATCGGCAACGCTGTATTAATAATCTAGTATGTATACATTAAGGTTAGAATAGTATAGTCGTATGAGGTTTCATTCAACTATTCGGCCTTTTTTAACATCATCGCCAAACCGACCTCTCTGTGCTGGCACAGAGGGTGGTCACTGCCAGGAGGCTTGTCGTTCACGGTGGTTCTTTTGCGTCACAGATTGAGACGTGACCGACATTAACTAGGTTTAAACCGTTTTCAGTATTGAGAACCGGGTTTCTACATCCAATGTACGTGTCCACGTTTTGTATTGAGAGCTGTGACATACAAGCCGGTGTGCTAACGGTACACTCCCGCGCCTCTCCACTGTGATGGTGCTGTCGTTGCTACTGCTGCTTCTGTTGCTGTTGTTGTTGATAGCGGCAGTGCTTTTGTTTGCAAGAGTGTTGTGGTTGGTGTCCTCGTGGTCACGGTTGTTGTAGCTAGTGGTGATGATGTTGATTGTTGATGTAGTTATTGATGGGGGTTGTGCGTAGTTGTTGCAGTTATATTGTTGGTGATGATGTCCTTGGTATGGTACTAGTGCTGATGGACAGATGGTATCACTTTGGCATTGGTTGTGTTCTTCTTTTTGTATTAGCAGCAGTAGCAGTAGCAGAAGCAGTAGCAGAACCAGTAGCAGCACCACCAGTAGTAGTAGTAGTAGCAGCAGTAGTAGCAGTAGTAGCAGTAGTAGCAGTAGTAGTAGCAGTAATAATAGTAGTAGTAGCAGTAGTAGCAGTAGCTGTAGTAGCAGTAGCAGCAGTAGCAGTAATAGTAGCAGTAACAGTAGCAGCAGCAGTAGCAGTAGTAATAGTAGTAGTAGTAGTAGTAATAGTTGCAGTAGCAGTATTAGTATTAGTAGTAGTAGTAGTAGTAGTAACAGTAGCAGTAGCAGTAGCAGTAGCAATAGTAGTAGCAGTAACAGTAGCAGTATTAGAGGTACTAGTAGCAGCAGTAGCAGTAGCAGTAATAATAGTAGCAGTAGTAACAGTAGCAGTAGTATTAGTAGCAGTAACAGCAGCAGTAGCAGTAGCAGTAGCAGTAGCAGTAGCAGTAGCAGTAGCAGAAGCAGTAGTAATTACAGTAGTATGTGTCACCCGAATCCAATACAGCAGACATAATACTACAGCAAAAACATATCTTTTTCAGTTTATTCCACACACAACGTAAATTAGGACGCTCTCTTTTCAGTGCAAATTCTTTAACGTGGATCAACGGTAGCTACAAGCAAGATGTCGCATTACAGACAAGATGTCGCATTACAGACAAGATGTCGCATTACAGACAAGGTGTCGCATTACAGACATCCATATCGGTTAACTAACGAGTTCCCAGCGTACTGTGCCTGACCGAATAGTATTTGCAATATTCATTAACGACATTCTGTGTGATATATCAGTAGTAAGCACGGTCGTACACCTGTATGCGGATTACTCTCTTCCCTGTGATGGTATTCGATCATTAAATGTGGTTCGTTGGCTGATGAATGGAACGTGACACCGAACGCCTGTACGTGAATGGCGACACATACATTCTGTCGGAGACAGACACGCAGCCATGTGTGCAATATCAAACGAACCGATGTATGACCATTATTCAAATATATACGTATTGAATTATCACGTGGTGCAAGTTGGAAATATTATATTTTTACCAGGTGTGTGTGTGTGTGTGTGTGTGTGTGTGTGTGTGTGTGTGTGGTGTGCGTATTCGTGCGTGCCTTCGTGCGTATGTACGTGCGGCGTTCATGCGTGTATGCTTGTAAAGCGTGTATTCGAGTGTGTATGTGTGTTCATGGATGCATACGTGCATGTTTGCATGTGCACGCATGCGTGTGCGTCTGGACTGTTATGACAGACACCCAAGTCGATGAAATCAATGCCTACGTTTGCCTCGTTATTCATAGCCTGAACAACCCCAACGTTGCCTAGGTCTTGAGCGCTGATATACCATATGGTGAGACCGTCCAGAAGCTAGTGCTGAATGCCAAAGGTACTGCTAATTCATTGGCGTATCTGACACACTAAAGGTTTATAAATCGGTACCCTTACAAGTCCCGTGAAAACTTAACGATCGGTTAGTGTTTTTTATAAATCTAGCGAGATATATAAGTCATGTTATGGATGGTCCAGCGCGTATGTTGGCAAAGTAACAACATGCGTTAAGCATTGCGTGTGAGGGGGTGGCTTGTTCGGCAATATGCATCGAAAGGAAAATAAATGTCTACATTGGTGCCACTTAGCGAGTGAAACATGCGCTAATGGAAATTGACGCTAATAGCAATTTCGGTCAGACTGGTGATTTAACAAGATTTAACAAGATTTAACAAGATTGCCATCCAGAGAATTAACTCTAGATGGCAGGTGGACAAGGAAGCCCTTTGGCTTATCGAGAGTCCAACCCTTTTATCTACATATATCCAGCCCTTCTGAGGTATGTGTCGATTTTATTTTTAAACATATTCACACTACTAGCACCCACACAATCATCAGATAATCTGTTCCATTCATTCACAGTCCTTTGTGAAAATGAGAACTTTCTTACGTCTAATCTACACTGCTCCTTTACTAATGTAACTTCATGTCCTCTAGTCTTTCTATCTTTCTTAACTGAAAAAAACATATTTCTATCAATATTTTCGCAACCATTCAATATTTACTTAGACGCTTCTATCTGATCTCCTCTCAATCTCCTGGTCTCTGGTGTTGTTAAAACCACATTCTTTTTTAGGCGTTTTCATAACTAAGATCTCGGATTTTGAGTATCATTTTAGTCGCTTTCCTCCTCTGGCCTCTTTCTAGCATATCTATGTCCTTCTTGCGAGGTATGGCCTCCGTAGCGTATACAATATTCCTAAATGGGGTACAACTATTGTTTTGTACAGCAGTATTATTAGTTCTTTTTCTGTATATGCTATATTTCGCCTAATCAATCCAAGGATTTGATTTCCTTTTGAAGCTGCAATTCCACACTGCTCTGAAACCTTCATGTCAGCACTAATTGTCAGCCCTAAGTCTTTTTTCTTTTACAGTAGTATTTAGTACAGTTCCCCCCATTGTATATTCTACATATTCGTTCCCATGTCCTGTGTGAAGGCATTTACATTTACCAAAATTGAACATTTGCCACTTTTCAGACCATTTGATCAACCTGTCAAGATCATCTTGTAAATGCTGTCTATCACCATCACTTTCAATCCTTCTAAACACTTTTGTATCATCTGCAAATTTCAGCACCTTGCTAGCTATATCATCGTCCAAATCGTTTATATATATTAAGAATAATATAGGTCCCAGTACTGATCCCTGTGGAACCCCACTCAAAACTGATTTCCAGTTTGAAGCCTCCCCATCAACAACTACCCGCTGTCTTCTGTC
>CM034543.1:33810524-33868024 GCA_020002185.1 Paraescarpia echinospica | reverse complement strand
GCCTGACCGAATAGTATTTGCAATATTCATTAACGACATTCTGTGTGATATATCAGTAGTAAGCACGGTCGTACACCTGTATGCGGATTACTCTCTTCCCTGTGATGGTATTCGATCATTAAATGTGGTTCGTTGGCTGATAAATGGAACGTGACACCGAACGCCTGTACGTGAATGGCGACACATACATTCTGTCGGAGACAGACACGCAGCCATGTGTGCAATATCAAACGAACCGACGTATGACCATTATTCAAATATTTACGTATTGAATTATCACGTGGTGCAAGTTGGAAATATTATATTTTTACCAGGTGTGTGTGTGTGTGTGTGTGTGTGTGTGTGTGTGTGTGTGTGTGTGTGTGTGTGTGTGTGTGTGTGTGTGTGTGTGTGGTGTGCGTATTCGTGCGTGCCTTCGTGCGTATGTACGTGCGGCGTTCATGCGTGTATGCTTGTAAAGCGTGTATTCGAGTGTGTATGTGTGTTCATGGATGCATACGTGCATGTTTGCATGTGCACGCATGCGTGTGCGTCTGGACTGTTATGACAGACACCCAAGTCGATGAAATCAATGCCTACGTTTGCCTCGTTATTCATAGCCTGAACAACCCCAACGTTGCCTAGGTCTTGAGCGCTGATATACCATATGGTGAGACCGTCCAGAAGCTAGTGCTGAATGCCAAAGGTACTACTAATTCATTGGCGTATCTGACACACTAAAGGTTTATAAATCGGTACCCTTACAAGTCCCGTGAAAACTTAACGATCGGTTAGTGTTTTTTATAAATCTAGCGAGATATATAAGTCATGTTATGGATGGTCCAGCGCGTATGTTGGCAAAGTAACAACATGCGTTAAGCATTGCGTGTGAGGGGGTGGCTTGTTCGGCAATATGCATCGAAAGGAAAATAAATGTCTACATTGGTGCCACTTAGCGAGTGAAACATGCGCTAATGGAAATTGACGCTAATAGCAATTTCGGTCAGACTGGTGATGGAGAGGGAGGGTGGACCAATGCTAAGCGCATGACGGTTTTTACGAACCTATGAGATCATTACTTAAATTTATATACAGTGTATAATATATATATTTAGTTCAACGTCAGTTGTGCTGGTGAAGGGACACAGGGCTAGCGTAATGATGGCCTTGGCGGAACAGGTCATTGCCTTTGTGATGTTATTGCTACCGGTAGAGTTGCAAAGCAATACAATCGACTGGACTGCATGAGTATCGCTATTTGCGTGGCTGCGTGCGTGGCCAAAGTACATTTACATAATTATTGTTGATTGTTGAGAAGTCGAGATGGTGTTCGATTGAACAGGTCTTCCAGCGAGTAAATTGTAAAGCGCTTCGAGCAGTCCAAAGGACTGGATACTGCGGTATATAAGAAATTACCTTTTACCTAACATTTAAAAGGATTTTTCGTAACCTAACAGTCGTGTTTCTTTAATGTTGCAGGTCGGAGTTTCCGGCGACAATCGCTACACCAGATGACGTCATAGCGCCGGAAGCGACGTGGCAGCGCCACACATTGCGTCACCGACATGGGCGCCCTCTACGAAGACGTCGAGAGTTTCTTCGGCGATATATTCGCCTCGTACGGCCGGGTGGTGGCGCGCTACCCCGTGCCGTTCGTGCTGGTTCCGGTGGCCGTGTGCTGTCTACTCTCAGCCGGAGTCCTTAACTTGGAACGGGACTCGGACGCGCGCGCAATCTACACGCCCATCGGGAGCCAAGCCAGCAAGGACAAGGCGATTATTCGCTCACTCTTCCCCGACGACGATGACGCCACGAAGCCGCAAATGCGACGCCAGCTGCTCGACGTCGCCCCTTTCGCCGAGGTCGTACTCTCGGCGTCGTCTCGCGAGAGGACCGACGTTATCTCGTTCCTGCGTGAAGTACGCGCGCTCTACGAGTTCGTCGCGAACATCTCGCTGGACGCCGACAACGGTGGAGTCACCTACTCGGATGTGTGCGCGCGCCAGTTCGGCGCATGCGCGGTGGAGAGCAACGACGGCCGGCACATACACACGGGTAGCATAATCGACGTTTTATCGCTGATCGCGACCAACGCATCGTTTTCGGAAGCCAGCAGACGCTCTTTAACGGATAACGCGACCGAGGTCCGAGTGAAGCTGACCTTCCCTCTACAATCGACGCCGGACGAACTCCACCGCCTCAGCCAGCGGTGGGAACAACGATTCCTCGACGAGATGAAGACTTACTCATCTGTCGGCGCCGCGATGACGTACGTCGCGTCGCAGTCCATCGACATCGCGCTCGCCGATCACGTGACGAGTGACGTCATGGCGTTCACTTACGCAATAGCGGCGACGTTCGTGTATGCGACGCTGGTTGGTTGCGGAGGCAACTGGGTGTTGAGTTACGTGGCGTTGGCGTACGCCGGGGTTCTGGCGGCCTTGTTAGCCATTGTCGGCGCGTTCGGAGTCCTGGGGCTCTGCGGCATACCGTTCGTCGACATGTGTGCCGTCATGCCGTTTCTCGTCCTAGGTGGGTATTTGTTGTGCGGTCATGCCGTTTCTCGTGCTAGGTGGGTATTTCTTGTGCGGTCATGCCGTTTCTCGTGCTAGGTGGGTATTTGTTGTGCCGTCATACTGTTTCTCGTGCTAGGTGGGTATGTGTTGTGCCGTCATGCCGTTTCTCGTGCTAGGTGGGTATGTTTTGTGCCGTCATGCCGTTTCTCGTCCTAGGTGGGTATTTGTTGTGCCGTCATACCGTTTCTGGTGCTAGGTGGGTATTTGTTGTGCCGTCATGCCGTTTCTCGTCCTATGTGGGTATTTGTTGTACCGTCATGCCGATTCTAGTCCTAGGTGGGTAGATAGAAATTCACTTAATCTAACAAAAAAGATTCTTCTTTTGCGCATGAATATACATTCCTGCCTGGTAAAACATGATTTAATTCAAACAACTGTATGTATTCACACCCATTTAGATTAAACATGGTACTCTGACCGTTACCTTACTTGTTTTGTGCACACGACGGCGTCTGCGCAGATCTATTATTGTTCCGTCCGGTGTAACCTGTTTCTTAAAAAGAAGTAAACTCAGTATACGTCTTATACCGTCATACCGTTTCTCGTCATAGGTGAATGGCTCTTTTGCCAACGTAACGAGCCAAAAGTATACAGTGCCAAGAGCACGTCTTTGACTATGACCATCAGTTGTGTTGGCGTGTCGGGGGGAGGGGTGTGAGGGTAGGCTGCGAGTTTTAGTTTGTGTTTTCTTACTTACGTTATGTTTTTTTTTCTTTTTTTTTTCTTCACGTTTATGTATGCTAATAATTAAAATGTCAAACTTAAAGGTATGATTAGCGCAACCCACCTTAGAAGTAACGTCTACTTCTCGCACAGTCCAAGTAAGAACCTACTTCTGGCAAGGACTAATCTCGGCCCGTTACACCGTTTCTCGTCCTAGGTCGGTGGGTCGAGAGTTACTTCATAAAACAGTTGGTTCTACTTCTGTGCATGAATGCGTTCTAACCTGCTGAAAAAACATGATAATTTTTACTTAAGTAGCTGCACTTATTCACGTCCATTTAGATTATATATATTACCCTAAACCAGTTTGCGTGCACTCGACGCCGTATGGTTCCTCTCGTCATAGCCGGTTTTTAAATCTGAAGTAAACTGAGGGTGGTTCTTATGCCGTGCTTGTTATGCCGTTTCTCGTGATAGGTGAGTGGTTCTTGTACCGTCATGCCGTTTCTCGTGATAGGTGGGTGGTTCTTGTACCGTCATGCCGTTTCTCGTGATAGGTGGGTGGTTCTTGTACCGTCATGCGGTTTCTCGTGATAGGTGGGTGGTTCTTGTACCGTCATGCCGTTTGTCGTGATAGGTGGGTGGTTCTTGTACCGTCATGCCGTTTCTCGTGATAGGTGGGTGGTTCTTGTACCGTCATGCCGTTTCTCGTGATAGGTGGGTGGTTCTTGTACCGTCATGCCGTTTCTCGTGATAGGTGGGTGGTTCTTGTACCGTCATGCCGTTTCTCGTGATAGGTGGGTGGTTCTTGTACCGTCATGCCGTTTCTCGTGATAGGTGGGTGGTTCTTGTACCGTCATGCCGTTTCTCGTGATAGGTGGGTGGTTCTTGTACCGTCATGCCGTTTCTCGTGATAGGTGGGTGGTTCTTGTACCGTCATGCCGTTTCTCGTGATAGGTGGGTGGTTCTTGTACCGTCATGCCGTTTCTCGTGATAGGTGGGTGGTTCTTGTACCGTCATGCCGTTTCTCGTGCTATGTGGGTGGTTCTTGTACCGTCATGCCGTTTCTCGAGCGAAGTGGGTGGTTCTTGTACCGTCATGCCGTTTCTCGTGCTAGGTGGGTGGTTCTTGTACCGTCATGCCGTTTCTCGTGCTATGTGGGTGGTTCTTGTACCGTCATGCCGTTTCTCGAGCGAAGTGGGTGGTTCTTGTACCGTCATGCCGTTTCTCGTGCTAGGTGGGTGGTTCTTGTACCGTCATGCCGTTTCTCGTGATAGGTGGGTGGTTCTTGTACCGTCATGCCGTTTCTCGTGATAGGTGGGTGGTTCTTGTACCGTCATGCCGTTTCTCGTGATAGGTGGGTGGTTCTTGTACCGTCATGCCGTTTCTCGTGAAGTCCCAAATAAGTTTTGTACTGTCCGCTACCTGTCCATAGCGGAAACATAGCCATATTACGAATTACATATTACGAGTTACAGCTGTATTAATTACATATTACATTTTATGAAATGCCGACGAGGTCTACTACAGACAGGTTTCACTGCATACTGTTGGTGGTGCATACGAAATATAAAACACGTAGCATGCTTATCGTTTTTAGAAATATTTCACAAATTCACAGTTTTCCAATTTATATCAACCAATTCTAGCTTGAGTTTGTTTGATCATGTCACTTCCACGCTACCATGGTACAGCTGGCGTATTTCGGTAAGTGGTCTGCACCAAAGCAACCTCATAATTGGTCTTACAGGTCATGTTCAAAGCACTTATGCTCGATCGTGCATCTATCAGATGTTCAAGCAGTGCTGCTCGACTTTTTTGACGATGGCTGCGCATGTGATTACGGAGTTAAGTAAGAGAAACTCACAGAACTACTCACGTATGTTCTTCTGTTCATAATTCAGGACATAGCTAAATGTTCCTTGTTTGATATGTCACATGCCTCTTCAGTGCCGAAGTAAAAAATGCATCATTAGCAATTCTGACATGATCCCTCTCAGATCTGGTCGATCACCGAAAGATGGCTATACTTTCGATCCGTTTTATCTTCTAGTCATATTGTTTGGTGTCGCAAACTATGTCTCCGGAACCAAATCGTCGTGATTCTCCGCAGTGTCAATTATGTCTGACATCTGAACGGTGGTGATCAGGGCAACAGTCTGCTTTTCACACAGAATAAACGCCTTTACTATAAAGCTATGTCAATTTGGAGCGCAGTGGTTCAGTGGCCAGAGCATCGGACTCTTAATCGAAAAAACCCGGATTCGAACCCTGTGCTGCCGTGCCGAACCTTGGGCAAGTTCGTTCACTCTACGTTGCTCTAGTTCACTCAGCTCTATGAATGGGTACGTACAGTCTTCGCGCATTAATTGCTGCGTGGCCGAATGCTTCCCAGAGAAGTTGAGATGGTGTTCGACTGAACAGGTCTGCCAGGGAGTAAAGCGCTTTGAGCTGACTAAGGACTGGATACTGAGCTACATAAAGAATTTACTCTTTACCTTTTTACCTTTCAGTCTTGCGTGCTGCCAATGCGCACTCTGTTAGGCACGTTTCCATGACTGATGTCTTGCAGCACATTAGTTGCACTTCACTGTGCTGTAACTTATCTATGTCTTTCCGTGTGTCTCATGTCGAAGCCATTACGTGATGCACGGTGGTGTAGCTAGAACCGCCGCTGGATGTGCCTCGACCAACTAGATGTCTAACTCGGCGACAAAACCAGACGTGTCACACGCAGAGGATGATGTTAGTGGCACTGTGCACGACGTGGAGCGCTGCAGAAGCCGCGCTAAGAACCACCCAGAGGAAAGATTGGAAATAACAATGGGAAAACGCAAACACTGCATCCCAACTGTTGTAGCTGACACCCAGTGGGTTCCATCACAGGTAGATAATGGGTAGAATAGCGAATTGTCGTTTCGGACATTTTGTTTACCCCACATTGCATTTAGTTGTTGTTGTTTTGTCTGTATTTTGGAAGAGAAACAAAAAGACTTTGGTCGGCATGGTGACTCTCTATGCGCGAGGAAACAAAATATCCCACACAGGGTAATGGAAAAACCCTGTTACAGATTCTTTGGGTAGACGGTATCGAATTACAACCCGCATGTTCGGGTGCTGCGTTAATTGCTGCCAAAAGACTAATAATGCAAAAAGTGTCGTGAGCGTCTTGTCTAGGCGGATACCGGCGCTATATTAGACCACGTGTAGTATGTGTCACGTATAGTGTGTGTGTGTGTGTGTGTGTGTGTGTGCGTGCGTGCGTGCGTGCGTGTGTACGTGCTTGAGAGAGAGAGGAGGGGAGAGAGAGAGAGTGAGTGAGTGAGTGAGTGAGTGAGTGAGTGAGTGAGTGAGTGAGTAACTGAGACATACACGCACACATACATACATACATAAATACATACATACATACATACACACATACATACATACATACATACATACATACATACATACACACATACATACATACATACATACATACATACACACACACACACACACACACACACACACACACACACACACACACACACACACACATACATACAGAGAAAGAGAGAGAGAGGAGGGAGGGAGGGAGGGAGGGAGGGAGGGAGGGAGGGAGGGAGGAGGGAGGAGGGAGGGAGGGAGGGAGGAGGGAGGGAGGAGGGAGGAGGGAGGGAGGGAGGGAGGGAGGGAGCAGGGAGAGGGAGGGAGGGAGGGAGGGAGGGGAGGGAGGGAGGAGGGAGGGAGGGAGGGAGGAGGAGAGATAGAGAGAGAGATAAAGAAAAAGAGAGAGAGACAGAGAGAGAGACATAGAGAGAGAGAGAGAGAGAGAGAGAGAGAGAGAGAGAGAGACAGAGAGAGAGAGAGAGAGACAGAGAGAGAGAGAGAGAGAGAGAGAGAGAGAGAGAGAGAGAGAGAGAGAGAGAGAGAGAGAGAGAGAGAGAGAGAGAGAGAGAGAGACAGACAGACAGACAGACAGACAGAGACACAGACACAGACACAGACACAGACACAGACACAGACACAGACACAGACACAGACATAGACATAGACATAGACATAGACAGAGACAGAGACGAAAACAGAGACAGAGACAGAGAGAGAATGAGATAATGAGAGAATGAGAGAAAGAGTGAGTGAGTGATCTAATCTAATCCACTATACGTGCCACTCGTATTTTCGCCGTTTGCAATTATTGCGTTATATTCCGCCCTGAAGCGTTCACATGTGGACATGCATATGTGAATACTATGTTGATAGGCTGATTATATGTAAATGACCGCATTACGGAGGCATGCTGCCAGATGTTACTCCACTGCGGACATCGCTTTGTAGACCAATCTCGTTACATCCTAAGTCATAACATTATATAAGCATTACCGAACGAACGAAACCATTGCAAAGATTCGAAGAAAGACAATACGTCTCAGAGTGCAGGTATTAATTTAAAATAGATTGATTGCGGTTGCTACAATTTTTAGCGTGAGATTGGCAAAAATAAAGTTGTATACGTATTTCGGGTGTTACCACGCACAGTAAATGTGTACCCCATAGTTAATTCACTGTCTCAGTAGTATTCCAATATGTGATGCATATGTCCTGAATAGAAAGAGGTGATGTTTCGTTTATTCGCAGCGTACGCGGAATTCTATAGCGATGTTGGTTATTTGGACGCAATCGCCATTAACTATTTGACATAAAAAATATGTGATTCGCATTTCGCATTCATATTTCCCTAAATTATGTGCGTCGTTTTGGTAATGGTATCACTTAGTTTGCACATACGCAGCGCACGAAAGCATAATGTATCCAAATGATGACACACATTATTGTGATATATAGCGCAATCATCACCGAATCATGTTTTACAAACAATATGGTTATAACATATTGGTATGGAAATCTTTCAGGCATCGGCATGGACAACATGTTCCAGCTAATGACAGAATGGCGTCAGACAAACTTCCGGGACTCGACAGAAGACCGCATGGCAAGCACGCTGCGCTCAACAGCCGTGTCCTTGACCATTACGTCAATGACGAACATCCTCACCTTCTGCATCGCGGCCACATGCCCGTACGTCAGCGTCAAGAACTTCTGTGCATGCACAGGTAAAGTAAATAGTAAACGACAAATAAACTTTCCCGCTGCTCTCTCTCTCACTCTCTCTCGTTCTTTCCTTCTTCCCTCCCTCTCACCTTTTTTCCCGCCTTTCTTCTCTCTTTTCGTTTTCTTTGTCTATGTCTCTCTCTCTATCTATCTCAGTTCATCTCTTTCCCTCCCTTTCCCTCCCTCCCTCCCTCCCTCCCTCCCTCCGTCCCTCCCTCCCTCCCTCCCTCCCTCCATGCCTCCTTTCCCTCCCAATTGCCACCATCCCTCTCCCCACCACATTTTCTTCTTCCAACTACCCTCTCTGTTCCTCCTTCTCTGTCTCCCTCCTTTTCCATCTCCCCCTTCCTCCCCCCTCCTCTCTCGTACCATCGCATCAACCTGTGTCCTTGTATGAAAATAATTTGAACATTGTGCTTAAAAACAACAATGACAGGTGTAGCTAGACGCGGTGGCTCTTGGGAAAGAACGGTGACGTTCTGTGTTCTCTCTATCTTCCTGCTTTCATTCACGTATTCTGCTTATGTGATTCTTTCTCTTCAATTCTGCGTGTGTACAGTTATCCGCATATTTTCACCACCCCAACCTCCCGAACTCACTGCCTCTTGTGTAAGCTGCCTCAAGGCTTTTCCATCCCCGTCCACATCAAAGGTTCGTCGTTGCATCTAGGCTGTTCTAGTTTTCATTCCGTCCAGTTTTTCTTTTCCCTGTCAATACTCGTGTGTATCTGCATCGGTGCCTTACTGCTTATATACAACCTTATTATTGCCCGCTTCTGGAGAACAAACTTGTCTGGTTGGACTCTGGTGGGTGTTGCTTAGAGGAGAGACGTGTCTAGTTGGACTCTGGTGGGTGTCGGCTAGAGAACAGACGTGCTTGGTTGGACTCTGGTGGGTGTTGTCTAGAGGAGAGACGTGTCTGGTTGGACTCTGGTGGGTGTTGTCTGGAGAACAGACGTGTATGGTTGGACTCTGGTGGGTGTTGTCTGGAGAACAGACGTGTCTGGTTGGACTCTAGTGGGTGTTGTCTGGAGAACAGACGTGTCTGGTTGGACTCTGGTGGGTGTTGTCTGGAGAACAGGCGTGTCTAGTTGGACTCTGGTGGGTGTTGTCTGGAGAACAGACGTGTCTGGTTGGACTCTGGTGGGTGTTGTCTGGAGAACAGACGTGTCTGGTTGGACTCTGGTGGGTGTTGTCTGGAGAACAGACTCTGGCAACTTCTGCTGGAGTATCTGGTGTGAAACCTCTGCGCTTATTTACTTCGACAACGAGTCGTGTAAACGATACCGGCAGGTGGGCCTATACGCAAGGCCGATTCTGCTCGCAAGGACAGCTAATGTTAGACTACGGTCGTTACAAGCTTCGGGGGTCAGACCACAGTTGATGTTTACGTTAAGCTTTAGGGGCCAAACCAAATATTAGTTTTCCGTTGTTGGTCACGAACATAACATAACTCACTTTTATTTTATTTATAAATCGCATTCATATACACATGCGCACTGTAACAGATTCTCTGGATACAGAAGGCACAGAAGGGAGACGCACACAGAAACACCGACACACACACACATACACACACACACACACACACACACACACACACACACACACACACACACACACACACACACACACACACACACACACACATACACATATATATATACGCGCGCACGCCACACACGCACACACACACGCACAAACACACGCACAAACACGCACAAACACACACATGCACGACACACGCGCGCGTTCACTCATGCACGCACACACATTTGTCTTCAAAACCGTCACCCTTTTCTCCAGTAAAAGTGCCCTTTTATATTAGAATATTACATTTTACACGCGGTCATAAAATACGCTCTATTCAACCATATTAACAACCATAACATGAAATACAACTCAACCCCACTGATTTTACAAATTTATAAGTGAAACGCAGTAATGACTGAGAAAACCCGGGTTTGAATCCGATGCGGCGGTGTCGAACCTTGGGCAAGTTTTTACATTTACTCTACATTGCCTCAGTCCACTCACCTGTATGAATGAGTACCTGGCATATATAGACAGTGGTGGATATTTGTGTACGAATAGTCTTCGCGCTTTAATTGCAGTGTGGCTGAATGCTTCCCAGAGAAGTCGAGATGGTGTACGATTAGACAGGCCCCCCCAACCCACGGTTCCGACGCCTGTGATATAGTATGCGAGCCCGAGGGCGTAGTGGTGTGTGATGTTTCGGCGAATTGTACTAACCCAAGTGGCGAATTGACACATAAGACTCGGCTTCCAACGTAGGCTTCACGTGGAATCAAAAGGCTGGCTTGCGAGACGCCACAAAGCAGATGCAGAATGTTATCAGGAATATATTATTATTTACTAGGCGGGCGGGCGGGCGGGCGGGCGGGCGGGCGGGCGGGCGGGCGGGCAACCAGACTGGCTGGTTGGCTGGCTGGCAGGCACTCACGAACGCACGAACGCACGCACGCACGCACGCACAGATAGACAAACGGGCAGACACACTGACATAACCAGTTCTCGGACGGCACTGCTGTATACGCGGGTTAGGTTTAGATATGCGGAACAACGGAGTGTTGGGCCATGCCTGATAAATGACTCACATGTGTCAGTGGGGAGATGCCCTGCCTATACAGAAGTATCGTCCATTTTCGTCACGTATTCCCAAATGTACACTACATGCCTGCAGACGCTCCCGCTTTTGTCGCATGCTTCCCGGGTTTTGACTCAATCGCCCGTCTTCGCTCCTATTTCCGCACACACAACATGACCAACTTTATACAAATTGTGATGTACCATGCAAATCGTCTAGAACTGTAGATAAGCCAATGAAACTGAATTATTCTAAGATAACCTAACACCACATTACGTCTTTTGGTTATTGCATTCGCCGTTTCCTGGTCTGCCGACACATGTGTTGGTAACAATTCCCGACACAGTCTTGTTACAACTCGCACTTTTCATGTCAAAATTACAACGTGTTCAGAATTGCTTAGCATGGTTGTAACTCTCCGCGTTTTTCTCACTCTGTGGCATTTCTGAAGTCTTCGCATTGGCTCCCTGTCCGATATCGTATCGTTTTAAGATCTGTACTATTACCTAAGAGGCACTTTGTAAGCAACTAGCATATTTACGTTCATTGCTTACTCCTATAAGAAAGCCTATCTATAGCTTCGATTGTCTAGTTCTGACTTATTTTGTGTTCCTGGAATTAACACTAACATTGAAATTAGGGTTTTTCTGTTGCTGCACCAACTCTTATATGCTCCCTCTTAGTGTTAGATCAGTTGAAAATATTACAAAATTCCGTCGTCATTTATAAACTTATCTTTACAACCTTGCTTATCCACCGTAGCTCCCTAGCGCCTTGACCCATCTGTTGACAATTTGTATACTGCTGATCGATTTTTAGATTGACCATTTGAGTATTGATGTGCCTCTGAGCTTGGTTTCCAAGAATTTAGGCTCAATGGAAGTTATCTTCTTATTATTGTTATTAGGTATGGCTATAAGCAATTGCAGTTTATGGCAATAAAATAGTTATTCGTTTTCCGTTTTGCAGGAATTGCTGTCACACTATGCTACGTCAATCAGTTGACGTTCTTCAGCGGTTGCATCGTGCTGAACGCCCGTCGTGTCAGCGCGTCGCGTCACTGTGTCGCGTGCGTCAAGACGAGATCTCGCCGAGACTTCGAGAAGCAGAAACGCAGCAAGTGCCTGATCCTACTGTGCAGCGGCCAGACGGCGAAAAAGTTCGGCGACGAAGGCGGCATCTGCAGGAGAATTTCGAAGCAATTTTATGCTGTCTATCCGCGCGCATTGCTGTACTGGCCAACTAAAGTCGCCGTGGTTATTGTGTTCTTTGCGTACATAGCGACGTCGCTGTGGAGCGCCCTGCGAGTGGAGACAGGACTGCCGCTTGACGCCTTCATACCGTCGCCATCGAATCTGTCAGCGTACGTTGAGTCGGATCGGCGCCATTTTGCGAACGCAGGACCAGTTGTGATGTTTGTGGTTACGCAGCCTACGCCGTATTTCAGCTCAATCGCGCAAGGCTACGTGCAGTCTATGCTTGATACGGCCGCCAGGTGGCCGCTCGTCGAGAACGGGAGTATTGTCTCGTGGCTCGACGCTTACCTGCACCACGCGCGCAACGCTCCCGGGACGGAAACGGAAGCCGGCTTCGTGCGCCACCTGTTGGATGACTTCCTCGTGCGACAGCCGCAGTACGCGCGCGACGTGCGTGTCAACGCGGCGCGCACGCGCGTTATCGCGTCGCGGTTTTATGTCCGACTGCGCCACCTAGCGACGCGCGAGTCTCAGCGCGAGGCGATGCAGCGCATGCGCGCGACGGTTACAGAGTCACCGATGTTGGCGCTCGCGTACAGCGCCGAGTTCCCGTACTACGAGAACTACGTGACGGTGTGGACGAACAGTCTATTAGCCGTCGTTGTCACGATGATCGGACTCCTCTTCACGGCGCTCGTCTTCATTCCACATCCGGTCGCGGTGTCGTGCGTTAGTCTCGCGATGGTGAGCGTCGTTGTCGGCCTCGTCGGCTTCCTGCAGTGGTGTAATCTGCCTCTCACGCCCGTCGCCACGATCCAGGTGGTAGTGGGGGTGGGGCGGTGTGTCGACTCGACCGTGCACGCTAGTCACGCCTTTATGACGGCGCGCGGCAAGAGTCGTAACGACCGTGTTACGGTGGCGCTCGAAAAGGTCGGCGTTCCGATGCTCAATTCGGCCGTGTGCTGGTCCGTGTGCACGCTCGCGCTCCTCGCCGCTCGCTCCTTCGTACTTCGCTCCTTCTTCCATCCCATGATCCTCGTCGCGCTGTTGGCGCTTCTGCATGCCATCGTCTTCCTTCCCGTCATGCTCTCGTTCGTCGGGCCGCGCCGCACGACCTGGCCGCGTGTCTACGTCACGCCGCCCGCCACTCCCGCCAACGTAACCTCCGTCGCGACCGAGCCGGCGCAGTCGAAGCCCGAGAAGACGGCTCTACTGACGGTGCACACCACGGCACCCGAGGACGGCGACGCCACGTGCTCTAAGGTCACCGACGCCACGCACGCCAAGGTCACCGACTCCACCAGACCCAAGGTGCGCAAGCAAACCACGTTTCTACTGGACGAGAACTCGCGAGTACGGACTCCAGTGACCGAAACTGGCTTCACGGAGGAGCCCGGTAACCACGGCAACACGGAGGCAACGAATAGTGTGTCACAACCCTGTGTAGAGGGCCCCAGAACAACAGAACCCGAGGGCGTAGTCAGAGTGTGGCCCAAATGTGCCGTTTATTCTAAAGATTGACGCGTCGCTGCATAGGCGTTTTGTAAACATCAGCCATTCGTAGGCGGTGAAATTAGTTAAATGTCACGTGTAAAATGTAATGTTAGTGTATGACGTCACGGCGGTTCGAGAAGGTCACCTACCCCACTACCCAAGAACCATAATCCCAACCGAAACTGTAACCCGGCTGGACAGGAAAGTTGTCTGTGAATCAGTTACACATCACCACACGAGGGCATCGCGCGGCGGTGTGTGTGCGTGCGTGCGAGCGCGCGTGTGCGTGCGCGCGCGCGTGTGTGTGTGTATATGTGTGTGTGCGTGCGTGTGTGTGTGCGTGTGTGTGTATGTGTGTGTGCGTGCGTGTGCGTGCGTGCGTGTGTGTGTGTGATTCAAAATGACGACGCGATAAGATACAACAAACTGTATGTTCCTATTATTCCGAGGACTGTTACGATACTGTTATCGCAATTAATAAAGCATCTGAAGGGTAGTTGTGTTCCCAATAAAACAAACGCTAACATTGTTGTTCGCGTCATTCTGTATACAATGACATCAGGGATTGTGTACATGGTAAAGTGGGGCAGCGCGGCCCCTTGGGGTAAGACGGCCCCCGTTACGTATGCACAATTAAAACTGTGAATGTCTCAACATTTTGTGCGAAATGATGTTGACACATATCGGATAATCATCCAGAATGTTCAGCAACATGAGACAGATGTAATGAAATGATGGTGACACATATCGGATAACCATCCAGAATGTTCAGCAGCATGAGACAGATGTAATGAAATGATGTTGACACATATCGGATAACCATCCAGAATGTTCAGCAGCATGAGACAGATGTAATGAAATGATGTTGACACATATCGGATAACCATCCAGAATGTTCAGCAGCATGAGACAGATGTAATCAAATGATGTTGACACATATCGGATAACCATCCAAAATGTTCAGCAGCATGAGACAGATGTAATGAAATGATGTTGACACATATCGGATAACCATCCAAAATGTTCAGCAGCATGAGACAGATGTAATGAAATGATGTTGACACATATCGGATAACCATCCAGAATGTTCAGCAGCATGAGACGGATGTAATGAAATGATGTTGACACATATCGGATAACCATCCAGAATGTTCAGCAGCATGAGACGGATGTAATGAAATGATGTTGACACATATCGGATAACCATCCAGAATGTTCAGTGACATGAGACGGATGTAATGAAATGATGTTGACACATATCGGATAACCATCCAGAATGTTCAGCAGCATGAGACAGATGTAATCAAATGATGTTGACACATATCGGATAACCATCCAGAATGTTCAGCGACATGAGACAGATGTAATGAAATTATGTTGACACATATCAGATAACCATCCAGAATGTTCAGCAGCATGAGACGGATGTAATGAAATGATGTTGACACATATCGGATAACCATCCAGAATGTTCAGCAGCATGAGACGGATGTAATGAAATGATGTTGACACATATCGGATAACCATCCAGAATGTTCAGCAGCATGAGACGGATGTAATGAAATGATGTTGACACATATCGGATAACCATCCAGAATGTTCAGCGACATGAGACAGATGTAATGAAATGATGTTGACACATATCGGATAACCATCCAGAATGTTCAGCAGCATGAGACGGATGTAATGAAATGATGTTGACACATACCGGATAACCATCCAGAATGTTCAGTGACATGAGACGGATGTAATGAAATGATGTTGACACATATCGAATAACCATCCAGAATGTTCAGTGACATGAGACGGATGTAATGAAATGATGTTGACACATATCGGATAACCATCCAGAATGTTCAGCGACATGAGACAGATGTAATGAAATGATGTTGACACATATCGGATAACCATCCAGAATGTTCAACAACATGAGACAGATGTAATGAAATCAGTGTGTTTTAAACATATTTTATGCAGTTTTATATAATATTTTGCATATAGCAAAACTTGTGCAATTCATTACATAACTGTGCCAATCACTAAGTTAATTTGTGACATTATAATTTGCATATCAGACAAAACAACATGAGAAAATGGGTCGTGTTTTGCATATATATGGTATTATACACACATTTTGCATGGTGGGTAAAACGACCATCTTCCTATAAATATATATGGTCAATAGAAATTGTTTAATGTATGCACGTACTGTGCGATGTGTAAGACATTAAGTTGTTGTGCTAACCTGTATACCATAATTATGTCAAAATATTAAGAAATACAATACATGTACTTGACATATACTTAACGTTTGACCTTAACTGGGTTGTTAGTGTCGAACAAAATTGTGGCAACAGAAAAATCGTAATTTTGTGTGTTTACATGCCATATGAAAGTTATAAAAATAATGATGAATATCAGGCACATTAATATCTATTATAGAAAATTTAGAAACTACGTGTGCACTTGTGTACTTGTGGTAGGGGATTACAACTCCGACATCTCTGACGAGACTTCGTCATTTGGAAGGTCCCTCAAAAACTTCTGCACTGAATACAATCTGGTGCTGCCCACCAGGCAGAATCTACCATCTGACACATACACGTACACCAGTGACGCCTGAGGTAGCACCTCATGGCTAGACCATTGTATATTCCTACGCAAGACAGTAATGATGTGATAAATGACAATAGCGTGTGCTATAATCTCGCTACCACAGATCATATCCCTGCGATAATTGGTGTCAATGTAGACAGTGCCATAGGTGTTGTACCCGGTATTAACAATAACACTCAGCCACGTCTTAATTGGTCAAGACTTGACAAAGGCTCCGTTGATAATTACTGTTGACAGACTGACACTGAACTGAAAAGCATTGTGTTACCTATTGATGCACTTTCTAGCACATTAAGGCATTTTAGTAATAGCATACAATATAAAAACAAAAGTATAGAATCTCTAATAAACAACGAACTCTGTAAATTTATTGAATGGCTAAACATTAATAAATTATCATTAAACAAAGACAAATCTAAATATATGATTTTTCATGTACCCAACAGAGAGACGCAAATTCCTACTCTTAAAATAGAGAATATCAATATTGACCGAGTGGATGAATTTTATTTTGTAGGCTTAACTCTGGACACAAATCTAACGTGGAAAAAACATTTAGACAACATTGCAAATAAATGTTCTAAAACTACGGGTATATTAAACAAATTAAAACATGTACTACCGTTACAAATAAAGAAACTTTTATACAATTCTTTAATATTATCACAGCTTAATTACTGTATTTTGGCTTGGGGATACAAAGGCAGTCGAATAATGAGAATTCAAAAAAGGGCAATTCGAATAATAACATTGAACAAGTATAATTCACATACTGAACCCCTTTAAAAAAACTTGAAATACTGAAAATAGAAGATTAGTTAAAGTTACAAGAACTGAAATTTTATTATAAATACAGTCGTGGTAATTTGCCAGTTTATTTATTAAACTGGAGAATTATCCCAAATTATAATATACAGTCATAATACTCTCAATGTTACAAATTTACATACATCTAGGACAAGATTACAATTTGCCTCACGTTGTAAATGATACTCCAGAATTAGTTATAAAAAATATTTACTCATAGTTTACGTGGATTTGCATACTATTTAAAAAATCACCTCTTACAAAAATATGAAAACGCACGTACACAATCAAATTGTTACATATGTCAGTTTAATCTCCAAAACTAATAAAATACACATATATATGGACAGACACATAGATATTCTATACATACACTTATTTAGGAATCTTCACTCAAATATTTATACTTGTACTATAAAAAGCATACCACTACATATACTTCAGATACAGCTGCATTTATAAAGAGACAGACACCGTATTAAAATATAAATAACATTATATATAATAGATTCATATGAAGAAAGGCCAATTAAATTGTTGTTATACTATGAGTGACTCGTGTGACAGCGACACGTTTTGTCTTAACAGGAGTCACTGACCCCATTTCAATGTTCTTTTTTATTACATTGTTTTTCATTAGTTATAATTAAGTTCTGTTTACTAATAGTTGAAGTACACGATATTGTGACTATACTTGTACTCTTTGGGGTAAAAATAAACATCTTGTTCATCATGTTCTTGGTGCTATTATATGTACTGATGTCAAACTGCAATGGTGAGTCTCATCACAAAGCACTTAATAACATGTATGATAATGTAACCAGGTGTTTAACTGATGCTAGTGGCTGTTTGTTTACTCACAAACAAGGAAACTATACATGTCCGCCTGGGTGGACTGATTATGTGGCAGACATCCACAAAGCTGCTAAAGAAGCTTTCCAACTATGGGACAGTATAGGTAAACCTAAACAAGGTCTTGTTTTGAGTTAAAAAGAAAGCTGATGCTACATGCAAATATGCGATAAGGTTAAGTAAAAAACCATGAAAATGAGTTGAGGCGTGAAGCCGTTGCCAAGAAAATGGCTAACCATATAAATGGTAAATTTTGGAAGGAGATAACACTATTAACAATAGTAAAGCTCACTTGCCAACTAATATAAATGGTAACAGTGGTGAAGAAGCTATTGTGAATATGTGGATTCAACACTTTCATGACTTGTTTAATTGTGTAAATAACAGTAGTGCCAAAACCCTAGCATTTGATGTTAGTTATGAGAGCAGTATTAAAGTGTTACCTGAAGAAGTCAAAGTTGCTACAAGAAACCTTGACTGTAACAAGAGTTGTGGCCTTGATGGTGTGTATGCAGAGCACCCGAAGTACTGCAATGAACGATGTCGTGACGTATATGACCCCCTCCAAGGGCGCATACAGGTTACGACGCGATTAGTGACACGACTGGCAGTTGTGACAGGTTGATGCATGCACTCCTGTTGGTAGCTGCTGGATCTGCCGCCACTGCCTGGCGGAATCCTGTGGAACTATTCGAAATGGCGAGGTTGTCTGCTCATCAATGGCGAACTATGGCATAAAGCTGCACCTACTTGATCATCCGACGTCGTCGGCAGGGAAGAGAACGTCGTCGTTCATGCTGGACTAAACTGTGGTTGTTAAGGCACTCCACGAATTATAACATCATGAATTATTATAAAGACTTATGTTGTTCATATGTTGTAATATCCGTTAATTTCGCCGAACGCAAAAATTCGCCGCTTTAACATCTCGTGCAAGCCGCCTATGAGGTTGGTAAAATATAATAAAAAATTATTATAAATAATAACGTTGGTAAAATATGTCATTAATAATACAACATGGAACATTTTCAAGATAAGTTACATAAGTAAAAACAAAAGTTACGTTCTTTTCCAGATATAATTATTATAATATTGTTAAATCGAACCGTTAGAACCAGAGAGGTGATGTTCAAATTCCAACAGGGCAATCGATACACAGACGCTAGCGAAGACCATCCAACACATCAAACGTAGAAACTCGGTCACACAGAAACGCTCTATCGCCACTTCCTCCCAGGAGCTGGCCTACGAATCCCTATTGCTATATTCTTTTGTCGTGGAATCAAACAAACAAGGCCTCTCCTGCCAGAGATCTATGAATTTGTCTTCTAAATTTTCGTCTCAAACAATGGTTGCCGCCATGTTCTCTATTTCTGAGACAGTCCCATGACTTCTAGGAAGTTCCTGATTGGTTGTGCCTCAAGCACTTTTGGAATGCAAAAAATGCGTCGCAGACGCTGTTGTACCGGCATGCACGTAACGACGCGACTAGCCGACGGCGGTTTGTCTGCGACTGCGTGTTTTTAATATCAAACGTGTTTGATATTCTACGACGCATTAAAAACTGGATAAAGACTGCCCTCAAGACAAGCGTCGCGTCGCAAGGGGGCATACACGTAACGACTCAGAGTTGCTGTCGCGTCTTAGACATTAAAACTCACGTCGTTACGTGTATGCCTGGCTTAAGTAATGGAGTTAGACAAGGAGTTGCTGCTTATGGATTTTGAGATTGACCAATCATTTTGTCTTGATGCGCCTCTGAGCTTGGTTTCCAAGGATATAGGCGCAATAGAAGTTATCTTATTATTATTATTATCTATTTATTGACAATCTTTCTCAATGGGAAACATATATTTTGCTATAATATGAACACATTAAAACACGTTAGAATGCTTGTACGGTGGGTAATCGAAACGTTTTCCTTAGGGGCTCGATTCCCCAGGCTTGATTCGGAGTTTGGGACAGTGTCGCATAGGGATTACTCAAATTTGTTAGACAGACGCCTACTGTGTTCTAATCTCCTGACTATATCGCGCCTTCGTGAACTCGCTGATATACAGATTGAGCAGATTCGGAGATTCCATAGAACATTCTTGAAAAGCCTACTGTTATATGGAGAAGTTGGCAGACAAAGTGTGATAATAATTATACAAAATAGAATGATAAAATTTTTTGGGTATACTTAATTGACGGCAAACAAAGCAAGCTATCTAGTATTACGTTTAGACACAGGTAATTTTAAATCAAAATGGATTAAAAAAATCAAGAGTATCATTGATGGACGTGGACTATCTATCATGTGGCATGCTCATGGAATTGTAAATATAAAATGGTTGAAGCATACCCTAGAACTTAAAATGAAACACACAAACAGACAAACATGGCACAATGAAATTCATGTATATAGGCTGTGTTCAAATTACAGAATATTTAAAAATGAAATAGGGCTCGAGAAGTATTAAATCTACTGAAGCTCTAATGACAGAATAAATTTATGTAAATTTTGTTGTGGAATCACAAATTACCTATTTCTGTTGGTCAGTACCTCCCTAAAATGCTCAGAAGCTCTGTCATTTATACAACAATAGAGACCAAGGTGATGTATATCATTATGTACTTCTAATCACCAGTAGAAGAAATATCAAAATACATAAAGAAATACTTTAGAATCAGACCTAATACTTTGAAAATGAACCAGTTGTTTAATGTACATGATGTGAAACAGTTGACAGATCTTTCCAGATTTATTAATGTAATCATGTCAAAGTTTGTCTAACTAACAAATGTCCTGTACAAATTGTTAATTGCGTAGACAAAACATAGTAGCTTATAGTTAATTTACTAGTCATATAATTACATGTAAATGAGTTCAAACTGTGCAATACATGTATAAATACTAAAATACGTGGTTTATTTTATTTTACACTATTTTACATCATTTGGTTTGCATTGCTGATTATAAAATTATTGAAAATACTTAATGCAGTAAGGTCACTGAACGTTTTATGCATTGTGTTTATGTTGTACATACTGTAAATATGATTTATACAATATAAGTCTAGATGTTCTTAAGAATACAATATGTTCTATTAAAATGTACTGTACAGAGAACAATTCTCTCATACTCCGCAAGGGGTCGTAGAGAAATAAAACTCATTGTCTTACGGTGGCGTCACATAGCGGAGTTTACCATAACTGCGTAAACAAGATGCATTTTCAGGAATCGATAGGGATAGCACATTTAAAAAACGAGGAACCGTGCAGCTGTTGTTAATAGTAGCAACACTCGATAAATCTACATGTACTTTCTAAGAGAAAACGAGACTGGAATCCCAACAACTTGGCAGTTCTACTGATTATAATTGATAAAATTTAAGTTCTTATATATATCGCAGTATGTAGTCCTTTCGAATGTTCAAAGCGTTTTACACTTGTTACAACTAACAAGCCATGATCAGCGCCCTCACAACCACCTGCAAAAAGATCTGGCGGACAGGAGAATGACCCACACCATGGACCCAGTGCTTAGTCATCACGCATCCCAAAAAGGCAATTTAGAGCTGTGCCAGAACTACCGCACGGTCAGCCTCATCAGTCAAATCAAATTTATTTATACACCACATATTCAAAGCAGATTCAGGGGTGTTTATAAACTAAAACATGATGTAAGAATACATTACGTTGTCGTTATAATATTACAATACATGGGTTACATATGCTAACACAAATACACATTTCGATTACTAGGTGGGCCAAATCACCCCATCAAAGTCATGTTGAAGATCATACTAAATAGACTGAAGCCGCAGGGGGAAGATATCATCGCTGAAGAACAGGCTGGATTTAGGGCAGGTATGAGCACCAAGTCTTCATAGGCTTGAAGAAGGCATTCTACATGGTCTGACATGCAGCATGGACGTACAACATTAGTACCCATCTTTTCAGGGTCACAAAACAGCAACTAAACAAAGCCACCAGCACAGTCCTCGCCAATGACAAGATAGGCAAGAGGTTCCGCACAACTGTCATAGTTAGACAAGGTTGTCTAGTCTCGCCAACTCTCTTGAACATCTTATTCGAGTGAATAATAACCGATGCACTGGACGATCATGCTGGGCAATCAGCGTAGGAATGAAAACAATCACCAACCTACATTTTGCGGATGATATTGATGGCTTGGCGGGCGAAGAACAATAACTCGTCAACCTGTTGTGTCGCCTTGATGAAACGTCTGCAGCTTTTGGCATGGTGATAGGTGCCTAGAAAAACCAAGCTGGTGACCAACAACTCCAATGGCATCAAGACAGAAATCAAAGCAAGTGG
The DNA here is from genome assembly GCA_020002185.1 of Paraescarpia echinospica. Lineage (NCBI taxonomy): Eukaryota > Metazoa > Annelida > Polychaeta > Sabellida > Siboglinidae > Paraescarpia > Paraescarpia echinospica. The sequence continues at coordinate 33,845,814 of CM034543.1, read as the reverse complement.
CCGAAAGCTTGATACAGTATCCAACCTCAAATACCTGGGTGCATATGTCTAGAACAACAATAACATCTTAGTCGTCCCCAAAATCAGATTGATGCGCTTCCTCGTGATGCCAAACTGTCTTTGCGCTTGCGAGACGTGGACCATTACAGCAGACCTGCAAAGTAGAATCCAGGCCATGGAAATGAGATGCCACCGCAAGACCCAGCGAATCTCATACAAGGACCATATCATCAACGAAGAAGTCCGCAACAGAATCATGCAAGCCATTGGACCGTTTGAAGATCTGGTGACATTATTTTGTAACAGAAAACGTAGCAAAACTAACAAAATAATTAATAACGGCGTAACGTAATGGCTATAGTACCAGATAAAACCAAACCAAACTACCACGAGTTGAACATACCGATCCTGCAATGTAAACCCCATAGCACACTAACCATCTATAAAGAATTTATTTCAAACGGCAGATGTAACTGAAACACAACTTTCAAAAAGCGAAAGCAAAATACGCTTGAATGTTACCAAGTAGCGCATCCTAGCAACCATCCATCCTCATACTCAAAGCGTTACGGCGTTGTTTTACGGCATTTCCACTGGATAAATCTTCTAAAAAGACACTTTCAACTATAGAACACTTTCAACAAGAAGAAAAATACATACACGTACAGTGGGGGTGGATGTTGGATTAGCCCCCAATATTTCAGAAAGGGGCCCATTTTTAGATGCAATTTGATTTTTTGGTGAGCATCAAGGTGGTTTGGCGAGCCTCAAGGGGGTGTAAGTCGAGTTTTTAGAGAGCATCGTGATGTGTTTTTGGCGAGCCTCATGGGGGATGCAATTGAAGATTTCTGGTGAGCTTCACCAATTTTGAACGTCGCCACGCGAAAAATATTCAACAGCTCTCCCACCTCATTCTTCCGACGATTTCATGATCAGACAGCAGAGTGGTGCTGAAGCCCTGGTTCAGCTCACCCAATCCCCCAACCCACCCACATCCCGCACATAAGAAAAAAAGAGGAATGCGTGTCCTTCTTTATCTCTCGAGGCATTGTTGATAGCGCGCAATGGCGACGCACTGTGACGGTTCTTTATTTCCCAAATTTTATTCGTGTAGAATTGCGTTTGCGACGACGTCATAAAACGGATATTAGGTGTAGAAATGACAGTTTCTTATATCGAAGCGGACCGATACACGTCAGAACACTTCGTTTGCTCTCACGCTGTTGTTGTTTGCATATACCTAACCGTTCCTTCCCATGACAACGTCAGCTTCGTTTTCTTACTGACCATCCATGCTATGCAATAAATGTCAGTTTATTTTCCTCGACAAGCAAACTAAAAGTAATAAATGCACACATTTGCGAACTCATAGATTAAAAAAACAATAAACAATATTCATGAGTCAAAATCACCTCGTTTTTCAAAACGTTGCTTTTTAAAAGTCTGTATGAATAAAACGCTATTGAAGATATTTCAACACATGAGTTGTCACTTTAAAACATGATCTGTGGAATCCAAAAGGTACAAAACTCCACTTTCACAATGTTGCAACTGAATACCCGCTTCTTCGAGGTCGCATTTGTCAGTGTTTTCGACCTGTCCGCCAGGTGGTGCTATCGGCTTTAAAGGCAACATGTGTTTATAAAAGCCGACTTCGGCAAGATCCATTCAACAAACACATACCTTATTTAATTTAAGACTCAAAGGACATATAGTCGGTTAGAACGATGTATTATTGATTGGTGGCACCGGCTACATTGCTTTACCCGAATGTTGAAATAATACAAGTGCTCTGACGTGTTCTACATCTGGTTATCGCAAACATAATTGACAAACTACTCCCACTGTTATAATGTAACAGATGATCAGCTAGCTAACACGGTTGTTCTGATGTTAGAAGAACTCGTGTAGAATAGTATTCACAAACACCCAAACCCCCCACATCCACCCACCCACACGCACGAACACACACACGCACACACACACACATCACACACACACACATATATATACACACACACACACACACACACACACACACACACACACACACACACACACACACACACACACACACACACACACACACACACACGTGCACACACGCGCGCATGCGTGGACACTTACTCACTCACTCATTTAGAACATTCATATCTAACGAAGCGGAAAGTGGAGAAATGACGATGCCTACCAGTACACATTCACATTGTGAAAACAACTGTGGTTTTTTTCCTCAAAAGCATAAACTGTCGCATATTTGTTAATACTATTGTGTTTGCAATCCAATGCTAGTTCACTAGAGAATATCAATCAGTGCCTGGAGCCCAAGCAGCCGCAGTTGTGTCAATACACGGAGAACAAAAGACTATTGATTTAAATATCAGCACAATGATTGTTCAATCACTGGTCGCACTTCTGTGTTTGGTTTCTTATCTAGTCCTTGCTGGAGTTTCAGTTGTCGACATATCCTGATAGTTATATGTGGTATAAATAGCCAGAACATGAAGCGGCAGATCAAACTGCATCTGGTAGGCAGTGAGAAAGACGAGAAGATTAAACAGGTGAGTTGTTATTATTTGTAACATTATTTTTATGGATTGTTGTCTTGCGCGCATGAGTGCATGTTCGTGTTTGTGTGCGTGTGTGAGTGTGTGCGTGTGCGTGTGTGTGTGTACAAAATTTTGAAAGGCCCTGAGGACTAGATGTCGCCTTGTATAAGAAATACCTTTTACATAGTTAATAAATCATGTTATTTGTTTGTATTACATAAAATATGTTTAATATGAAATAAACGTTAAATGTGTAGCATCCTGGCGTATTATTATTATAAAATATCATCATGTACAATGCATCATATAGCTTAAGTGCACTTTGTTATGTTTAAGGTATAGTATTTATAAAATATCATCATATACAATGCATTATATAGCTTAAGTGCACTTTGTGATGTTTAATGTATAGTATTTATAAAATATCATACTATACAATGCATCATATAGCTTAAGTGCACTTTGTGATGTTTAATGTATAGCATTTATAAAATATCATCATATACAATGCATCATATAGCTTAAGTGCACTTTGTGATGTTTAATGTATAGTATTTATAAAATATCATTATATACAATGCATCATATAGCTTAAGTGCACTTTGAAATAGTCTTACAAGTATTGCAATACCTTTACGTAATTCTATGTTGTTTCTAAACATATGCACTATTCAAAATGAATTTTAACTATATGTATATACAATAATTTAAAAAGGTATAGAACATAATTGCGTCGTTTGGGGCACTTATGCATACATGCCTAAACATGCACATGTATCAGCAGTTGCTAACCTTTCTTGGCTGCGAATAAAAATTCCGCTCACAGTTCTTCTGGCGACTCGTACTTTCAAACAGTAAACTAAATAAGTATAACATAAATATAAATGAGAACATTGATTAAACGTGTTTGCTTAACACCGATGAATCACCACACCAGCGCAGGTAATTTGTATTGTTTATCGACGTAATACAATTCTTATGTAGTTCGAATGTAGCGCGATATCCAGTCTTTATGATTGCTCCTGGTGCTTTACGATTCATTCCATGGTATATCTGTTCATCTCGACTCCTCTGTGAAGCATTAAGCCACACTGCAATTACTGCGCTAAACATATATTCATATACGTACAGTGTATATATATATATATATATATATACTGTACGTATATGAATATTTTTTTTGGCGCAGTAATTGCAGTGGCTTAATGCTTCACAGAGGAGTCGAGATGATATATATATATATACATATATATATACATACATGTATATATATTATATATATATATATATATACATGCATATATATATATATGTATATATTATGTATATATGTATATACATATATATTATATATATATATATATATATATGTATATATATATATATATATATATATATATAGTATTATTCATTTAAATCGTAACTAATTAGAGGATATACATATATATATATATATATATATGTATATATATATATATATATATATGTATATCCACAACTGATTATTGCGGCCAGTTACGCATTTATAGAGCTGAATGAAGTGGTGCAACACGTAATTTATATAAATTGTTGTTCATAATAATATAATGTTGCTGCGTATAATAGTATACAAGCCATTTACGATCTTTGCCCTACATTTATATATCGATTGTGTCTTCCATTTGACGTTTAATCTTAATTAGGCCACCTAGGCCAATGTTCTCTAGATAAGGTCTGACGCACCGTTCTTACTGTTGACACTTCTGTCAATGCATCACCTAACCCCCGATTCCTTGGAAACCCGTCTCAAGATACGGCAGTGGAACGATAGATAGTACTATTTGTAAAGGCTATCTAGGTTGCACGTATTGATTATAGAGGTCACTGTCATCAATTTAATGGAACATCATTTGTCTATAGGCCTACATAATGTCAGCGCGAAGCACAAACAATTTTTCGTTATACTGCTTTCAAAGCTGATCCAGAGAAAACATTACGTACGATTATTGTATTGTATACTGTTCTTACAGAACGTTAATTGTAAGGTGCATGTAGCTTCATCATAAAGTTAATTAATAGACTATTAATCCCAACATAAGAATCTCCATGAGAGTGTGTGGCCTACATTGCTACATGGGTGTGCAACACGGAGACACACGTACTTATCTGCCCCTTCAACACGAAATGAATACCATTGCACCGACACATACATTGAGATAGAGTCCAAAATGAAATCAGGGGATCGACGAGTTAGTTTTGGGATTTTAACTGCAGCTAAGAAAGTATTACATAAACTATATAATTATAATGTTTCACTGACAACGTTCTATAGATACTCACACATGTTTTGAAGTAGAATACTTTCAAACGAACATGTAAATCATCAAACTTTTGGGCATGATTTCTATGAGTGATTCTATACCAGTAAATACTATTGTAAATACCAGTTGAAAAATTATGCAATTTTGCACACGTTTAAAATAGCACAATATCGTTGGTGCCCGTGGAAAACACATGTTCTCTAGATTCACGTGGTACCAATAAATAGACAACGTTGATGGTGCTGATGCCATTTTCTGGTAGAAGGGCACACCTTATAGCAGCAGCATAATCAAGCTCGTGGACTTACCGCATTACAATGACGAGGTCCTACATATTACAGTTACTGGAAACGATTATCAAAATGTCATATACACACTGTATTAAGAAACGTTCACATTGCAAAAATGTAATTTAACGAATTTAACAATCCAGAGCTAGACGCAAGCAAATACAAAAACAGTGTAGCTGAATAGCTTTAAAGAAAAGCCGGTGGCACCAAGCTAATGGCAACCACAAATACAACAAAATATATGACCTATCCATCGTCACCAGTGCCGCGAGACGCGGTACACAAATAGTCAGAGCTACAAAGTATTGAACAACAAGCGGATATCTACTGCTTTTCATGATAATAATAATAATTAATAATAACAATAACAATAATACTACAAATAATAATAACTTTATTTAGACACTAAAATCCAAAGTAGAACTCTGTTCAGTAGTGTTGACATTAGTCGTTAGAAATTATAAGAAATAAATATAATAATAATACAAGTAAAACATATGCGGTACACATGCCACCTGAAGAAGAAGAAGAAAAAGAAGACGAAGACGAAGAAGAAGGCAACGACGAAGAAGACATAAACGAAGAAGAATTGATATAACTAGATGTTGACTACTAAGCCAAAGTGCAGCTTAGACCATATTCCAAACAGGTCATTAGGTCACATGGCATTTATTATATTTATTTATTTATTGTTGCCTTATCTAAGATACACACTCGTTAGAGTAATCTTCAGCATTTTATCATCGAAGTACAATAGACGAAGTTGCGTTCCTTTGAAATGGCCGCTGATAAACGGTGTCAAGGTTGTCGAGTAAACGTATGTTGAGAAGGTGAATCACGTTGAAGTCCAACACGCCTCAAGACAAGGTATCTGGATGAGTAAGCAAGGCAGTTATCGACAAGAACCAGTTTATGGAGGAAGTTCCACTACGCGTGCAACGAACCCAATCCTGCATAGACTTTGTAGTATAAACTCTTTGAGTAATATAGCGTATTAAATGCTCTTCTAATCGCAGCGTTTGCAACAGTTTATGAAACGAATAATGTGATTTGTGGTCGTTGCATATTCGTTTCGTTTTTGACAAGTAAGCATCAATTCTTTTGACAATCGTCCCAATAACGTGTTTTAATTCCATTGAATAATTTTGTGTGTGTGTGTGTGTGTGTGTGTGTGTGTGTACGTGCGCGTGTGTGTACGTGGTGGTGAGGGCGTGCATATGTGAGGGCACGTTTGTGGCAGAGGACAAGTCTGCGCGTGTGTGTGCGTGTGTGTGTGCGTGTGTGTGTGTGCGTGTGTGTGTGTGTGTGTGTGTGTGCGTGCTTGCGTGTGCGTGCGTGCGTATGCGTGCGTATGCGTGTATATGGTGGTGCGTGCGTGCGGGTTTGTTTGTGTGCGTGCGTGCATGCGTACATGCGTGCATGCGTGCGTGTGTGCATGCGTGCACACATGCTTGCGTGACTGCGTGTGCGTGCGTGCGTGCGTGTGTGCATGTATGTGTGCGCGCGTGTGCGTTTATGTGGTGGTGCGTGCGCGTGTGCGTGCACGTACGTGAGAAAGAACAAGTGCATGTATGTGCGTGGGGTGTACGTGCAGCAATGACAATATATTCGCTCGAGCGTCACGGTGTGCGTGTGCTGCGTGAGGGAGCGTGCGTGCGTGCGTTTATGTGCGTGCTCATGCGCGTTCGTGTGTATGGATGTACGTGTATAAGTGTAGGCCTCTAGGATCATGGTACATTTTGTTTTTTCCGATGCACGTAATTATTATTATTGTGCCACCAACCACTCAGGCATGAACTACAACCGCTACCTAAACGACGTGGGCAGAGCACGGTGTTCTAACCCGCTGCGATTGGCAGGTAAGTACCATCGGATGCAACGTATTGTCACGTAAAATATTAATAATAACCATAGGGTCCAAACTAATGTTATGTACAAAATATACTTCAATGCACACCCATGTTAAGGAGCAAATATATTGTATACAGTATTTTGTAGACCTTCTGGTCCCAAGTGGTTTTCTTTGCAACACAAATATTATGACAAAGTTGTAAAAGGTAAGTAAAGGTAAGTTCTTCTATAGTGCTGTATCCAGTCCTTGGGACTGCTCAAAGCGCTTTACACTTTACTCCCTGGCAAACCTGTTCAATCGAACACCATCTCGATTTCTCTGGGAAGCATTCAGCCACGCTGCAATTAATGCGCGAAGATTATTCGTACACAGATATCCACCACTGTCCATAGCCAGGTACTCATTCATACAGCTGAGTGAATTCGTCTATTGTCTTAGTGAGGACTCTATGCGCGAAAAAGTGATATGACGGGTGCCCTGCCGCGCTAACAATATAATGCACCTGTGTAAATATTATTGGTAAACCAATGCTTGACGGAGGTTACGCGCATAATTACGATTTTGACGTTAGTTTCTAAGGTAGATTCTCACCTACCAGGGGCGGATCCAGAAATCGAATCGGGGGGGGGGGCACAAAAACTTACACGGGCGGTAGAACCAAATGGTGTAGTCGAAATGTTGTAGCTGCCGCGCCGCCGTAATTTCAGCCGCTCGGCTGGAATGGTGATATCGGAACGCGGGGGGGGGGGGGTATTGTTGAAAATGTTTCGCCGCCGCGTAGTCGTCACTTCAGCTTATTATTATAACCTGAACACATTTCAAACGGTCTAGGGGGAACGGTCGCGTGGGCCTATTACAAAAGGTCTGCCGATACGCCGAATTCATAAGGTCTAGAGGGGCACGTGCCCCAGGCCCCCCTGGATCCGCCCATGCCTACCGCCATCACACCATGAGAAGCGTAGATCTACCGTTTTTTGTGCAATACTACTTGACACCTCTGCATACATGAACATAATAAATACCACCAATTAAAACGGAAAGAGACAAAGTAGAACTGCATTGTACAGTTTCCCCCAATGTATATGCTTTATAAAAATGTGCATATTATCAAAAATAGATAAGCGTGCGAAAAATGAACAACTCGGAACACGTCCCAAACAGGAAATCCTACAGTCGCTGGCATCCTCACGGCTCTTCCTGTCCCGACGATCTTGGTATCATTTCAAAGGATGCACATTGTGTTATTCTAGCATCATCTAGATTTTTTCAATCATGCCATTTTCGGTGTTCTGTACGGTTCCGAACGATATTGGCAGTGGGTACTCAGAACACTAATCATCCGATCGTGGCGCTGTTTTCCTCATTTGCATAGGTTCAGACACGCACACTTCACAATTCCTTGATTTCATGGTATAAGCTCCACCCACTTTTAAACCGTGGCGAAACTGATGTGCTTTGATCGCAGCGAAACCTATATATATATATAATTATACACACACACACACACATATATATATATATATATATATATATATATATATATATATATGTGTGTGTATATATCTACGTCGGCGTGACGTCACAATAACGTATGCCAACCAACGTGTCAAAATTCTTTGCGTTGATTGGCTGATATACGTGATTGTGACGTCACGCTTTCTTTGTGTATGGCATCAAAGCAATTAGATACCAAGCATAGTCACTGTATGCAATAACAACAAAGCAATTATATACCTGTTTGCTTTGATGTAATTTTACCAGCCGCTTGAAAGTGGGTGGAATTTACACCACGAAATCAGGTAGTGGTGCCTCAATCGGTAGATTGGTGAACTGTGTCGACGAACCAACATCGTTCGCAGTGTCTAAGACACCGGAATGGGCACGGTTGTAGGTCCATTTTTAGTTAATGTTAGGAATTAGTATCAGGAAACCAATTATATGTTTGAATAGCAGAACACGTAAACTTTCAAACGATATCAAGATAGTTAGGATCCGACGAACCGTAATGGTACTAGCAGTCATTCAAAAAAGCGTTTTTGGATCGCGTTTGACAGTTGTTATTTTTTCGCTCGCTTATCTATTTTTGATACTATTCATTGTAAGCATAAATTTGTAATGCGTTGTTAGTAACTAACGAAATATTGGCATAGTAAATGTGAAACCCATTTCTGTAACAATAAACAGGACGAATTTATACTCTTTAAAAATATATGATCATTTTTTTATATTTCTTAAAATAACTGAACTTGTTGTATAATCGTGTAGAGAATTCCAGACACATTCTGAGGAAGGTGGTCGTTGTTCTTTTCTTTCGATGGACAGCTGCCCAGGCGGTGTCTGCAAGTGGTTCGACTGTATCGCTGGCTGGCGGAATGCCGAACCCAGACATGTTCCCTTTCAAGGAGTTCTTAATAAAACTCAGGTATGTTACACGTCAATACAATGCTTGCTGGCGGAAGATGACGTCATTGTGGAAGACAACTAATTAAAATATTCACCTGCCATGCATGTGCTCAAACGCAATGTCAATAATAACGTGTGTTATATACGTGCAGTGTTAAATGCGTATTTGCCTCTTTCCTTTCAACAGCTATTGCAACTGAACTTTCTGCTGCTTTCAGACTACTGTCATTCCCTTTTCACAGTATTACCTTTAATGATTCTGGATATCACGAAATGTCTAGATGTGTAACATTGTTTAGCATCGGTTCGTGACTCGGTCTCACACTCAATACCACTTCTCGGGTCTTTGCATTGCATTTCTGTCCTGTAGCGTATCATTTTAAAGGTCAATACTAATATCTACCTGCTCTTTCATGTACGCAACCAGGATATTTATATTCAGTGCTTACGCTTATAAGATAGCCTATTCAGCTGAGTTCAGCTGGTTCCCTTATGATTCGATGCCCATCTGAGTTTGGTTTCCGAAGATTTAGGCGCAACAGACATTACGTTATTATTATTATTTTATAGGGATGGCAGCGAGATTACTCTGGAAGGAAAGAAGTTGAAACAGGCGCTACAATACGGACAGTCGTCGGGGTAAGCTACAGCAGGGTGGCGGTGTTGTGGCCCCTTTATCAATATCTCGTCACGTGACGTGTAATACTCACACACCCTTCACACACCCTCACACACACGCACGCAGATACGCACGCGCGCGCGCACACACGCACGCACACACGCACACACGCACACACGCACACACACAAACACACATACACTGTGTATCTGGTTGAACTTTCTGTCTGTCTGTTTTCATGTGTCACCTTGTCTTCTATTTTCCACCTTTCTTTTTTTCCCTACCTTTCTATTCATTTTCTATCCTTTCTCTTTTCTCTTCCTAACTCGCACTCTCTCCCCTTTTCTCCCTAACCACCAGTTTCTCTCCCTTCTCTCCGGAATAACACCCACGTCATCCCTCCATTCTTTTCTACGCCAGTATGTACCGTTTCCTCTCCGACCCACTAGTCTCTTTCCCTTCTGAATTTGTTCAGTCAAATGTCTCCGTTTTTACCGCAGTCTCCCAGATCTGCTAGGATGGCTGACCAAGTTTCAAGAGCTACAGCATTGTCCTCCCAGATGGCGCCACCCGCCACAAGATGGCGGCACCATGGTGTGCGTCACAGCTGGTTCCCAAGACGCTCTGTCTAAGGTCGGGACCAGTCTAGACGAAACAAAATACATTGCCGTCAGATGGAGTCGCAGTTTTGCACATATGCATTTCTGTTGATTGTGCTCAAGAAAAACAATCTACTTGCAGCCGTCTTCTGAGTATTTTGCCACACCATCAGCTTTGTTAAATTGTTCTCCTGTCTTATTCTGGGCATTTATATACAAAATGTATAAATCAGTTTGTTCACGTTTTGTCGGAGTTTCTGTGGTTTTACATTTCATGCAAAAAAAAACACTTTCGCAACAATAGTGTACAGAAATGGGATACGTTGTTCATCCTAGATCCGTGTGTGCGTGTTCGTCTGCCAATGGTTGAATTACGAGCCCTTGTACTGTCTGATGTTGTGATGTAAACGAATGTTTCCCGTTTCAGTGCTTTGAGATGATGGTAAATCGCGGGGACACCGTCATTGTGGAGAATCCCACCTACAGTGGCGCTCTAATGGCGGTAGGTTTTGTTGTTTGTTAGGAAGCGAACATTTATACTACAACTAAGCTATTCTCTGATAATGTTAAAGGGAAATAAAAGGTAACCGTGTGGGCTTATACACCTAAGGCTTAAAGGTGCTCAATCAGTTCGGTCATTTGCAACTACAACCAACAATATCACGCCTGTGGTTTACTCCGAATTTATTTTAAAAGTGGGAGATTCTAGTGTGACCTCACAGTTCCCGATACCTGACATATTGAGACACGCCCCCGATGCTTGACCAATAAGCGCCTGGAACTTCTTTGACCATGACGCTGCGGTGACTCATTGAATGCCCTTGTTTCCTCAACAGGTATATAAATACGCCAAAACAAATTCGGCGACGCAAACTAGAGTATTATTCTCAGTTTGACGACTTGTATTCTGATAAACTGCTGACATGATATTCTTGATTGTAGTTGCTAATGGTCAGTTCGTATTAACTTTTTTTTAAATGCACAGGCCCCAAAATATGCCTTTCGTTTCCCATTAATAAGAAATATATTCAATAAAAACGAACTATAGACCTACTGAAGAATGTACAGAAATCTGAGTTTGTTACAGCTTCGACCGTTGGGATGTCGCTGGGTCGCCGTGGATACGGACAGGTTTGGTATGATCCCGGAATCACTGAGACAAACACTTTCAAGATGGGAGCCGTCGGATGCTAACAACGTGGAGTCAGACATCCCTAAGTTTATGTATCTCAACCCGACTGGAAGCAATCCAACCGGCATGAGTATGTCCCTAGAGAGGAAGAGAGAACTCTATCAGGTATCATGTCTGTGCAATCTTATGCGAACACATACACGCATGCACGCTCGCACGCTCGCACGCACGCACACACGCACACACGCACACACGCACTCACGCACACACGCGCACACGCGCACACGCGCACACGCGCACACGCGCACACACGCACACACGCACACACGCTCACACGCCCACACGCCCACACACACACACATTCTCTCTCTCTCTCTCTCTCTCTCTCTCTCTCTCTCTCTCTCTCTCGCTCTCTCTCTCTCTCTCACACACACGCACACACGCACACACGCACACACGCACACACGCACACACGCACACACGCACACACGCACACATACACACACACACACACACACGCTGAATGTGTAACAAGTCGAATAAGCCGAATAAGTCGAATAAGTCGAATTGTAATACATCTCGATGTCATTACAGTTTACAAGGCCAACTACCAGCTTCCTGACAATGGGACATACACAGTTACAACACGTGCAGTTATTTGTGGTTGGTAGTTTATTCGAAACACTGAGAGCTAGAAACCAAAAATGGACGTGAAAACGTAATCCCTGTGTTGTCTTCAGCTGGTGTCTGGTCTGCTGTAGTTGTTAATGCATAGCGAAGTGACACCACAGAGTTATTGCTTGCAGCTGGCCAGGGAATACGACCTGATTATCTTGGAAGATGATCCCTACTATTTCATACAATTCACCGAGGTAGGTATGAAAAGATGATCCACTAACGCCTTCATGTAACCTAATTTCTCGTTCTGAATTGATATATAAATAAGTCGTGTAATCTTATGTTAGGGCCAATGTCCAAAAAAGTGTACAAATGGGATTTTGCAGGTACAAAAATAAATGTTTGATTCTCAGCGATTAAGTTATATTTACTTATTGTACATATAAAAACGCATATTTTCTCTAAATAGTTCAATGTAATATGAGTTACTTTTGTTATGACAGCTACTTGAAGTCAATCTTGATTTTTATCGCGTCTCCAGCGTCATCGACGAAAAATTACTATATTTATACTATACACAGGTGTCTTACAAGGGTCTATTTTAGGACCCCTTCGATTTATTATATATATTAATGACATAATATTTTCAAGTGATCATTTTAAATTCATAATGTATGCAGACGACACCACTCTTTTTAGTACATTGAATAAATTCCAATCTCCAGATGGCCAAGTCCAAAATCAAAACATAAAAAAAAGAATTAGAAAATATATGCAGGTGGCTAAAGGCAAACAAACTTTCTGTTAGCATTAAAAAAACTAAATTCATGGTATTTTACATGCCCCAAAAGGAAATTGAACTTCCTAAAATAGAAATAGATGAGACAAATATTGAACGTGTATATGATTTTAATTTTTTAGGTATCACCATAAACCAACACCTAAATTGGGACAGCCATATAAACAAGACTAAATAAAATCAATAAAATAATTGGAATTTTAAATAAACTTTAAAATGTATTACCTAAGAATATATTATCTATAATGTATAATTCGCTCATTCTTCCCAAGATTGATTATGACATATTGGTGTGGGATTATCAAGCCCACCGCATTTTTAAACTTCAAAAGAAAGCAGTGCGAATAGTTACTTCAAGTAAATACAATTCTCAAACAGATCCCATCTTCAAAGAATGTAAATTTCTTAAGCTGGATGACATCTATAAACTCCAACAGCTCAAATGTTATTACAAATTGATCAACAAGCTTATACCAGAATACTTCCGTCGTATTCCATACACGTACAACTTTGCAATTCATCAATACAACACACGTGGTAAAAACAACTTATTTATTCCCAGAGTTAATCATCAATATGCAAAAACGTACATCAGACACAACATTATACAAACTGTTAACAATACTCCAAATATCATCCTTGATAAAATTTCTACACATAGTTCATATGGTTTTTCCACTTATACAAAAAAATACTTTATCAAGAATTATGAATCATGTTGTCATATTTCTAACTGTTACATATGTCATTCTTAAATTAGACATGACTTTGCATTTGTTTAAACTAATTTATGTATATATATACTATGTATACACATATATGTATGCATATATAGTTGATCACGTGATAATCATATAATTATGTTACATCGGTGGGGTGGCTCCCATGTTAGCGGCATATAATTGTCTTAATGGGAGCCTCCCTGACCTTACAATGAATATTATATTGTAGTTTATGATGGAAGCTTATGATGGTCAAATAAATACTGTCTGTCTGTCTGTCTGTCTGTCTGTCTGTCTGTCTGTCTGTCTGTCTGTCTGTCTGTCTGTCTGTCTGTCTGTCTGTCTGTCTGTCTGTCTGTCTGTCTGTCTGTCTATACTACACTATAATAATTTGAGTATTTGAAATGACATGTAAACGGAAAAATATTATAAAATCATCTAGTATATATGCCACTTAATACTAATCAAGAGGCATAATAAAGTATTTGACTTGGAAACATTTTGTTTCCATCAAGGATACTTTGGTCATTATTATAGTATTGTGTTGTTTCATGGGAAGGTCTATTTTAAATTACCGCAGTTCTTTCAGTAACACCAGGGATCATTATTGGCTGACAAAACAAGCAGGATATGATTTTTGTATTTGTATTTCCCTCGCACGATTTAGTATGCAGGGTTTAAAGATCAAATGTATTTTCCTTCTTCAATTGCTTCTTCTTATCATTAGTCGCCGCAAACTACTTCCTGACAGGAAATGCATCCATTCTAACTGCAGACGACCGTCCCACGCATTGTGTCTTGTCCTGCGAGATGTTGCTTGTGGTAGTCCAGTTGCAACGTCTTAACGATCATGCTCCCTTTCCCCCGACTTCTTTTCACGTGACTTCCGAAGAATATTGCCCGGCTTGTCTTGACAAAATAACTGTTTTTCAAAGGCCTATTCATGTTGTCGCAGTTTTTCAATATCCTTCCCCAAAGCAGTGACTTACGTGTAGGTTCATTATTCCTGGGAATGTGTTCAGCAGATGGTGTAATAACACAATTTGTTGCGCCGGCTCATACTCCTTGTGACATTTGTGGGTGTATTTGTAGTACGTTTTTCTTCATAATTACATTTCCCACGACGATATAGTTAATTGCTATGAATGCAACATGTAAGTACTTATAGCATACATTATGAAGGGTAAGCCGTATTTACATAATGTTCTTGACGTTACGGCCAATAAATGCACAGGCGTCGGAACATTAAGGAATATTCGGGGGATGAGGTTCACCAAAAAACCTCCAGTTGCACCCGCTTGAGGCTTACCGAAAACGTCAAATTGCACCCCCTTTTGAGGCTCTCCAAAACTCTCCAATTGCACCCTCTTGAGACTCTCCAAAACATCCAACTGCACCCCCTAGGCTCTCCATAAACCTCCAATTCCACCAGTCCCTCTTGAAATGAAGCTCACCAATTGCAGTCCCCTTGACTCAATAAAACAACAGAATGCACTCTTTCCCCAAATATTGGGGGCTAATGCTATATGGCTAATGCTATATCAAGCCCCCACCAAAATATTGGGGGCTCGCCCCCCAACCCTCCCCCAGGTTCCGTCGCCTTAGAAATAGTATGTGATAGTTTTGTAATGTAAATGTAATAACTATTTGTTACAGTTATTAGTATTATTGCATGCAGGAACACACCTTCCCATAACTGCATTTCCAGTGTCAACACGTGTCCAGCGTCATCACCACGTGTAATGTCTGTATTTCTTCAAACGTATCTATCAAGTTCGCCCACATTATATTCTACTGGTATGCTAGCTGTCTTATCTTCTTTTCCAAATGTAAACTGAGAGCTCTTACATAAAGTAAATTAGGCATAAAGACAGTAACGTTTTGACAGTAACCAACGAATGACCATGTCACCACATTTTGTTTGGAAATATTCAGTTTCTTACAATATGTTCCTAACAAATCAAGACCATAACTTAGGGTACCGGTTCTAATTACTGCACTGAGATATATTTTAGTCAATTTGGCGTGTCCAGCGTCATTTAGCAGCTTTGACATCTGGGGGTCTCGCACGTCAGGTTACTCGCATATCACGTTCATTGTTTTGCTTATTAATATGTCCGCATATAACTTATACGAATAATATCGCTGTAAATACTACTGCGGTTTTTATTTACCGTATTCACGCTCGTTTCTGGTACAGTTTCATTTAAACTGAGTAAACATCGGTCCACTGCTCCCAAGTAGGTCGTCTAAGAGTCGGAAAAGCTTTTGACTGCATGGAGACGTCGACCTCTAATGCATTGACCGTCTTGATTCCTCTGGATCAAGGTATCTATGCGCTCTGAGCGGTGTTTTTCAGTTTTCGTTATGATGACGCTGGACACGCGATGACGCTGGACACGCCACCAATTTGGTTTTTCTTCTTTTGACCGAGACATATCGTGACTATTGGTAGTGCCATCGAGAGAGTTATTTATGCAGGGGGGTAGCTGGTAGGCATGAAAAGGTTAAAACGGTGTACGTTTTCTAGGTTTTTGTAGGTAGCCATTTCCGACGATGACGCTGGACACGCACTTAAAACGCCACCCTACGTTGTTTAACTTTAATGTGCTATATTTCCCTCAAATTTAGATTTAATCTCATAATTATTTTCAGGATTCCTTCGTTAACTTTGAAAGAAAATAATACATATCGAAATGCCCTACAATAGCAACGATACATTAATGTAGTGGACCAATCTAAACCGATGACGCTGGACACCCAAAAAGTGGTCATTATAGAAAACACATTGTAATGTGTTTATTTATCATTTTTTAAACTTGATTTTGTTTATGTGCACTCCCAAAATAGACCTCATTTGCACTGTGAAATCAGAAATAGAAAGTAAAGCACTGCTTTTGAATGGTAGTGCTTCCAAATTTGGAAAGGTCAATTGGACATGCCTTTTTAGCTGTTTTTGGCTCTTTACGCCCACATTTTGCCATTTTAATAATTAATAAGGCGGGAAAACTATATAATTATGTCCTGAAATCTCTTACTGAGTCCAATCTTTGGCGACATTTCCGTAAGCATGACATTATAGTTCACGGTGTGAGAAACAAAAGACACGATTTTACCAACTATACACGTTTTGGGACATTGGCCCATTAGAAACTTATTTTGTAGTAGTATAGTTACAGAGGCGCGGTAGCGTAGTGTTTGGCTAGCACATCTGTTTTATATGTCAGAATTCTTGGTTCAACACAAACAACAGGCAAGTTAGATTTAGTGTAAAACCTGGCTCTCATCTTTGTGACTGTGTATCCCCCAAGATTCCAATGATCGCGTTAATATCGTACCTGTCTCGGTGTTTGGAATACATACAATAACCACAGATGAAGACAAGTTGGCACCCAGGCAGTGACTACTGTCAGTACAGTACCGGTTTGAGGACAATGTCCTGTATGAGGCCTCATAAGACCAACAGATGTTAGCAACCACAACGTTCAGGCTAGTCAGTTAATACTTGCATAGTGTTAGAAACAAACAAGGACAGAAGAAAATCCGACTGTTGTTTTGTAAGTGTGTTTCTTTCTTGGTTTATGATCTATCATCCTACTGTCAGGGGGCGGGTACTAATACCAGGCACAAACGAAGATATTGACTTCTTTTTTTAAACGTTCTGGTAGTTCGTTCCAATGGCGGAGAACTAGCGGTTTATTTAACTGTTTACAATTACAAATGTTTTACGTAATAATTATACACTTTAAGCGAGGTGGCATGTTCAAAACTATAACAGAACATAAATACTATTGTTGGATGTTTTAAAAATATATATACACCGTACAAAATCTTTTCAGATGCGGGTTCCAAGCTTCCTCTCCCTCGATACCGATGGTCGGGTTATTCGATTTGATTCCTTTTCAAAGATGCTGTCTGCTGGGTATGTTTCACAGTTTGAATAATGGTAACACACTTTCATACCTCACTATGGCGAAGACAGCCCCTCGGTTGGCTGGAATTCACTTATGAATGTCTCATGACAGACTTGTTTGGCATGGTTAGTAATTGTACATTTGACTATACAATCGTTTCCATGTCTTGTTGTCCAAATACCCAGAACTATTCTCAGTAGTTGGCTGATCAATAATGTTTGTTCAAGGCAACCTACATTTATTATACATATCACACAACATGTCATAGTTTTAGAATGATTTACTTCTTCCTCCAATATGTGATCAATAATTATACTCGTTGCAACGTCTAATATGTTTTCATAAAGAACGACAGATAAAGAATAATTATGTTATGCTTATAACATCATAGGCGTCGGAACGGGGGGCTTGGGGGCTGAATCCTCAATATTTAGAGTGGGAGCTAAGCCCCCAATATGTTGTTAATTTTGTTGTTGGTTTTGGTGAGCGTCAATTGTGGTGTAGTTGGAGGCTCCCGAAAAATGTGCAAAGACACGTCCTCCTGTCATCCGAGTTGGAACGACCGAGCAGCAACTACATCATCTCGAGGTTGATCCCAAAACATCTCTAACACCACCATCCCCGTCGAATCGGGGAAAACATCCAACAGTACCCCCTTGAACACCGCGAAAAACCTTCAACAATACCTGGGCACTTACGTTTGTTCACATAACATGACATTGTGCTTCCCTACTAACTCTAGGCCGTTGGTGCTGTGTTTGAAAACGGAGAGTGTGGTTGTTTGAATGACCTGGGACCACGTGTGTTTGCAGACTGAGAGTGGGCTTCGTGACGGGCCCCGGGCCGCTGGTGGAGAAGATCCAGTTCCACATCATGTGTTCCGTCTTCCACGCCTCGTCTCTCTCACAGGTGGCGCTCCTCTCTAACAATCGTTTCTAGTTCGTAATATGACTACCCCTGTCTGTTAACTAGTTCAGTAGTGGATTCGTTATTTTATTTGTTTTATTTGGGCATGTGTGTGTATATGTGCGTGCGTGTGTGCGTGCGTGCGTGCCTGCGAGCGTGCGTGCGTGTTTGTTTATGTGTGAGTGGGTGCGCGCGCGCGTGTACGCCTTCGCCTACGCCTGCACATGCGTGTGTGCGTGTCATTATAAACATAATTATATTCTCTAGGTGTGCCTATCTTTTGTGGCTATCCGTAAATGATATCATGCTTCTGTGGAACGTTTGTGGACCTGTTCCCCGTAGCAACGCTTTGTAAAATGCTGCCTTGAGCACCAACTCACGGGCGGATCCATAAATCGTGTCTGGGTGGGGGGGCACAAAATACAGCAATGGTATAGTAGAAATTTTGTCGCTATTTGCACAAAAAAAATATTTTTAGTGATTATGAGATACATTTTCTCGGAGGTTGTATATCCTATCTCTCATAATGGAGCAGTCGACCTATGCTGCCCTTAGGCTTATATATATATATATATATATATATATATCAGCTAAATCCCAACGAACAACAGTATAGATATCGTTACATCCACTAAATGTAACGTACACCAAGATGGTCATATGCCGGCACTGTTTATTATTGGATAAGAATTCCGATACTCTACATGCGAATTATGCATCAAAACAGATCTATATATATATATATATATATATATATATATATCCTAAACCTGGCATAACAATTGTAGTGTTAATTACGTAATTACCATTCTGATATCGACAATAAGACGAGCCCAGGCGATTTATTTTATTTGTTAATGAATGATCACCAAGCTAGAAACCCCACAGGCTTACTTACCTAAATACCCCAACACGTCAGCCAGACGTAGACTAAAGTTACTTTATGAGTGTCCCCTTTCTCACTGACCGTTCCAGATGTTGGTTTGCGAACTGCTGCAGTTGTGGGGGGTTGAAGGCTACCTCAAGAACGCTCGCAGGTAGGTCGAAATATCACTGCCACATGGCCACAGTACAGTTGTGGGACAAGGCTGCACAGCAATAACAAGACGTAGGTAATATAACAATTTATAAACTGCAATTTTGAAGTTCTGTTCACGTTGCCCCAGGCCAAGTTCACTCGTTTAGGCTTTAGCCATCCTCGTCTACGTCAGTGCCAGCAGTACCCACTGGCTGATTGCTTTGCGAAACTCTGAATTTAATCTCATCCTATGAAATCGCTCGCTAGATCAGTTGTTGTCGGCAGGTCAGGTGGTCATAATAAAACTAATTTCAACCAACCGTGGCTCGTGTTACATACAATGTTTAGAAAATAGAAGCAATTATTCGAATACACAATACCGCTCAGCTGCTCGTGCTAATGGGCGAACGGGTCATTATATATTGGGATTCCCAGAAGTCGTGTATCCGTGTACAAATTGGGGCGGGTATTTGCGCTGTTCTCACGGGTGACGCAGTCGCGACTGGCGAAGTCAATTACTAGTTTGACTCAGCTAACTTCCGCACTTCGCGTATATGTGCCAGGGCTAGTTTTGCATGACAAACAGCCCTGGCTTGCGAGGATGGCTATTTGTTCCCCCAGCCAAATTACCAAATTGTATTTTGTTTTGTTTAAACAAACAAAATACTTGTTTTGCATCATAAAGTTGCCAAGGCCCTGGCAGCTTCGCACTGTGTTTCAGTAGTGCTGCCACCTTGCGATCAATGTAAGCATGCTTCAAAAACCTATTCGCGTCAGTGGGTCGTCGAAACTCGAAAGGTTATCTTTGTCGGGCGTTTTATAATCCCAGTGATCGCCATATATCTTATTAGTGACATATCTAACGTGAGATACACCGAAAGAACAAAATAATGTAGTACTAAAATCTGAAGAAACCGATTTCGTGCAATACCAATGGCGTCTTTAGTTTTAGAATTTAGGCGCGAAATGCGTGTTCCTCTAAGTCTAACTTCGTAAGTACTAAAGTAGTCATTTTCTAGCATTTTATTTTGTATGCACATAACTGATGAAACGACTGTTGGCAATTTAGCATATCCATCCTAAATGCAAATGCTTTTATGGATTTGTGTGTGATGATTTCAGCATCTGCACCTTCTACCAGAGCCAAAGAGATCTAGCTCTCACAGCAGCACAGAAATGGCTGACAGGTGAAATATATTTGAACTCTCTCCCTCCCTTTCTACATATATCCCCTTCCCTCTAAAATTCCCCCAGTTGAACTACTACAATGTTGTTCTTTCCTACTGTAAAGATATCATTAAATAATGAATAATTTTTAGCTAGTTTAACTGTGTTGGTTGTTAACTATTAACACTTTTGTCCAGAAGGTAACAACTCTGCCTTGGTCAGAAGTAGCATTCTTTCTGTATCATGATACTTTCTTACACATCCCAGGAAATACCTATGCTTTATTTTTAAAATTTCTTTGTATATAAGATCGCAAACATGGCCACATTGGTTAATCCAAATATGAAACCTTGAGCAACATTTTGTTGCTGTATATTTAATGGCCTTGACTTTGGGACTTTGTATCGTCCAATGAGTTTATATTCTGCAACATCTGTTATAAATTACAAAATACCAATAAAGTACATTTTCTACCATAATGATTTATCCTTTTAAATTCTCTTGCATTTTATACAGCACAGTATAATTGCTAATGAAATAATGACTAAACACGTTAAATGTCAGAAGAATGTTTTCAAAACTGATTAGTTGATTTAATTATATAAAAAAACATTTTGTTTTAAATAAGTAGTTAATTAAAATCTTTTTTGCAACCAGTGAAGTTAATGCTGCATGTAACTATATAAAAGAAATTATAAAATATTAAATACAAAAAATAGTACTATTTACTGCATCAAATTGCATATAAATAAATGAATATATAATTAAAATCAGACCAAATATATTATAGTGCTGTTTATCAAAAAGGTGTAAGCACCGTCACGAAGCAGACATTACAATGTTGATGTGTTCTGGAGAATATCGTATACAATTTTGGGATGCTCGAGGAATTGTTGTCCAATGTAAATGCATTGAAAATACAAGGAATATTTCACTCGTGTCTGACAGATTTGGCTGAGTGGCATATCCCACAGGCAGGCATGTTTCTGTGGGTCAAAGTGAAAGCCATCAAAGACACCAAGTATCTGATTGAAGTGAGGGCAGTGAAGAAACAGGTTTGTATATTGTAGTTTGGTTCATGTTTGGTTACCTGCCACTGTGAACCGGGTATTCAGTCGCAATAGCCTATTTTGCATGCGATCTAAAAATAATTGAAAAATAAAGTAATGAAAATTTTCAGTTACAAACACAATGTTGAATGTAGTATGCATTTATCCATTTTAATGCTCCCTGATTTCATACATGTAAGAATGAACATATTTATTCCGGGCATTTAAAAAATAATATAATACAATTTTTTGAAAATCTCAAATTAGACCGGTTTTGCACAAAATCTGTCTGTGACGTGTGCAGAGCACTACAAAAACTAAAATTGTACACTGATCATGACTGAGCCAAATGCAGCTGCAGTGAGTTTAATCATTCAGATTAACACCTACGCATTAGCCAGATTTAGATTAGAAGCATTTGATCATCCCAAGAGATACCCAAATTAGAAATGTCCTTCAGGAAGCTTTGAGGTTATATATAGTTTCTTGGCAATGACCGCCTGGAACAGTGGGATTAAGAATCCATTTGTTGATTGCCTTGGCAGCCTCCATGTAACCACCAGTAAATATGGATCTGAAGCATTCATTTGCCGGCACTGATCAATATTGAGTTTTGCGAATGTTGTGATTGGGTGAACATGAACTAGACAGTTTTAATGTTTTGTTGTCTTCAAATGTTGCAGTTTTTTTTATGATTTATGGTTCTCAAATGCAATGGTTGACCAGTGGGCAACAATTTTTTGGGAAATTTAATTCTGGATGAACTGATCAGACATGTGGCAGTTATACTAAGTTATCATAATCAAGTGGAAAATTTGTCAAAAAGGCAAATTATTTGTAAGTACACTCAATTACATTGCCAAAGTAATTGTAATCACTATTACAGTTATTATTACAATATTCTCAAACTATGTTATGCCTTCTACTAATATCTAATTAATAAAAAAACTCAATACATATTTATCTAGAAACACAATATAATTGTTAATAGTATCTATAGAGCACCAGGAACTAATATAGACATGTTCACTAATCAATTTGAATTGATGATCAAAAGAATTAAGAATATTAAAACAACAATATTCCTATGTGGAGATTTTAATATAGATCTGTTGAAATACAATGATAACAATTGTACAAAACATTTTGTGGAAATGCTGTTCAGTTTAGGTTTATATCCACTAATTGACAAGCCAAGCAGAATAACTGAATGCAGTGCAACTTTAATTGATAACATCTTTACAAATGAATTGAACATTGATATCATTAGTGGGTTAATGATAAATGACATAAGTGATCATCTACCTGTATTTTGTATATGTCGTTATACAAATTTAACAACAATTTCTACTAGTAAGACGTTTAGATATGTAAGAAAATTGACTGACAGCTGCAAAGAATCTCAAAAAAATGATCTTTCATTAATAAACTGGGGCAGTGTATTAAATGAAACAGATGCTGATGTGGCTTACGATATATTTGTAAATACATTCACACAAGTGTATGATAAAAATTGCCCTTTTAAGAAAATATATGCTAATACAGCTATGACACAGAACAAACCTTGGGTAACCAGAGGCTTGCAAAATGCTTGCAAAAAAAATTGTACAAACAATTTTTAAAGCTTAGGACTAAAGAAGCTGAATGTAGGTATAAAAATACAAAAATAAACTTACTTCCATTCTCCGATTTAGTGAGAAAGTGTTTTATAATAGACTGCTGGAGAAAGAAAAAAACACTATAAAAGGTACTTGGAAAGTTTTAAATGAAATTATTAAAAAAGACAACAAAACTCAAGTTACCCAAACTCATTTATTAGTAATGGTGTAACAATTACAAGTAAGACAGATGTTGCTGATGGATTCAGTAATTTCTTTGTAAATGTAGGACTGAATCTGGCTAAAGGCATTAATTTACCAAATGGCAATGTAAGTATACTTGATTATTTACAGACTACCTCTCAAAACACTATGTTCTTGGAGGGGGTAGATGGAAATGAGATAATAAATATTGTCAGCAACTTTAAAAACAAGAAGTGGACAGGATATGAACAATATAGATATGGACATTGTTAAGAAGGTTATTTCCAACATTGCGGTTCCACTTACACACATCTGTAATAGGTCTTTCAATAGTGGAGTATTTCCCAATAAAATGAAAATTGCCAAAGTGATCCCTATATTTAAAGCTGGTGAGAAAAATGTATTTACTAACTACAGACCTGTATTTCTGCTTCCACTATTCTCAAAAATCTTAGAAAAGTTATTTAATAGTAGGATAGACAAATTTATTGATAAATATAATATTTTAACTAGCAGTCAGTATGGATTTAGAACTAATATGTCTACATCAATGGCTCTTCTAGAATTAACTGAAGAAATCACATCGGCTTTAGATCAGAAAAAGTGTACTATTGGTGTTTTTATAGATTTGAAAAAAGCATTCAACACAATAGACCATAATCTGCTATTAAGTAAATTAGAAGCTTATGGAATTAGAGGTATTGCCAATGACTGGCTAAAACGTTACTTAGTTAATAGACTACAGTATGTTAGTATTGATGACTATAACTCTGAGTTACTAAAAGTGACACGTGGAGTACCCCAGGGCTCAATATTGGGTCCAAAACTCTTTTTATTGTATATAAATGATATTTGTAATATTTTATCAATACTAAAATTTATACTGTTTGCTGATGATACTAATATGTTTTGTTCCGGAAAGGATCCTGTGCAGCTCAGCAAGGATATAACCATTGAGTTACAAAAACTACATGTGCGGTTTTCAGTAAATAGGTTGTCTTTAAATGTAGCTAAAACAAACTATATGCTGTTCACAAACTGTTGCATTAATTCAAATATCGATATAAAAATTGACAATAAGAGTTTAGACAGAGTATATGTTAGTAAGTTTTTAGGAGTCTTGATCGATCATAAGCTCAACTGGAGCACGTTAGCATGATAAAATCCAAAGTGTCAAAAACAATTGCCATTATGTACAGAGCAAGATACATACTTGACAAAAACTCACTGTTCATATTATATTGTTCACTATTTCTTCCTTATATATCATACTGCTGTGACGTCTGGGGCAGCACTTTTAAAACGATTGTTCACAGTGTTTTAATTTTACAGAAGAAAGTACTCAGGCTAATATGCAATGAGACTTTTTGATGCCATAGTAATACATTATTTTAGGATTTAAGTATACTTAAACTGACTGACATAATAAAATTGAGAATTTCTATTGTAATGTTCAAGGCTAAAAATAAGATGTTGCCGTATAACCTTCAAGAATTCTTTGCTACTAACCATGATTCAATGCATTTGACACGTCAAAGTAAAAAAATGAAACACGTGTATGCTCGCACAACTTTGAAATCTATGTGTACATCGGTATATGGGGTTAAATATGGAACTCCTATGATGAAAAAATAACTAGTTCAGATACAGTTAAAATACTAAAAACAAGATTTAAGCACTTGTTTATTAATAATTACCATGCACACAATCAAAACGGAAATGTTGAATATATGTATGTATGTGTGATTATGTATGTATGTGTGTATGTATGTATGTATATATATGTATGTATATGTATGTATATATATATGTGTGTATATATATATATATGTATGTATATGTATGTATATGTGTATATATATATAAATGTAACTGTAAAATGAATGAGATTGCTGTCTAAAAATATATTTCCATGTTGTTACCAATGTTGTGTTTAATATACTTGTACAAGTTATGATCGTGTTGGGGGAAGTGATTAATAAGTACAACGCTTCTATCTTCCCCCATTTCCATGTGTAAATGTTTATGTATTATATAATGCGTGTAGTTCTCTTTGTATGCATTTTCCACTTGGAAATAACCAACCAATCAATCAATCTAGGTTCCATATATTAGTACTTAATAAATTAATAAACAACTCTGGTAAACTTATTGCAGGCATGACGATAGTTATAAATGGTATTGCTTATGCCCCGCAATTATGTTCACAAATGTTGTCATCGTGTCCACAAGAAAGTTGATTCAGCCTTTTCTCACCGGAGGACAGCAGTTCAATCCAGATATTCAGCATCCAAAATCTCGTTCCATTGCTGCTATCAAATTTTCTGGATATAATTCTAAACTATTGCGACACTGCACAACTAATCATTATTACCGCCCGATGTTATGTTTACGATAGCATTATGTAAATATACGACTACTTCAATTCGTTCTTCTAAGTGCTTTATATGAGGATATTTATTCATTAGCTATGTAGTGATTTCTATGAATATTTATGGCATTAATTTATAGACTGCCACCTCTTACTGGAGTAGTGAAGGTCAACATGACCTCCATAGTGTAATTCTAGTTGGGTCACTTAAGGTTGATTTTATTGTTGTACTCCGAAAGCTCGACCACTGCAAAGTTGTCAAGAACTGTCTGTTTGTGATATTACATAATACTGACCACATGAACTGGGCATATTTCGACCAAAGGAGGTTTTTTAATTTGTGGGATTTGAAGATACTTTGGTCATTCCTCATTTATTTGTGTGCCTGGTATTTTCTTAATTCTAGAATATGTTTATGCTGTCTGCCAAATTTCATAAACCAGAAACAATGTTCACAAATTGCATCCTTGAAATGTTAAAATTGTAAACAAACCATTCAGTGTTTAAACAACCATTTTTGGCACTAATTGCTTATTTGAATGTATTGAATTGACTTTGACTCATTACCAAGTTCTTTCAAGACCAAATCTACTTATAATCGAGCTAGCTAGCTAGAATAGGATGTAAGACTGATTCAATAAACTTCCTGCTAATAATTACCAGAACAGACAGTTGACTTCTCTTTAAATACATGCTGTTTAGTGTGATCAAAGACTTTTAGGCCATTCGCCAAACTCGTTGTGTGTGTCTAATCAGTACACCTGTACACAACTACATGCATGCATACATGCCACATGCACACGCTTGCACACATGCACACACACCCGTACACATAGAAACAAAGGACAGGAAATGACTGCGTATATTTACATCCAGTATGAAAATAATTACCAATTTTAAAGTTGTATTAAATACAATGATATTACGATACCTTACGAATGTGTTCTGTTGTAGGTACTCTTTGTGGCTGGCTGTCACTTCCTGGCTGACTCCCAGAAGCCGTGTCCCTACATCAGAGTCTCCTATTCCATCGCCACACCGTCACAACTCGACCTGGTGAGTACCACTTTATACCCTACCCTTCTTGTGATTAGCTCACCACCCTGTATTAACTACAGCTACCGTATTCATTCTATTAAGGGTACACGCCCTAATTAGCATATACCCCCTTTTTAGCAGTATCCAACGCCATGACAGTGATCTCAAATGCCAACCTTGACTGTTGAATCCATCATTGTGTTTTAATTTCTATCAATATCACACTAGATTCAAAGCTTGGTGATGAAACAATATCAAAGGGTCCACCTAAATTATCAGACTTTACAGTGTTCTGGTATCCTGTTGCTCATATGTGAGATGCATTAATCACCTGCCAGTCACGTCTGCTGAGACGGCTGTACTCAGGAACCACAGGAACCAAAGAAAATGACTCCATACCCCAGTATGCTTATTGGAATGAAAGATTTTAAATATATCCATGTCTCAAATAGTTGTCAAGTGTACAGTAGGCTTAGTACATGTACAATGAATGCAGTATGTTGCTACAGAGTATTATTAAGTTTAGTTTTCAGAGCTTTCCTTCTCTACAGTTCGAGAGTCTATTCCAGATTACACATTTACCCCCTGCCTGTGACGTTTTACTTGCCCTGGCATAGACACGAGGCAGAAGGGACCAATGGATTATAGTTTCGCGTCCAAAAGACACAGGCAATGTGGGGTAAACGAAATAGGCCATGTTCTGAATTGGCGGTTGATAGTAAGAATCAAACCCCTGGTTCCTTTGACGGTCAGTCTGGCGCTCTCTCACTCGACTGCTGCACCCCTCTTTACCCTTCCCTCTAGTGCTGTGTACAATATGTTCTCGATTTTAACGATATTCTGTTTTACTGAACACACTATTTTACGACGGAAAACTAGACCTGTTCATATGGAAATCTGTTCGTTCGGATTTCTGCCATTTTAGTTAACATCTTCATTGTAAATCCGTAAACCCACTGGTCAGCCCCACAATCCATCATCTATTGAGCTGCTGCTTGTTAAAAGGTAGCATAAATGGTGAGTTCGGGTCGATACGATGCCTGGAAGATGACATGGTCATCGTAATGGCAATTATCCACTAGGTGGCACCAGTTCAGTGATCTAAATATAGGTATATTTAGATATATTTAGATCAGTGGTTTAGCTAGTTACGAAGTTGTGGGATTACCAGATTTGTTTATGGATTAATGAATTCAGTACCTAGATAATTTGTCTAGATTACCATACTTTTTTATGTATGAATTTATTAAGTACTGTAGGAAAGGAAAGTTCTGATATATAGCGCTGTATCCAATCTACAGGACTGCTCAAAGCATTTTACAAAGTACATCTGGATAATTAATTACATCCAGGATCAATTCTCTGAAGCCTGCCTAATTTTCATGTTCAGTGTTGCATGCAGGGAGTAACATGACTATTTTTTTGTATTTTTACAAGTGACGCTTATGCAGAATTTTTCGTGGTGACATAACTGTTTAGTAAACATTGTTGGCAACTCGAAGCTTGATCGATGTCATGGTCCGTGTATATACAATCTTTTCCTTTTTTGTTTTGAAATTTGCAAAAGAAAAAGTAAAAAGTAAACAATGTTCGTTTTTCGTTTTCATATTTGAAATATGAAAAACGAATACAATCTACTGTTCGCAGTATTTCTAATACATATTAGAAAAAACTAAATAACGATAAAACAAACCGTTTTTCATTTTGACTGCATCAGAAAGAAATACGACTGCAACACCTCTCGGTTTTGCACTAAGGAAGCTTCAGCTGCCTTATCGCTTCAGCTAGGCAGCAAAAGTTGATGTCTTCGGCAGGACAATTCGATCGCATTGGCAGTGTTTTAAAAAACAAATTCGTTGAAATTGCATCATCGCAGAGGTAGTATCGTTGCCAACGCAACAAATATAGGCGAATATTTTTTTGTTTCGGCACCATTGTTTTATGAAAGGTTTCGACTACTAAATTAATTATTCAAATTTTCGTGGTAAACTACTTTATTAATTATTATGTTTAGCAGAAATACATAATATAAAACTAGTATTTGAGATTGTACTATTATGTGAAAGTGCTTGAAAATCTAAATAATAGTAAAGTGTACTTGAATGCATTTAGTAGTCTTTTGACATAAAACGACGCCAAAATTATGTTTTGACATAAAACTGCACCAAAGATGAATAATTCAATTTTTTATCTGCGTGCCATATTCCGCTGGATATATGACCGGTTATTTTTGCAAAAAACACATAATTTACCGAATAATATATCAAATTTCAAAATGACACATATGTTAGCAAGTATGATCATATAAGTAAATAGAGTTGATGTTGTACATTTACTTTCATTAAAAAATAGTTAACAATAATTATCGTATGAAAACTCACAATGCAACTTTAAATTTACAAATCTGACCGGCAGTGAAGTGACACGCAATATCTAATCAGTTGCTCATTTCTAGTTAGGTAATATTATTTAAATCTACCATTTCGCAAGTAATAGGTCACTCCTAATTTGTTAACGTTTTCTGTACATGTGTTACATGTTCATATTCATATCCTAAAAATAGCAAAAGTACTGCCAAAACTAAAGAAATACGTTCTAACTATTGGCTATTTTCAAAAGTACTTGTATGCAAGCAACAACACAGACCAATATAGATATGAAAAAAGGCCAAATGGATGATGTTTGTTTATTATGGGGAACCAGTGTATAAGCCACTTTGGCACACTGTAATATTTAAATGAAAGAAATGTGGACTCTACAACCCAATGCCAGGCCTGTGACTGAGCCCATACTAGTCTCCTGAGCATCAGGCTGTTAGAGCCCACATTTCAACATATAAAGCAGCAGCGGTATTCCTAGAACAATTGAAAGGAATGACATGTAATCACAGCAGAGCTTGTTAAGTATAGTGTTAACTTAAAGCCAACGTGATTAACTAAAAAATGCCTTTGCATATTGCCACAGTATCTGAACACCATACTACCTGCGACCAAATACACTAAATTTACAATTATAATAACCCCAAAGGTGGGGGAATTTTGTCACAGGTCACCAAACATGTGACCCCCCCACATAAACAAACTGTAGGCCTAACAGAAACATCACTATCTTTTTAAGCTATTCTGATGTACTTCTTAAATGCATCTGACATCCACCTGCCTGCAGCTCTGATCTGTGCGTCAGATTCACCCCGCAATGCCACTGCAGTAGCAGCCCCAATGCGGCAGCTGTGACCCTTAAAGGAACTAGTTTGGTATCTACAAAAACCCAGTAATCTCTTCAAAGACACACTAAATTCAGTATGTAGCATTGGGGAGCCATCTTGTCTAGGCAAACAGAGATGACTCTACCTCTAGCTGACTGAAACTCTCTCAGAAAGGAAGCAAGATATACGGGTGACCCAGGGATACATTCACCTCTCACCTGGAGGGACTGTGGACCCTGTCGAGTGCTATGCTTGAAACAACGGAAAGAAATTTATATTAAATCCCCCGACAATAACACATCGCCCCTCTGCAAACACCCTTGTACCCTGTTCCTTGATCAAGGTACCATTTCACCCACCTGCAAATAAGCCTGGAAAGCAAGTACCGTCATGGCACTGAGCATCAGACATTTATAATGTGATGGAAACCCTGCGGGTAAAGCAAGCACAAGACGAGTGAAAATAGGCAGTGTGACAGGCAGGCGGACATCAGGGACGGAACCAAGATTACGAGCATCCCCTAATACCTTGGCTACAATAAAACAACTAGATGGGTCAGCTCATACAATTGAAACAATGGATGCCGGGGCAGAGCATTCAGATGTGCTATGAAAAGTAACATTGTCGAGACTGAAGCAGACAGCTGTGTAGATAAACCAACTGAAGCATTAAACAAGACGAACATGTTCCAAGCCCGTTCATAATGAGCCCATGATGATAGCTCTATAGATGCCTGCAATAGCTGGTCTAAAGTGTTCCTAAGCAGGCTGGGGACACCCGGTAAGGCACTATCACCGGGTTGACATCCGCCCATGGTGCCAATTCCCGGAACTCGTTACCTGCGAACAGGACAATTTATTAGCTAGAGTGTTAATTCGCCCTGGAATGTGGCGTGCTGCAAAGTTAATATTATAACGCAGGCAAGCCAACACCAGTGGGCAAAGTAATGCCGTGATGTGGGGGTTCACGAGGTGTCTGGTTAGTAATGACTGGGACAAGGGCTTCGTTTTCTGTAAAAAAGCAGACACTCTTGTTCGCCCAAGCATCCCCCAAACGTATACTACTGCCATGATTGGGTAAAACTGCGACATTGAGTGAATGCCACGCCACTGGCCAGAGACCACAAAACCACTCCACTCCACACAGTGCTCCATATCCCACTCCCCCTGTTGCATCAGGGTATAGCTGAAGATAGTCGCCTGTTAGAAATTTGCCATCCAAGAAGAATGGTCTACCATTAAAATGTTGCAAAAATTCCAACCATACTTCCAAATCAAGTTTTGCTTGCCTCGTTAAACGAATATGATAATGTGGCTTGTGAACGCTGATTGCTAAATCGAATAAACGGTGTAAAAAATGTCTTCCAGGTTTGATCACCGAACAACAAAATCCCAGAACTCCGAGCAATTGATGTAGCTCCTTAAGCGTAACCTTTTGTTTCCCGAGAGAAAAGCTGTAAGTAATGACCTCGCTTTATCTAGCTTATCATCAGGAAGCCTAGCCTCCGAGCGGACTGTGTCCAGAATAATTCCTAGAAAAAGGATTGAGGTGAACGGGCCAACTGTGTTACCACGTGCTAGTGGTACCCTAATTTGATTGCAAAGGTCAACAAATGCCAACAGATCCTGGTTACACTTCTCTGTTGATTGTGACGTAATGAGGAAGTCATCAATCACGTGTATCATCCCACTCAGCCCCAGTTTAACCTTCGCCACCCACTCTAAAGCAGTACTGAAACACTCAAAAATAACATGAGCTAGAGTAGCCCATAGGCAGAACAGCATCCATAAAATACTGCCCCCTCCACCTAAATCCTAACATTGGCCTATCAGCTGGCGAGACTGGAATTATACGGAAAGCCGATTTCACATCCAGTTTAGCCATGCACACAGGTTTTGGTGAATCTTTGATGAAATCAATGGCATCCTGAATTGTGGCATAATGAGCAGATGATGTATCCTTCGGGATAAAATCATTAACAGAGAAGCCTTCAGGATATGACAGATGGTGAGTCATTCTAAATTCACACAGATTTTTCTTGGGTACAACATCAAGGGGGGAGTCTATAGTTATGACAGGATGGAAGAACTTGATAAGATACCGGTACCCGGCCTAATGACAATTCTTTTGCTATCTTATCCATGAGACTCGAATATTCATCAGCAGGTTTTAAATTACGTACACTTGCATCAAACTGTGATAGCAAGCCAAAACCAACCTAATTTAAAACCAAACTAATATAAGAAACCATGTACAAGATAGTTATGTAAATCACTGTCATAACTAGTCAACCTTTCTTGCAGGACTGCAGGCGACACCGGGGAGGGCAACTTTCTTTCTGAACCATTGAGGGGAACCACTGGTGGATGGCTAATTACCCAGGGGGCCTGGTCTACTTGGGGGGCCTGGTTTACTTAGGGGACCTGGTCTACTTGGGGGACCTGGTCTACTTGGGGGACCTGGTCTACTGGGGGGGGGCTGGTCGACCTGTGGTGCTTGGTGCTGGTGGCTGCTAGACTATGGGCGTTTCCCTGTGAACAGTGCACAGCAGGATGGCTGCTGCCACTGCATAACTGGCACTTGTGTGCAAAGCGGCAGGAGGCTTTGTCACACATCTCCCGCCGATTGAAGGCAATGCAGGGGCCGACATATGTGGACCGGGTCCCTACCCTTGCTGTGAAAGGGGGAACCTGCGGCCGGATGCTTACTTGTCTGGGACGCTTTCATCCACAGTTGATGGAGCCCCAGGACCAACCCCTCAGAAAACGCAATGCTTGAAAAGCTTCATCATAGGTCAGCCAGTCGCCCCCCTCCTCTGCCAATCCCCGGATTATCTCTGTATATTTTAGCACCTTCACCACTAGGGACATGTTGGCTGGCATCAACAGATACACAGACACATATAATGTGAATGCCTGCAGCCACAGATCATATGTTACAATTGCATAATTCCCCTTGTTCGGGGACACACTGGCAGACACACAGGGAGTGGGGTGTGAAATGCCCCCGTACATGGACTGGCTATACTCCTGGTGCTGTAGCAGTGTTGGTTTCAACATGACAGACAGGTCGATATACTTGCCTGCCAAAATCTATGCCCAGAGTCCGGCCAGGATTCAAGCATTGAGGGGCAGGGAGGCAGAGGCAGAGGCACAGGACTCGATCATTGCCCGAGTGGGTCTGGGCAATGTTTCAAACAACTCCATACCTGGGATGGTGTCAGTGTTCGGCCACAGTGTCGGATTGGCGTCGCCTTGAGAGAATGACAGTGGTTGTACGGGGACGGCATTAATCAGGGTAGGTGGACCGATAGCAGTGGCCATTTGGGTGGCACTGCCAAAAGCTGCTGACGCAGATGCCATCGCCGGATTCATTTCCCGTTCCCATGCCGATTGTGGTCCAACTGACCCAAGCATGTAATATACAACATTTTGGAGGCATGGAGCTTCCTTAAAATCCTCACTTACCACATGTACACTGTGGAGGTGGTGTGCCCCACGAGACGGGCTGTGACGGCATGCCCAACAGGGGTGGGCGGTGGCGGCGTTCCCAATGGGGTGGGTGTTGGCGGCGTGCCAAATGAGGCGGGCAGTGGTGGTGTGTCAAACACGACAGCTGTGGCAGCCATCTGCGAACGTGTTTGCTGGGTCAATAACGCACGACACGCCGGTCAGCCAAAACCACATGGAGCTCGAAGCATTCTACAAAATAGATAACACAGCAGAAGCGATCTCTCGATATGTACAACAAGAAATGTTATATAGTTACTGCGACCTTGATTTCACACAAACACTTGCCTTAGCAAATTGCTTACCTGGTCTTAAGAATGGTTGCATGTGGTCTACTAAAAGTTAACAACAATACCAGCAGTTGCAGCATGCCAGACAAAACTAACACTATC
Organism: Paraescarpia echinospica; assembly: GCA_020002185.1. NCBI lineage: Eukaryota > Metazoa > Annelida > Polychaeta > Sabellida > Siboglinidae > Paraescarpia > Paraescarpia echinospica. The sequence continues at coordinate 33,811,560 of CM034543.1, read as the reverse complement.
CATATTGCAGAAATCAGATGAACATAATTATACACCCCAACATGTCCAACCCGAACCACTGCACAACAAGGTTTTTACCAGGCATGACAACTGAAAACTCTAACATGGCTGAAAGAGTATATGCACAACTACGAATATTTGCCTGTGGCCCTCCCACAAACGTGCATAAACATGACAACCCCATAGCATAAAATGTACCGGGTATAATTAGCAAAAAACTCATGCCATGACACGACACGCAACTAAGACAGTTTCCTGTGACCCTCCCACGAAAATGTCTAAACCCGGCACTATGGAATAACATTAAGAGTTTACCAGTACCATTAAACTGCTGGCCTGGTCTGGCAGGAAGAATCGACACACCACTAAGAACAGCTGTCCGTGGCCCTCCCGCGAAACGTGTGTAAACATGACAACTGTACAGCATAATGTTAACCATTGACTGTGGGCTCCCACAAACCGTATAGTGTTTCAACGAAGATCCTACATTCTGCCACATACTGCAACTCCCGAGAACACTGTCCACCATGCTAAGAATAAACTGCATGCGGCCAAACCACACAAATATATTTAAGCTCAAACAATCGCCATGCGTATCATAAATACAGTCAATATGGACACTAATTGACCAATCAGCCTAATCCTGTCCAGTCCAAACAGGAAGTGTTTCATTATATTTTTATTATTTTTTTATTATTTATTTTTTAATGAACACATTATCACTCCCAGATCAGTACCCATTTGGAGAGAAATTAGAAATGCGCACCCAAACACGCCTCACAATTAAAACGTCTACGTTATGGTATGTTGGACAGCTGATCGATGACGCGCCTCGTTAACCAATGATTGACTCCACTGCGGTAATTATGGCTCCCCGAATACAGCGGTAAAATCTGTAGTTACCAACATCTGAGAAGTGTACCCCATCCCTGCGGAAAACTGATCGAATGCTATTCCAGAGACATTTATGTCTCCAGAAAGAAATGCCATCAGTTTCGGAACAAAACGCGTCAAGATACCGATTAACCTGGACCAC
>CM034543.1:33752013-33809524 GCA_020002185.1 Paraescarpia echinospica | reverse complement strand
CATGTGGATTATAGTTAGATGCTAATGGAGTGATTTGTTGAAAACAAAGCTGATATTTGTACAGAAAACACTCAAAATTTGGGTTAACCATATACTTGCGAAATATGATTGCTTATAATAATACTATCCAACTAGAAATTATGTACTGATAAATTGTATTTTTGCCAAAATTACCATGTAAGTGGCTATATGGAGTTGAGGAAAGGGATATATAGTGTATGATATTGCATGAGGCATGGTGATTCACGGAACAGTTTTATTTAATTTAAAATATGGGCGATCTCAGAAGGCAACATTTAAGTCGAGTATGTTTTCCAAAATACTATCTTTGCATTCAAATATGCTTTACTATTATTTTTATTTTCAAGCACTTTCACATTTCTCAAATACTAGTTTTGTATTATGTATTTCTGCTAAACATAATAATTTAAAAAGTAGTTTATCACAGAAATTTGAGTATAATTAATTTAGTAGTTGAAACCTTTCATAAAACAACAGCTCCTAAACGACCAATATTCACCCATACCTGTCGTGTCGGCAACAACACCACTTCAGCAATGATGCAATTTCAGTGAATTTGTTTTTAAAATGCTGCCAGTGCGATCGAGTTGTCCCGCCGAAGTCACCAACTTTTGCTGCCTAGCCTATTTGAAAATGCCGCCGAAGCTTCCTACAGTGTAAGTGCAGAAAAGAAAAACAAAAAACGAGTGGCGCTGCAGTCGTATTTCATTTTCCGTTCTGATGCAGCGAAAACAAAAAACGGTGTGTTATCGTTATTTTGTTGTTTTTCTAACGTGTATTAGAAATACCTCGAATAGTAGATTGTATTCGTTTTTCGTACTTCAGATATGAAAACGAAAAACGAACATTGTTTGCGTTTCCTTTTTTTATCGCAAATTTCAAAACGAAAAAGGAAAAGACGGACCTGTCAAAATGTGTAACTTGGATTGCAGCATTAATTGTGTTTGAAATGGTATAGATGAAATTTATTTTTTTATTGAATTTTTATTCAAATTAAAAGTAATTTAATTTATTTTGCATGATTGCATTTAGCCATGCTGACATTTCACCACTTATGAAGTTATGACACATAGGAATTATATATGACTATATTAATTAAATAATGATGAATATCATAGTTAATTAGATGCAGATGCTGTCAATTGTAATTTAAATAGTGATAATTGAAATTGATTGTTTTTATTTTATTCAAATTAAAAGTAATTTATTTTAATTTGTATAATTGTATGTAACAATAATAAGAATAACACCTATATAGTGCCATAAATCTAGATAAATCAATTCGGAGGTGCTAAAAATACGCCATGCTGACATTTGATCACTTGTAATAGGCTAAGTGAATGGTGATCTTTGACCACTGTGGTCACTGACACTGACCACAGCTAACGGGCCCATCTGTGAGTGACCAGAGTGAGATCTACTGCCCCTGACATGTCATCGTTCCTCCTGTCTCACCAAGTGCAGTCGGCAGTCAGAAGGTCAAATAACTGTCACACTGAGTGGGTATTGACAGTGATAGACAGAAACACAGACAGAGACACAGAGAGAGACAGACAGAGACAGACAGAGACAGACACAAATCAAAGAGACCATCCCAGTCCTATGTTAGTCAGAGTATGCCTCCTCTTTCTCCCTGGAATCAGTCCCTTAGCAAATTTGTTTATAGAATTCTGTAGAAATCTATGGAAAATCTATAAATGTCTAACATTTTTCGGTAGAATTCTGGTAAAGACTGATGTGGCATAAACATTCTATAGAATAGTATATAAAAGATGATGTAGCATTAAACATTCTATATAATTATATAAAATAATCTATAGACTATAGCCTCGATATTGATCCTTGATTTTTGTCTGTTTTCCTTCTTCTGTCATTTCAATATCTGTTATTCGTCCTAAGTCAGTTCGCTGTGATGACCCGATGAATCATTCAATCACCACCTTGCAAATATAAGGACAATAATATGGAGTAATGTTCGTCTGGTATTGATCTACTCATTCAATATCATAGTGTCTTTATCGCTTCTCTCTATAATGTGTCTGGGGAGCAGTTCTTATTTAAAGCCATCAAAAGTTGGTCCCTGGGATCGAGTGATATTCTGTCCAGGATCTCATTAACTCCGCTGATGCCACCAGAACATCTTGTTGTATTCTTGCAACTTGATAAATGCATCGTGTATTAAGACAGCTCAAATGTTCTATCTAACTTCCAGAATGTTATTATTAATACACGGATTCATATGTCAGAGTTGACAGGAGCCAATTGCGTCGGTAGATATTCACAATTCAGCAGCGTATTTATTTCCACGCAGCATTTACCGAAGATTAATTAGTAGACCTTTTATATTTGTTATTATTTTCACTGGAAATGTGAGGCCTCTTGGTTGATTTCTGCCACTGATATTTCATTTTCTATGGAATTTATGATGTGATATCATTTGGTGATATTTAAATGCCACAAATTCATTATTTAGATATATTGATTATGAGGTTACAATTGATTTTTGACATGAATATTAGTGTTGATATCTGCATTTCATGTAGCATGATTAAAAAATTGTACTGATGTTATATTTTCAAGATTTTGTAAGCAAGATTTGGCAAGATTGTCACGCATGGCATAAACTTGTCAGCACAATTTGTTATTTGTAAGTCCTTTTCTGTTATTGTAGTACTTAGATTATTATGTCTCATTTTATGAGGTTACAGTTTTGTTCAAATGTCCTGTGTGAAGGTATTTATCTTCCCCAACATTTAATATAACATCTGTCAGTTTTTACACTTTTTAAAATTTGTTCTAGATTGCCCTGTAAATTATGTTTATCTCTCACGTTTACCCATTCTAAATGCATGTTCAGCACCTCATTTGCTAAGTCATCATCCAAATTATTCTAAAATATAGGACCCAACAGAGATCCTTGTGGTCCCCCACACAAAAACAGATTTCCAAATTGTAGCCTCTGGTGTCTACTAAGTACGCATTATCTTCAGCCAGTCATCCATTGATCTAACCAGTTTATTACGCCATCACCTATGCAGTGGGGCCTTAGTTAAGGAGTATGGTTCTTTTTTTCTAAAATCTAATTAGCTAAATTCCATGGTTGATATCTTGGTAAGCTTAGTTTTATGAAAAAGTTGTGAGACAGATGATCTGAGGTGCATGAGGATATTTGAAAAATACAGTTCTGGGATTAGCCAAATAGATTGGCTGTCAGGCCCTTAACCAGAAATAATTTTTTGCCAGTCTTGAATTAAAAGTGTGCCTTTTAGCACGCGAACGGCCTGCGTGGCAGCCACTCACATCAATCACAGCCATTTTATTATTGGCCAATTAATTTTTCAATGACAAACCAAAGTCGTTTCGGCCATTTATTTAATTAATACTGATCCATTCGATTTATTTCACAGCCAGTTGTGCCAATGATAGTCATTAATGTGGACTGGTAGACTCCGAACTATTAGTTAATCTAGTGTCCAGCTGGTCCCCTCTAAATTCCACTAGTCTTATCAGTTATAATTATCTGTTTTGGCCAGTCACCTGCCAGTCTTGAAGACACTCTTACTGGTTTCTAGCAAAGCCCCTGTGTTGTGTAGAGAAGATATGTCATGCAGTGATCTTTTACAAAGTAGTAAATTCACCAGATGTTTTAGCTATCCAAAATATTGACAGGTAGTGAAATGACTGAATAATTTAGATACGCAGCCTAGGGGTAATATTATAATTGTACTGTTTTACCTTTTTTTCTCATTGAACATTTTTACCACTTTCAGCTTCCTTTAGGACATAATCAGTCGAAATGTCACAAAATAAAAAGGTAAAATTTAGTTAAATATGTAAAAAGATCAATCAAAAATCAGTCAGTCTGATGAACCTCTTTACGTAAATTCGTGGGATGTTTTAATCGAACCTCTGAGCTGTTAAATAATTGTACTTTATCAAGAGATTCACACAATCTGCAGTGAATCTACTGCCCTCGTTTAACCTCTGCGAGTTGCAAACTTCGGGCAGACGGCACTTAATTGAGGGATTTTGCCTGTCAGTGGCACAGACACTGCACTTGTTTTTAACATTTTAGCAGGAACACAGCTCAGCAATGAACTAAGTATACTTTACTGACAGATTCAACCTGCTAGCACTTAACTGAAGTGAGCGCTCGTGATTTACATTCGCTCTGTCAGTGCTGCCACCTGTCCACCTAATTGACAAAGAATCGGAATCGATCTGACGCAATTAACGGTTTTTTATCAATCAGGTTGTCGAAATTCATTACATTATTAGGAAATCACGGCGCTATAATTGGTTCTTTGATCGCAGTAATCTGTTGTGTGTTGGTTGACAGAGAGAGAGAGAGAACCGTAGAATTAATTAAACCTTCATATCTAAAGGTTGCAATGGTTGTCTGTTTCATGACCTAGAATCAACGAGGTTGGTTATTTATTATTGACAGGAAGTTCACTGAATTGATAATCTTGAATGTGGTAATATTGCTGGACATCAAAGAGGTTTGTGGTTAAACCAACTGACCGGCATCCATTACACTGCCTGTAGTTTATAATCAGAACAGTTTGTTTACATTATGAGGAAGACAAGTTCAAAGTGTAAACACTTTCAGGTTTATTAAATGCAATTTAGTGGGCAGTGTACTTTCAACATTTATTTATTTGTGTCTTAAGAAACTGAAATTTTAATTAATATAAAAAAGTGTAAACTATTAATTAATGTAAAAACAAGGAACAAACACCCGCCTTTAATTGGGAAGGGAAATAAATAAACAGTAGTTATAATGAAGACATTACCAGTAGATTTTATTTAATGTGCTCCATGCTGTTTAGTCTGTGTCACAAATTAGTTAGATGATCATAGTATTTTAAGATATTATCTGTCAATTTCTTAGTACAAGGTGAATGTTTTGACAATCGTCATAGCTGAAACTTGTCAACAATTAAATCTCAACTGGTTAGGCATATATAGTTGTTACGAAAGGGTTATTTCCATTTCATAATGGAAATTGTCATTGCTTTCAGGATATACATAATGTAAACATGTCTAGTATGCAGCGAATGCTGTTCCAAATATGACACCATGATCCACGTCTAAATTCAGTTAATAAATCATATTTTCATTTACAAACATACACATGTATATATGTACGCATGCATGCATACACCCAACACGTACATGTACGCGCTCATATACAACATGCACACATGTATGCACACACAATACAAAATACACAAACACATACGCATATGCGTGCACACACACGCACGCACGCACAGACACACAACACACACATGCATGCACGCGTGGACGCACGCACACACAGACACACACCTAGAAAAAACATAGACGGCTTCACAGCTTCTACCATGCCTTCTACTCATGGACAGAGTACAACTTCTCTATGGCGAGGCATTCAACGACTGTGTACAGCAGCCAATATCACCAATCTCATACCGGCGTCACTGCAGCGTGTCCACACGCTTATTCTGCACCTGAGCCGGAAATAGCAGTCTAGGTGATGTCCTCATGTTTCTGAATGTCACTTTTTAATTGCGTCAGTTTTCGCAATAAATAAAAAACTATTAAAGATATTCCTACAAATGCAGGATCTTGCTAGAACTCACGATCTGTGGAAACCAAAACGGTACAAACCTCCACTTTCCAATTCTGCCACGTACTTTACTGTGGCAGGATAAATACATTTATTCACACTGACACTATTGTGGATACCAGAACCGAGCAGCCTGGTGGGTAAAGTCTTGACGACTATGTCATGTCATGGAACTAATTTGTCCTGCAGAAATTGAGAGTGATGCGTACTGGCCAGGTTTAACGCACCTAGACGTATCCTTGCACAGATCATGTGGCAAATCATTGGCCTCCTGCAGTTTAAGGTATGGCATCGATTGTATGAGTTTCTGTGATTCAAATCCTTTTGTCTGTTCACTGGAACTGGATGTTGTGTTGTCCATTTGTACCTTCATCGATCCACCGAGATCGTATGTGCCATTCTGGTTGTAAAGACTTTGTTGCAACGAGGATGGATTCCACATGGAGTTTAACGACAGAGAGGTGAGATCCTCGTTTCTGTCATTGCCCTCAGAAATAACAGGAATGTCTGCACAGAGATTAATATGAGCTGTTGGTTCTTTCTCAGTCGTAGACATGCTGTCATGTTTTACCTTTGGAACTGGCGTCCTTGTGTGTTTTTTGTCAATGAAACTGCACACTTCGAGACAATATCCATTGAATAACAGATCCTGCGGTGTCACATCCATGAACGATTTTGTCTGAAAAGTTCCCTTTTTCAACCATTTTGTCGGCGAGGTCATGCTGGCATGTTCCTTCCTATACAGATACATCTCGCTTGTATCATAGAAATTTTTTGCGGCATTCATATTACGACACTCGCCAAGTTCCTGCTGACTTGCCGAACCGCCAATCATACTGACTCCGAGTGAACTCGCTGTCACCGAATACTGCATTTGCTCGAAGCTAGACAATGCTACCTTGGGACAATCAATGCAAGACAGACTATAGACGTTGCAGAAGTCTCGGAGTGGTTTTTCGTTGAGAGGCTGGCTCTGTATCCATCGCGCTGTTGCTTCCATTGTCGTTGGATCGGGTCTGACGACCGAGAGACGACGCGTGAAGCTGTCGCCACAGTAACTGCTGTTCGCGCTGCAGCTTTTTGGCCCCACTGTGGCCTGGTGCTTCGCCTTGCAATATTGCAAGTAATACTTATCATCTGACGACCAACGATGACGTCGACACCAAGACTTGCATAAGGTACGGAGAAACACAAACAACAGCAGTACACCAAGAACCACGGCGATCCGGATCCCCGTTACTGGGTTGTATTCCTTGTGGTATCCTGTCTCGTCTCTGTAGGCCTTCTGCATGAAGAACTGCTTCAGGTTCGCTTTGCTCATGTCACGAGCTGCGCTGTCATGTGACGTGTTCCGACCAGTCATTTCTGTGTCGTTCCAGCTGATCCCCCACAGATTCATTGAGGGAACAGTCATTGGAGTCGCTGCGTCTGCCATTTCTCATCATTTGTACCAATCACAACAACCTCGGAGCATCTGAAAACAGTGAACAATTTATGGTATTCAGCAATCATCTTTTTTATTTCACATTTATTTTTTAACCATGTAAACTGAGACTGTCTGTTCCACCATTGTTAATAAATTTTTGTAATACTGGAATAACTATTTTGAAAATACAATGCCCACCAAATTGCATTTAATAAATCTGAAATGTGTTTGGAATTTTAATAGTTTGACTGTGCAATATCGTAATTGTAAATGAAACATTCATTTTCTAAGCCGGTCTAACAGCTAGATTGAAAGTCATACGACTTTTGTCACAGTACACAGAAAGGACATAATAACAATCAAACATTTTACAAACATTTGTATACGATCACTTGTTATGCAATTCACATGCGACCATATGTTTAATTAGTGTATGGGCTTTGACCCTTCCAGTTTTGCATTTTGAATATGTAAATGTCAACAGTTGTGAATAACCCCATAGACACCCAGTTTCTAATATTATAACCCACATTCTACTAGGCGGCTTTCATAACTAAGATCTCTCAGTTCAAGCATCAGATGTAGTCATTCTTCATCGTACAGTGGAACCTCCATATTAAGGACACCTTTGGGACTGGACAGAAGTGATCTGAATAGAGAGGTGACCATATTAGCTGAACTAATATTCTATACTTTAGTGTATGTGGAAATAATTCAGGACTGTTCTAGGGTGACCTTACTTGCGAGGTGGCTGTATTACTGAGGTGACCATAAAGCAAGGTTCCACTGCACTCTTTCTACATTATCTGTCCTTCTTAAGAGAAATACAGGAAACACGGAAAAAATTCAATGTTTCATTCCAACATAGTGACAGCATGGTACTTAGACATTCACAGCCACATGTAGCCAGCATGAAATCCATTATCGAGAGACGGGGAATTATCAGAGCATAAGAGCAACAGTCGGATGAGATTAGTTGCCATGATTTTAGCAAAGAAACACCGACATTGTGATACAGACATCCCATTGAAGAACTGAATGAGATTAACTCTCTTCCATTCTCCTCCAGTGAATATGCAAATCGACAGAGCTCAGCCAGTTTGCTGTGGCGGTTTTTGTAAGAGTATGCAAATCAACACGGTGGAATCACTTTTGGCGTATACGATTTGTCGTGGTGGTTTTTGCCAGAGTTCACAAATCAGCAAAACTACCACGCGTGTGTTGCTTCTCATTTGTCTTGCAGGTACATATGGTATAAAACCAGTTAAGCTTTAAATCATGCATTCTCATCCATATTATGCACTTGTCTTGATGGCAGTATGCAAATCACAGATCAGTCATTCTCATCCCTACAGGACCTTAGCCAGAAAATATTTGTTGCCAGTCATGAACTTATCCAAAGTGTGCCTGTTAGCATGCGAATAGCTTGCGTGGACGCCAGTTAACCACAGCCAATCAGCCATAATTAGGCAGTTTAGTTTTTTCAATGACAAACCTGTGTCATTTAAACCATTAATGATCCATTTGATTTATTTCATTATCAGTTGTACTAATGATAGTAGGTGATGTGGGCATCTAGGTTTGAAACTATAAGTTAGTCTAGTGACAAGGTGGTTCCTGCTAAATTCCACCTGTCTTATCAGTTGTAATTACCAGTCTTGGTCGATTATCTGCCAGTCTTGAAGATGGGCAGAAAGGTCTCTGGCTAAGCCCCTGCATCCATATTACTTTGCTTGTCTTGACGGCAGTATATAAACCACAGATCATTTAAACTCAGTTGGTAAACGTGCAGACAATATAAACTACTTTGAGACATGAGCAGTACATGTGATCAGTTCTGAGTGATCCTGCTGGTTTTTGTTTAAGGGGAATTTTTTTAGTTGGACATGAATGGAGAAATTCTAATACATGCTGAAATAATAAAAGTAACTCTTCACCACTAAAAAAGCTACTAACATTTTTGCAACATTGTAATAATGTCTTTAGCTTCTTTGGGTAAAGATAAGTAGGCCTATTGCTATTTTAGCCTAACTTTTGCATTCACATACAAACTGCAATAACCTGAAAACTATTCCAAATTTGACATATTTGTAGATGGCGTTATTATCTTTACAATGACATCAACAGAATTTGAAATTATGTAACTATGTTGAACCCACCAAGATTCAAATCTCAAATTTTCAAACTGCAATAACGCCAAAAAAACTGTTCAAAATTCCTGCGTACGTCGAACAACATATTTGTAGATGACATAGAAAAAACATTAGATTCCACTGCATTGCCCCTGAAATATAAAAGTCTTAATCTACAAACCACCCTAATGAAACTGCTAACATCCTCTGTACATGTGAAGGTGACAGAGTAATATTGAGACAGACAAACAAACAGGGACCGACTCTGTTTTATAATATAAATGAATGTGAGTTTCACTTTAATGTCTGAAATTATGACACAACCCCCAGTTTCTTCTAGTAGTATGACATTATGACATGACCCCAGTAGATGAAGGGGATTAAAAGATTATCTTGAAACACTGATGTTTGATACTGAAAAAAATGGTTTCATAGTTGAAGTGATGGTCATTTCATATAGCAACTTACGTCACTAGTTAAATTTCCACAAAAAATAGTTTCTGAAACAGTTCATAAGCTTACTGACTTCGAGCGTATTTGGTCAGATTTGCACATGATGGTTGAAGCATCACCTGGTGCTTACAACGTAGGTGAAGTTGTTCACATGACATGAATTCTGATCCAGTGCATCGCGGTTTACCTTCATCACAATAAAAAATATGCAAGTGACCTTCGGCGGCCTTCTTCAGGAACTGATCTTCCTCTACTCGCCAGATGTCATGGCAAGCAGGCTGTCCCACACGTGACTCAATTGGTAGCCCCCCTCATCTCTATTCATTGTAGATGTAGTCTTTCTGATCCATATGGTCTCCTTGATCCATCGCGCCCCTCTGTCTCTTTATCAACTACTCTTGCACCTTCCCAGTCTATGACACAGTTTTGTCTGTCCACATGGTCAGTTATAGCCGACTTGTGTTCAATGTTTGTTGAATCTTTCCTTTTTCCTCGAGTGAAACATCTGGTTGTCACGGTTTTGACTTCCTTCATATGTTCTTCTAGTCTCGTGCCAAGTGTTCTTCCCGTTTCCCCAATGTATGTCTTGTTGCAGGTCTTACACGGGATTTGGTATACACAGTCAGTTTTCTTTCTGTCTTTCACTTTATCTTTTGGGTGTACTAATATTTTTCTGAGATTTTGGTGTGGTCTGACAGTGGACGCTATATCACGATGTTTTAATATGCGTTGTACTGGTTCTGTCACTCCTTGGACATTTGGTAAAGTAACCATGCCTATAGACTTGTCTGTGTTATTCTTGTCCTTTCTTTCTCCTTTGGTTTTGTTGTTGTTCCTTCATTTTCCTTATGATCCAACTTGGGTACCCACACTGATGTGGCGCCTTCATGGTGTGCTCCTCCTCCTGTCTGTCTGTCCTCTGGCTCCGTTACGATGTTACTGCATCTGTATAGCAATCTTTTGATGACACCCAGTTTCTGATGTAGTGGATGGTGTGAACTAATGTTCAGATACTGGTCGGTTGTGGGTCTTCTTCCGATACACTAGGAGTTTGACCGTTCCATCCTCTTTCCGTACCAGCAGTGTGTCTAGGAACGGCAGTGACCCCTCACTCTCTTCTTCAAACGTGATCTTAATGTTGCCTGTTGCATCAATGGTGTTGAGGTGATCTGTCAGTTGTTGTTGACACCCCTTCCTCACAATTTCCATTACATCATCTACGTATCGTTTCCATAGTCTGGGCTGACATGTCACTGGGGCTGTCGCGATGGCACGTTGTTCCAGCCATTCCATGAATAGATTGGCTACTACCGGTGACACTGGGCTTCCCATCGCTCTGCCGTACTTCTGTTGGTAGATTGTGCCCCTGAAGCTGAAGTATGCTGTTGTTACAACAAACTTCAACAGCTCCATAATGTCACCCACGTGTAGATTTGTCCTTTGTTTCAGTGTCGAGTCCTCTAGTCGTTTTCTGATGATGTGCAATGTCTCATCAATTGGGGTGTTGGTAAACTAAGACACTACATCATGTGACAGGAACATTTCACCTTGTTCGATTATCACACATGCCATTCCAGCTAAGTGCTTAGAGTTCTTGATGTTGTGTTTGGTCTTCACTACGATGGGTCCTAATCCACAGTAGGTCTAAGTGGGTTGCCTGGCTTGATCAGTTCCTGAAGAAGGCCGCCAAAGGTGGTCGAAACGTCGAAGTGAGTCGAATTTATAGAGTTGTGAATTAAGAAATTTGCTTATTTAATTATTCTAATTAAATAAGTGATGAAACTTGATGAAAATGTTCACGAATGTTGATAATAGTTATATAATGTGCATTTCATTACTACAGCAACATGACATCGGCTAGATTTGGCTATAAAAACTGCCCTATGATTTTGTCACAAATAAATAAATATTGTGTCAATTTCAACAAAATATACAACGGAACGTCCGAACACTCCATCCATTTTTTATCGCTTTATGGACCTTTTGCTAGGCACCAGGTCACATGATGGATAGGTCAATTCATAGTATCATGTAGAGCCTAAGGTTAAGTGTAACAAAAAAATGTTGTTTTACTTTTTTTAAATGAAACCATTTTTTATCTAGTTGTGTACATCAGTGTTTTAATTAGGTCTAGAAACAGTTCTGCATCATGAATATATGTTCCACAGTGCATATAGTAAATAGCTGTATTATTTTATTATTTTATTTCTTATTTCTTGCACTTACTGTGCATAATGATAAATAGTATTACACATACTATTTTAATTTTTATATTAATACTCTAACTTTAAAGCATAGTAACAGTATTTCCTCACATGTGTCGAGGTCTGCTCTTGGTATGTTCATTCACTTCTTGACCATATAGATTCTACTTGATACTTGTGTATGAATATACTCTTCATGCAGGAATATTACAGCATGGCTGAATACTTCCCAGAGAAGTCAAGATGTTGTTTGACAGAAAGTGTCTGCCAGGGAGTAAGGTGTAAAGCATTTTGATCAGTCCTAATGACTTAATACCGCACTGTATAAAACTTGCCTTTTGACATCATTTGTTTGACATAACATGGCATAGAATCCTAAGTGTGTATATAATATATTGAGAGGACCTAAGAAAAGTGGGCTTTTGTCATCAACAAGCTGTACATGATACAATCAGTATGACAGGTAGACAGACAAAACCTGGAACTAGTAACACAAATGATATAATTAATATCCGTGCAGAGATAAGAATATATCAATAATATTCACATGACAATCACGGAAGATCAAGTTGACAATTTGATGTTTTGTGTTTTTACACATCTTTCTCATTTCTTGGATAGACGGTTATTGTCAGACTCTATGTAACATTTTAGCAATACAAGATTATTTTATCAACTGCACCAGTAAATTGCACACACCATATGAGATGCACATATGCCACTTCAACAACCAAAATACATGGATATATTTAGTTGACACTACATAATTGCTCCACAATTTAACTGCGTAGAAAACTGGCAATCATTTCTTGGAGTAAGAAAGAAAACATAAATAGCTGTGCAAACCATCTGTAAAATGTAAGCTATTAATTTTTTTGTTAATCTACTTAATTTGCCAACTTTGTAATTGTGGCATAGTTTATCTTCCTTATTTATGAAGCACAAGACAAGGATCCTGTTTATATAGTCCATTCAAACAGCCACAACGGGGTGATAAGACACCGACAGGTATGGGATAATTGTCATGAACATTAAACAAATTTCAAATTAAAAAGTGTGTAAAATTTTGTTTGGAACGCAGTAACGCAATGGCTGCAGCATTGGATTCTCAACCGAGAGAACCTGGGTTTGAATCGTGCGCTGCCATGTCGAACCTTGGGCAAGTTTAGTTTACTCTACATTGCTCCAATTCACTCAGCTATATGAATGAGCACCAGGCTATAGACAGTTGTGGATATTTATGTACGAATAGTTTGCATTACTTGCTGTGTGGCCCTAACGGTATTGCCACCCAATACTTGCAATGTGGCCCTAACGGTATTGCTACCCAATACTTGCAATGTGGCCCTAACGGTATTGCCACCCAATACCTACAAATCCTAGACACATTACCGACCATCACCAACTATCTTACTATACTGTATTTACAATTGACACTGTATCGTAGGGGGTCACTATGCCACTAGGTCACCTGAAATCAGATGTGACCTACCCCCACAAACTATGCTCCGTGATTGGATGTAAACTCATACATATATTTGTGACCTGCCATGACCTGGGTATTACGTCACTCAGGCCTATCCTGCAGAAGAGCCAAAAATAGCTCTGTAGGTCAAGGCCAATCAATTGTGTTTTTCGGAAGAAATGCCTGCCGTGTAATCTCATCTTTCAATGTCTCGTTTATTTTCCTCCTCAGATAATTTAAAAGTGATAAAATACACGCCCTTATGAAGACACATATTAAAAACCAATGGACGCTGAGTCAAAAAGACCTTGTTTCTCAAAATTACATTTTTAGGGTTTGCTTCAGTTTTAGCAATAAATAAAAAAAATGCTGAAGATATTTAAACAAATGTGGGTCATTTTAAAACTCATGATCTGTCACGATTCTGTGGAGTACAGAATTACAGAAAACTCAATTTCACTATGTTGCAATGGAATACCTTTTGCTGTCGCAGGTGATATATTAGTTAGTTAGTCATTCATGTTCTTGAAACTTAGTGATTGGAACAGGCTATATAATGTATAGGGAATGAGTAAAGGTGTTAGTCTCGGAGACGGTCAGGGCCAGCTGATTACTGTATTTGGAAATCCCAGCAGCTTATGTGACAAAACAAATTACGCGTCAGTACAGGAAAACTGGTGCCTACGTCTTTGCATTCATCTAGACATTGTACTAGTAGGAAATGTTGTTAGAAGTCTTGGATGTTGCTGTGATTTGTCTTTGCCTTGTTGCTTAGGCAGGCTCACAAGCTAACGATTCACCAGAAAATACAGATGGTCATCAATTATTCATCCTGTGCGCACACCTAGATCCGTCTCCGTGTCGCATTTTGCAAGGTTTCAATAAAGTCACCAGGTCAGAGTTCATGCCACTTCGACCAGAATATTGTCTGTTAAACACAGTGCCCAGGGGAAAGTGTAAAGGGAATAAGTGTAGTGATTTTAATAAGGTTTAACAAGTTTGTCATGCAAAGCATCAAGCGTCAGATGGCACTGAACAAGAAAGCCACTGACTTATCAGGAGTCCAGAAATCTTTCATCTGTGCAAAACTTGTCTTTATGAGATATGTCCATTTCAGTTATAAACATATTAATACAACTGGTTGATCATTTATTACCTTCGTTTATCCTATTTGAGAATGAATTCATTTTCATATCTAATCTACACGGTTCTTTTACTAATAATAGTTTGAAATGAAAATGTTATGTTTTGGAAAATTAAGCATACTGAATTTTGGAATTGTATTCATACAAAACTCCAAAACAGTTGCATGTAAGTTAAGTAATGAAAATCATTTCAATTGAATTGTTTAGGGTATTTTTTTACAGTTATCATGTATTTTAAAGGTGCACTGTCCGTTCCATGTTTATTAACATTTATACGATATATTGTTCTCCGTACAAGAATAAATATGTAGAAGGTGTTTTCAATTTGACAGTTTCAATTGCAAAATGTTCAAACAGTAAACATAACAATCAAATACTAAACACTCACTATTGCCAATAATTGGCACTCCTTGTACATAGAGGCATCCGTCCCTACTTTTGATGTGCTTTATTCCCATAGTCATTCCTACACGCCAAAAATGCTAATGGTTACCATGGCTTCTAATCCCTGGCTGATTCCTTGTAACAAAACAGACAGTGGTCCCTTAGCGACGTTTTGTAACAGCCAGTTTGAACATAGGTCTGACGTAAGTCTAGAAGAAAGGGTGTCTTTATTGAAGTGTCAAAGGCTCGTTGTGCCGACGTGAAACCAGATGTTTGGTTGCGTTCCAGGAAACAGCGCTGTTAGCAGCTGCTGACGTCTCAACAGGAAACAGGAAATTGAGGAGTTTCACAAAATTGATTACCTCAGTCAGCGTGCCCATGTTATGTTGTACCAGGCACAACATGGAGAATGTGTACAACATGGTGTATGTGTACAACATGGAGACCGTGTACAACACGGGGACTGTGTACAACATGGTGACTGTGTACAACATGGTGAATGTAAAACATGGGGACTGTGTACAACATGGTGACTATGTACAACATGGTGACTATGTATAACAAAAGGGCTGCACAACATGGTGACTGTGTACAACATGGGGACTGTACAACATGGGGACAGTGTACAACACAGTGACTATGTATAACATAGGGGCTGCACAACATGGGGAATGTGTACAACATGAGGATGGTGTACAACATGGGGATAGTGTATAACATGGGGACTGTGTACAACATGAGGACTGTACAACATGGGGAAAGTGTACAGCATGGGGATGGTGTACAACATAGGATATGGCATAGTGAACAACATAGAACATGACATTGTATACAACGTGGAAACAAGGCATTGTGTACAACATGGGAACATGGCATTGTGACAACATAGAAATATGGCATTGTGTACAACATGGGATGTGTCATTGTGTACAGCATGGGATGTGGCATTGTGTACAACAAGGAACATGGCATTGTGTACTAAAGATGACATGGTATTGACATGGCATAAGCTATATCTCACATAGAGTATTTATTGTGAGACCGGTGCGAGTAATCGTTGCCCAATCCATCTACAGTCATAAGGTGGGAAAATGATAATTTCGAGGTAGCCAGCTGGAGCCACATGTCTCATTGACCAGCTGTTTACGGTCACAGCAGAAGCACAACACATGGTAAGCTGTGGAGCACAGTGGCACAGTGTCTAGAACTTCAGACTCTTGAGGTTCAAATTCTGTGCTGCTGTGTTGAATCTTGGGCAAGTTTGTTCACTCTACATTGCTCCAGTTCACTCAGCTGTATGAATGAGTACCTGGCTATAGACAGTTGTGGATATTTATGTATGTATAGTATTTGCGCATTAAATGCAGTGTGGCTGAATGCTTCCCAGAAAAGTCGAGATGGTGTTTGATTGAACAGGTCTGTCAGGTAGTAAAGTGTAAAGCGGTTTGAGCAGTCCTAAGGACTGGATACAGCGCTGTATAAGAACTTTACTTTAAGCTGTTCATGTTAAAATGTGTGCTTCATAATTATACAAATCGAAGTTCGCTAAATCAGTAGTACTTTTCCCAACTTGTGGATTTGTGTGTGGGAACAACAAACTTCAAAGGTATTTATGTGAAAGAACCTGGGCCTTTGCAATAAATGTTAATTACAGGCAATAGTAGCTATTTAATATTCAAATATTGTGTCTACAATTTATACATTTTGCAGGCGCAACTTTCAAATTGTGAACACTGTTCAGGCTTATTTAAATGCAATTTGATGGGCAGTATACCTTCAACTTTATTTGTGTTAGTATTAAGAATATTATATTAAGACACTTTTTGAATGAAACTCAAATGGCATTTATGTGGGCAACAAAACCAATGCTTCTATTCTGAAGTATACAGTAAGTTTAATCAATTATAAGGCTGATGGTAACATGGACTGGCTATCCTCTGCAAAAACTACCCTGATAACAATTATTACAGATCTTGCTGGCAGTCAGACTTGACATGTGGCATCTGTCGTTAAATCCATCTCGGTCTCTTGCCAGGCACTCGCTTATAAACACACCTGGTCGAACATGACGCTTTCTGCGCTACATAAAACATAACTGCGCAGACGTGTCTGCAAAACACGTGAATCAATGGTGTTATAAAGATTGTTGTTGGCATGCAGAACATTCATTGGTGGTGGTTGTTTCTTCAATGTGTCAGAAGTGGCCGTGTCTCAAAGAACGATGTCAGCGTTTATGTCATGTTTACATTAATCTTTTTATCACACTTTGTAACAATGACAGCTTTCCAATCAACATTATATTTCCATAGGTATATGAGCTTGGTTTCCGAGGATTTACGTGCAAAAGGAGTTACTTTTTTACTATAATTTTACCCTCTATTGTTTCGTGTTCCAAGTTTGTGCATCGCCCAATTCTGTGGCAATGCAGTGTTATTTAAATTATATAATTTAATCTCATTCACTGTTTCAGAGAAATGTCACAGTTTGACAGGCAGTGTCAACATTTATTGAAACATGACCATTTTTTTGGCACTGTCTGGTCTGTTTTTGTATGTTTAGTCTGCAGAAGTTTCCTAAAGCTCGTCAATCGATCTACGGGTCAACCGACGCAGGTATGCTTTTTTTAGCGTCGGCACATGACATGAGTTGGCCGACTCTGTCTTCTTCGAAGCACATGTCCACCAATCTCCTTAATTGTTGTCTGTGAATACCTTATGGATTGCTCACAGTCTGCCATTCTTGTACACCAGGGGGCGCTGCTGACTACATCAGTCTCGGTACCACCGGCAGATCGCCTTGTGAAACACTGAAGTTAAGCTCACCCAATAATATCGTCAGCAAGGGTGTTCGGCTCGTTTTCATTTCGACCAACCGTGGCTCATGTTGCATGCAATGTTTGGGAAGTAGAAGTCATTATTTCATTACACAGTACCACTCAGCCGCTTGTGAGAATGGTCAAACGGAGACTTATATTGGGATTTCCCGTAACTGCTCTTTGATGTGAGGTGAGGGCAGTTTGTGCATGATGACATTTTCATGGTTCCCACAGTAAGAACGGCGGATACAGATTCCATAGGACAAAGTTCAGCTGTACAACAAATTCAGCGACCTTCCGCATGCTGCCAGGTGTCATGTAGTCACCACCTCTGGCTTGCGAGGATGCAGGCAGCTACCAAAGATGCTTCAGAATACTGTTTTTCCCATACATGCTGTATCTAGTTATCTCTGTTAATGTTCGTTAAGTTACATTACGGTATTTTCATTACACACTATTCACCGAATTGTCCTAATTATTGTCAGTTGTGACATTCTCAATAATATTTTCACTAAACTGCACCAGTTATTGTTAACTAATCTTAATTACAATCAGTTACAATATTATCTGTTCATAATTCACAAGGGATGCTTACCAAGACAATTTATAATACTGACATATTTTCATATTCCATTTTTCTTGATTACTATGTCAGTAATTTTTTTAATAACAAAACCTGTGTAAAGATTTCTCAATTATTTATATAATAGCTCTCATAACTCTCTCATAACTGAGTTTGGTGGTAAAATTGTATGGCTGTACCAGTTAGATCAAACATATGTCCAAAGGTTATCTCAATTATTTTGTCTCGTGACGGATTATTCTTGAAATTTTTCAGACTTGTCAATCCTTTAATGTGGTCATATTTTGCACAACACTACATGAATTATGCTCTGTAGTGATTTATCAGTGCCAGAATGATGGGACAAATTTAATTCGTGGCAAGAATGAGTGTAGTAATGTCATTACCTGCACTTGATTACACCCGCAGAGCAACAGACTACGGGCAGTGATTGTAGTATTTTTATCTTAACCTCGTTCCTGCTGACTATGTAATTTCAGCTGTCGTGAATTATGTGAATAATTACTCGGCAAAATCCGACCAGGATATTTCGCTGAGGGTTTATGTCAGAGTACCCTTCTCAAGAGTTACAGAGTCCAAGACAGGTTACACATTTACCCCCTGTGTGAAATCTTTTACTTCCCCTGGCACAGACACCAGATAGAAGGGACCAACGGCTTATAGTGTCTACTCTGAATGACACAGGCAACATGAGGTGATCGAAATTGCCCAAGTGATAAAATGGGAGTTGGTACCAAGAATCGAACCCTGGTTCCTTTGATTGACAGTCCGGCACTCCAGCCATTTGACCACTGCACCACCCCATTGAATGCAGCAAATCATAATGTCCCAATAAATTGATTGTAACTCCAGCGGCGCCCCCAAAGAATGACAGCCCACTCAAATTGTCCACTGAAAAAAGTAATAACTCTATTAAAAATACCTTTGTGTTTGTTAAATTCACTGCCAATTGATAGTTCAGAGGCCAACGGTAGGAGGCAGTGAATGAACATGGAAAAAGGCGAGTGAATCTCGGCCCCTGGGAGGAGATAGATGTACAATGGCACCAAGTTAGCATAGTAATATATTGGTCCATGACAGAGACATCTTTATATTTTGTCATGAAACCGCGACAGGAATGAGGGATTTAATCATATTTCAGTACACAGACGTGGTTTTGAAGATTTGTGGATCGGTTAATTTTCAGTGCACATCATTTTTCCCAAATAATCTTTTTTCCATCATACAAGTCTTGTGTAGAGTTAGATTTCAGTGCACATTACTCAAAGGTGGGTCACATTTCAGTGCATGGGATTTTGGGTGGGATGAATTTCAAACTATTCAGGGAGTCTCCGCAAGGACCACAATGGAAACGAGAGCCTGCACTTTCTTGCGTCATCCTTACGTATTCAATGTCCTCTGTGTTTATAATTTATGTATGCAGAGGTTTACTTTTTATATTGAATGAATAAATCAGTCGATCAAGAACTCCACCACCACGTAAAACCAGGTAAATAATGGCCCCCTCCCTAAATGACAGTGTAGTCACAATTGATATATCGTCATCCAGCTGGTCACTTGTTAAGTCTAGCAGCTGCGAGAAGCGGTAACAGATTAGGATTGATGACAGAATGAAAGTGTGTAAGCCAGTCGGCAGGGAGGCTCCTGAATGATGTGTGCACGTTGTTACTGCTGCAGACAAGCACGTTTGACAGTTTTAAAATTCATGGGTAAAATTAGGATGGATCTGACAGGGCAGAATATCATAGCATAATAATAGGCTGTCGGATTTGCCTATTATTTTATGATGTGCATACGTATGAAGGGTTTCGGGGCAAAACGCGATGAACGCCATTTCTGAAATTTTGCCCAAACAAGGATGAGGCGTTTGTTTTTATTGATGTGTTGAGTTACTACAAAATCTAATTTATACCATAACAATGATTCCGTGTTAAACAACATGCACAAAAGAGTTAAAAAACATGACAAAATGGCATCTGTCTTTTTTAACAAAATGCAGTATATATACATATATATATCCATTCAGCCAATGAGCCCTGCTTTGCTGCCCTTCCTGCTATGTGTAGTGACGGTGTGTGCCATTTGGATATAAATACTTTTTGACAAAAAAAACAGATGTGTTGCATTTTAATAAAAAATATATTGCATTTTGATAGCAAAATCATCTAATAGGTCTCACATTTTGTATAAAAAATCTAAAAAAATCATTTCAGAATTTTCTAGCATTGACTGTGATCATGATTCTTAATATATTCCAACTTCATATATTAAAATGTTGAGGATAAAATACAGAAGTTGTTTTTTCTTTTGAAACCAACAAAATGGATATATTCCATATGGTCATGAAACCCTTCATATCATTTTGGGTATGATTTCTTGTCAATATGCAGGATATTTTCTGTTCAGATGTAGTGGCAGGCACACGTTTTGATTTATGTAAAATTCTCTCTCGTTTGATTAATTCCCATGAATCATGGTTAATTATGTTCAGATTTGTAGTTTATGAATAGGTTAATTATTATGCACAATCAGTTTAATAAAATAGGTCATATTTTTGATAAAGTTACTTTGATCATTAGATCCAGTGACTTGCAAAATGCTGAATAGTCTTGTGTTACACCTGGTATACATAGAAAACATAATGACCTAAGGTACGTGTTAATGATTGCAGAAGTCAAGCAGTGCTTGCTTGTGATTCATGGCCAGTGTAAGATGACAACACTACATATTTTGTCATATATAATCTCCTTTCTTTGTATCTGCCAAACGAAAATAAGTGCACCACCTCGCAGTTGACATCATTGATTAACAGCACACAGTACCTGGAAGCACACAACTTTTTATATGTGGAAACATTGCAGACAATCAATAAAGGTTTGAGGCAAAATGCACAAAATTCTAGACAATGATGTAAGTCTGGTGCTGAAGTATAGATTTGAGGACCAGTGTGATGGTGAAGTATAGATTCCAGTGAGATGGTGAAGTATAGATTTGAGGACCAGTGTGATGGTGAAGTATATGTTTGAGGACCACTGAGATGGTGAAGTATAAATTCCAGTGAGATGGTGAAGTATAGATTTGAGGACCAGTGAGATGGTGAAGTAGTTTGAGGACCAGTGAGATGGTGAAGTATATGTTTGAGGACCAGTGTGATGGTGAAGTATATGTTTGAGGACCACCGAGATGGTGAAGTATAAATTCCAGTGAGATGGTGAAGTATAGATTTGAGGACCAGTGAGATGGTGAAGTATATGTTTGCGGACCAGTGAGATGGTGAAGTATATGTGTGAGGACCAGTGTGATGGTGAAGTATATGTTTGAGGACCACTGAGATGGTGAAGTATAAATTCATGTGAGATGGTAAAGTATAGATTTGAGGACCAGTGAGATGGTAAAGTATATGTTTGAGAACCAGTGAGATGGCGAAGTATATGTTTGATGACCAGTGAGATGGTGAAGTATATGTTTGAGGACCAGTGAGATGGCGAAGTATATGTTTGAGGGCCAGTGAGATGGTGAAGTATATGTTTGATGACCAGTGAGATGGTGAAGTATATGTTTGAGGACCAGTGAGATGGCGAAGTATATGTTTGAGGACCAGTGAGATGGTGAAGTATATGTTTGATGACCAGTGAGATGGTGAAGTATATGTTTGAGGACCAGTGAGATGGCGAAGTATATGTTTGAGGACCAGTGAGATGGCAAAGTATATGTTTGAGGACCAGTGAGATGGTGAAGTATATGTTTGATGACCAGTGAGATGGTAAAGTATATGTTTGAGGACCAGTGAGATGGTGAAGTATATGTTTGATGACCAGTGAGATGGCGAAGTATATGTTTGAGGACCAGTGAGATGGCAAAGTATATGTTTGAGGACCAGTGAGATGGTGAAGTATATGTTTGAGGACCAGTGAGATGGTGAAGTATATGTTTGAGGACCTGTGAGATGGTGACTTATATGTTTGAGGACCAGTGAGATGGGGAAGTATAAATTCCAGTGAGATGGTGAAGTATAGATTTGAGGACCAGTGCGATGGTAAAGTATATGTTTGAGGACCAATGAGATGGTAAAGTATATGTTTGAGAACCAATGACATGGTGAAGTATATGTTTGAGGACCAGTGAGATGGTGAAGTATAGGTTTGTGGACCAGTCACATGGTGAAGTGTAGGTTTGAGGACCAGTGAGATGGTGACTTATATGTTTGAGGACCAGTGAGATGGTGAAGTATATGTTTGAGAACCAATGAGATGGTGAAGTACATCTTTGAGGACCAGTGACATGGTGAAGTATATGTTTGAGGACCGGTGAGATGGTGAAGTATATGTGTGAGGACCAGTGTGATGGTGAAGTATATGTTTGAGGACCACTGAGATGGTGAAATATAAATTCCAGTGAGATGGCAAAGTATAGATTTGAGGACCAGTGAGATGGTGAAGTATATGTTTGAGGACCAGTGAGATGGTGAAGTATATATGTGAGGATCAGTGAGATGGTAAATTATATGTGTGAGGACCAGTGAGATGGTGAAGTATATGTTTGAGGACCAGTGAGATGGTGAAGTATATGTTTGAGGACCAGTGATATGGTGAAGTATATGTGTGAGGACCAGTGAGATGAGATGGTGAAGTATATGTGTGAGGACCAGTGAGATGGTGATGGTGATGTTATGTTTGAGGACCAGTGAGATGGTGAAATATATGTGTTGTCCAGTGAGATGGCAAAGTATAGATTTGAGGACCAGTGAGATGGTGAAGTATATGTTTGAGGACCAGTGAGATGGTGAAGTATATGTGTGCCAGTGAGATGGTGAAGTATATGTTTGAGGACCAGTGAGATGGTGAAGTATATGTTTGAGGACCAGTGATATGGTGAAGTATATGTGTGAGGACCAGTGAGATGGTGAAGTATATGTTTGAGGACCAGTGAGATGGTGAAGTATATGTTTGAGGACCAGTGAGATGGTGAAGTATATGTGTGAGGACCAGTGAGATGGTGAAGTATATGTGTGAGGACCAGTGAGATGGTGAAGTATATGTGTGAGGACCAGTGAGATGGTGAAGTATATGTTTGAGGACCAGTGAGATGGTGACTTATATGTTTGAGGACCAGTGAGATGGTGAAGTATGTGTTTGAGAACCAGTGAGATGGTGAAGTACATGTTTGAGGACCAGTGAGATGGTGAAGTATATGTTTGAGAACCAGTGAGATGGTGAAATATATGTTTGAGGACCAGTGAGATGGTGAAGTATATGTTTGAGGACCAGTGAGATGGTGACTTATATGTTTGAGGACCAGTGAGATGGTGAAGTATGTGTTTGAGAACCAGTGAGATGGTGAAGTACATGTTTGAGGACCAGTGAGATGGTGAAGTATATGTTTGAGAACCAGTGAGATGGTGAAGTATATGTTTGAAGACCAGTGAGATGGTGAAGTGTATGTTTGAGGACCAGTGAGATGGTGAAGTATATGTTTGAGAACCAGTGAGATGGTGAAGTATATGTTTGAGGACCAGTGAGATGGTGAAGTATATGTTTGAGGACCAGTGAGATGGTGACATATATGTTTGAGGACTAGTAAGCTGATGGAGTATAGGTTTGAGGACCAGTGAGATGGTGAAGTATAGGTTTGAGGACCAGTGAAATGGAGAAGTATATGTTTGAGGACCAGTGAGATGGTGAAGTATATGTTTGAGGACCAGTCACATGGTGAAGTATAGGTTTGAGAACCAGAGAGATCGTGAAGTGCATATTTGAGGACTAATGAGATGGTGAATTATACGTTTGAGAACCAGAGAGACGGTGAAGTATATGTTTGAGGACCAGTTAGATGGTGAAGTACTGGTTTGAGGACCAGTGAGATGGTGAAGTATAGGTTTGAGGACCAAAGAGATGGTGAAGTATATGATTGAGGACCAGTGAGATGATGAAGTAGATTACCAGTCAGATGGTGATGTAGAGGCAAGTCAGATGGTGAAATAGAGGACCAGTCAGATGGTGAAGTAGAGGACCGGTCAGATCTATGGAGAAGTAGAGGACCAGTGAGATGGTGAAGTAGATGACCAGTGAGATGGTGAAGTAGAGGCAAGTCAGATGGTGAAATAGAGGACCAGTCAGATGGTGAAGTAGAGGACCAGTCAGATCTATGGAGAAATAGACAAATCATATGGTGAAGTAGAGGACCATTGAGTTGGCAAAGTACATGATTGAGGACCAGCCAGATGGTAAAGTAGAGCAGTCAAATGGTGAAGTAGAGGACCAGTCAGAAGGTGAAGTAGAGGACCAGTCAGAAGATGAAGTAGTAGACCAGTCAGAAGGTGAATTAGAGGACCTGTCAGATGATGAAGTACAGAACCAGTCAGATTGCGAAATAGATATCTAAAATGACCACTAACTTGAACAATACCAATCAGATTAACAAGGTGAGTTTTTACATCAATTTGCCTACAGTAATTGTAAAATCCACTGTTTCTTTTTAAAAGACCATCGAAAATTCAAAAACAACAATAACTAATTTAGTTATCATGTAGGAAGAAGTAAATCTGACAGAGAGTCCAAAATTTGTTATCTATGTTTCCCGTTAAATGTCATACACACTTTATAATAATATTTATACACTGATCAATTAATTTCTGTTCAAAGTATTCCCCCTCATCAAATTTGGCAGTTTCGTTTACCCACAAAGAACTCTGCTTAATTGTTTCTGCAACTTTTTGCCACATCAGCATTCAACCTTAAGCTATGCAAATATTTCTATGAGTATTTAAAAAACTATTTACTGTTCACAACTTCCATTTCATCTTCTTTTGGTCTTCAGTGTTGTCAATTAATCCACATATTTTGGCATTGTAAAATTAAGCTCTTTGTTGATTATTAACTTAAAGTAATGGGAAATTTGCACACATCTCAAACTGCAACAAAAGAAACTTACCTTTAAAATTAAGATGCTGCAACCAGTTCACCAAATCTTTGGCACTTTCCTCAAATGCAGGTTTTTCCAGGTATTGGTGTATAGAACATCAAACACAGTGCATAGAAACAAAAGCCATGCTTAGCGGGAATCTCGGCGGACAGCTGCCGTGAAAATCCAGGCAACTTTGTAAGGCTGTGAGCATAACTAGATCCATACTGAACCCATTCGCTGAAGCTATGGCTTGTGCACTGCCAGCCAATCAATATGCAAGACAGTTGCAGTAATGAACCAATGAGAAGCTGATGTTCAATTAGCTGCGAAACAGTGCAGGCATAAGCATCATTGTAATGGTAATGAAATAATAACAGAGGCTTACAGTACATTATGGTAATGAAAATGTCCTGAGCTGATTATCTGCATTGGTATTCACAATGATCAAGGTCTGGTATGATAATCCGTAATGATTGTTGTGGTATTGTAATGATTTTCTTGGAGTAAAACTGAAAGTTTTGTACTGGTTGTCAAAACTACCGGAAGTTGGCAATAGGGAACCAAGAAAAAGAAACTGAGAAATCAGACATTATTGATATTTTATTACTTAATTTTTCCTTATAAATAAGTTACTCCCAAGAATTACGAGCTTAGGGTACAGGTAAGTTTATTAATAGCACAGTTGGTGTGATTCGTTAGGTAGATATATGTTAACACACAAGATGATCACACAAAGACTGCTTATGTAATTACGTGGACATAGCAGTGGGGAATTCAGCTGTAATAAAAATGATGGTGTGCAATTTAACTATGTGTGAGTGTGTGAGTGCGTGCATGTGGACATGCGTGCAAGTGGATGTGCATGCATGCATGTGTGAATGAATGGGAGTGTGTGTGAAGAGTGCATGCGTGTGTACGTGTGGCGATATTACTCCCAGATGCTTTGCATGTCAAGTGCTATACCTTCAGTGCTGCATCTGTGACCCCACAAAATAAAACATAACATTTTTTTAAATTAAATTGTTCTCATCACTGAGTATTCACCTTTCACTGTCTTTTTCTGGCTTCCCTGTTGTGAATCAGTGGTGACAAAGTCACCTTCACCGTAAACAAACGTGTGATTGTACTTTGACCCAGTTGCTGCATGTATCAGGGTACCTTTTCACTAAGATAGTGAACATGTAAGAAAAACCCATCATTAAACAGATTTCGTTGTTAAACTTCAGGAACTTTTTCAGAATGCAAACATTTTGTATCACTAAGGACACCATACACTGCTTCCGTGACACTCCGGAAAGTGTCCTGTTGGCGCATCCGGGTCGGTGTGGGCAGTAGGTACTGTATAGCACCAGGTATTCTTGGCTGTCAGGTATTGTACAAAGTTTGAGGATACATCATCTGGGAAATGTTTCGGTCATATGCTTCTGCTGTTTGTTCCTAGGGGCTAGCAGAATGTTCCGGTGGGAACGGCTGGGTTAGATCCCTCAACCACTCGATACATGAATTTAAATCTTAGGTCTGCTTTCTATGGTATTGAGTTTAAGGTTGGTTAACATGGTTGTGATGGATGCTTGGTGTCTGGAATGGTAATCGCCAGTAATGAAGCAAGCGGTGCGGTGTTGGACACGTTCTTATCTATCTATATCCCCCCGAGAGGCAGCACGCACAAGGGCAATGTATGTTATCGGACAGTGGTGTATATTTCGCCTTAGGAAGCCAAGTGTACTATTTGTTTTTTTAAATTATTGTAGCGACATGAGAGTGCCACTTTAGTTCATCAGAGATGGATTGTAGAAATAAGTAGTAGAAAAAGTTGTAGAAATAAGCTGTTTTGTTCTTTACACTGACGATATAATAATGATTTGCATTGAAGTTCATTCCTCAGTGCTTTGCCCACTTCTCGATTTGCTTCAGGTCATTTTTTAGTAAAACGTGATCAATGAATGTTTTGATGCCTCGATATAAGTAGTCATCTGCAAACAGGCAGAATTTTTACTTGACTGATGGTGGTAAGTCATTTAAGTGACAGAGGAAGAGCAAAGGACCAAACACAGTGCATTGTGGGATGCCAGATTCAACGGGTACTTCTCTCGATGTTTTACCATCGAGCACAACTTTCATAGAACTTTGAATCGGGAAGTTTTCTAGCCATAAAATGAAATTAGTTGACATCAGTAGATTAGAAATGTATGTGTGTGTGTGTGCATGCATGTCTGCGTGCGTGCGTGTGTGTGTTTGCGTATATGTGTGCACGTGTGTGTGCATGTGTGCATCCCTGAAACTGAAATACGATGCAAGTACAGCCAGAAAATAAACATTACATAGCCTCCATAATGCACACTATGGTGAAGGCAGTATTTTTGATAAAACATACACTCCCTGAATTAATCTTGTTGATGTGAATTGTTGATATTAACATGGTAAGTGTATAAAATCTGTTACTTGTTACGTGACACGTAATGTTCAAGATTGATTACGTTTTCTGTCAGACGTTACCGTTGACATCTTCCCTAGAGAGCCTTGGCAGACAGAGTATTGTCTCATTACTGACGTGTTAACAGAATTGAATGTTGCCTGTGTAGAACACTATCTTGATATTGGCTCTAGAGCTCAGATGTCAACTGCCAATTCTCAGTTGACAGAGCAAAAAATCCCTTGATGACTATAATATCGATTCCCATATTTTTGCCAGTGGTACTTTATATTATTCGATATATATTGCATGGAGCCGTGCCTTTATGTAATAATCTGCTGTCGCCACTTTTGTCACGCAGAAATGGCTGTTTGTGATAATCAGTCACAGAATGTGATTATGATGTCTTTATTTGAAGTTCACTAATATACTGTGGGTTTGTGTGTGGTTTCTGTTGAGTTGAGGAATTTTTTATTTCTATATGTGTGTGAATGTCACGCTCAAGTGCACGCATGTATGAAGATACATGACGCACAGTGGAACCTCGGAATTAAGGTCACACTTAAAAAGGTACTTGAATGGCCATGTGACCATATATTAGCGGGACTAACTTCCTATCCTTCACAGTTACAGAAATAATTTCACACTGTCCTAAGTGACCTTAATTGCAAGGTGGCTGTATTACAGAGGTGACCTTAATTGCAAAGTGGCTGTATTACAGGGGGTGACCTTAATTGCAAGGTGGCTGTATTACAGATGTGACCTTAATTGCAAGGTGGCTGTATTACAGATGTGACCTTAATTGCAAGGTGGCTGTATTACAGAGGTGACCATAAAGCAAGGTTCCACTGTATGTCATTTGTGATTCTAACAATCTAAATATATGATTATAACTACAAAGAGATCGAAGAATTATGTGCGCGCGTGCATGTATGTTCGTGCGTGTATGTTTGTGCGTGCGTGTGTGTGTGTGCATGTATGTGCATGCGTGTGTGCTCGTGCGTGTGTGTGTGCATGCATGTATGCGAGACAAGAAGCAGGTGGCAAGACCATGCTACCAAGTCGTTGTAAGCTCAGTCTGTCAGTGTGTGATGCCCTTTAGGCTAGGATGGAGATTTTTTCCCTGGTGCCCTTCAGGCAATGATGACACCCTGATTGACTAATTGATTGACTGATTCTTAGCAACATCTTAGCAGCTTCAGTATTGATCCAGCACAGCACTGCAGATGTATAAAGTTGGCCTTTGCTAACACTAAAACATACATCAGTGCGTCAGATGTATGTATAAGTATGTGTGCATGCGTGCATGTTTTGTGTGTATGTAAAGGGGCTAGCTAACAAGAAATTCAACCAAAGTGCCTATGATGCGTTTTGCATATGAACTAATCTTTTATAACTATACAATATAGGCCTAATATAATATATAAAGTACAGATAGATATGAGGCGCAAATGTTTTGTGCTACTAACGGCAGATTAAACCAAAGTGGTTATATTATGTTTTGCACATGAATGCCTCTTTAATAATAACATAATCATTATTATACACTAATATATAACGTATGTGCAAACAGGCTAAACATGTGTGCTTGCGTACATGTTATATGCGAAGGCTGGCTAATAACGTATTAAACAAAAATGGTTACACAATGTTTTGCACACAAATTTCTCATTTATAATAATACAATCAGATACAATCATAATGTGTATATTTGTCGTGCATGTGCAAGTGTGTACATCCACGTATATGCGTGTGGTGTCAGTGCCCTGTCACATGACTCACTGACAACCTATAATCCACGGGGCTCTAATCAGGTAACGTGCTTGTGCGCATAATCCGCCTGTTGCTAAGCCATCTCTGAGACACTGTGCAATTACAGACATTGGTCCAGTTAACTAACAGCTATAATCAGTCCGATCATTCTACAGTTAACGTGTCAATTAGCCGTGACATAATACTGCATAATCCCAGACCAATACCATTTAAAGGTCAAATGTTTGTCAGATACTTCACACGAGTGTATTCATATCTTCTGGATTCTAAATTATTAAAAAAAGGTGTACTGTGATGTATGGGAAGCCTGTATTCTATCTTTGAAAACTGGTGTAGGCTATTTTAATAATTAAAATTCGTTTTATTTTAACTAGATTATGACTGACTGATTGCAACACCAATTACATTTTTCTAAGACTCATTCATTAACTCTGCAATTACTATGCAGTAGAACCTGTCTTGAGTGACCGACCTTTCAGCCCAGTAAAAATGGTCTCTCAAGACGTGTGGTTACCCAAGGCAGGTCAGTTAACATTGAAAAGACAGTCAAGGGGAACCGAAGTGGTCGTCCAAAACAGAGTTCGCCCAAGGCAGGTTCTATTCCATTGTATACAAGAACTGTTTGTATAATATATATTTATTGACCACTGTCTTTAACCAGATTACTAATTTATACAGCTAAGTGAATTGACATGGGGTGAACAAAATTGCACACCAGGGGGTGCTGCTGATTACATCAGTCTCGGTACCCCCTGGCAGATTGTACTGTCGAAACGCTGCAGTTAATCTGAGCCTGTTATCTAGTCACCTTGTTGCCATTCTAGAAGCAGTGTTTGGGGTTTTAGCCAATCATCGCTGATGTTACTTGATGTAATGTTCGGGGAGTACAAGTAACTATTTGAAAATACACTGTTACTGACTCCTGTGAATAGTCAGACTAGTAATTATATTGGGATTACCCTAGAGTTTCCCTTTGATATGGGGCAAAGGCATCTGCAAGTTCTTGGGCTTGAATGGAGCACAGTAGTGCAGTGCCTATAGCTTCGGACTCTCGACCGAGAGTACCCGGGTACGAGTCCTGTGCTATCGTAACGAACCTTGGACAAGTTCATTCGCACTAGTTCACCTAGCTGTATGAATGAGTACCTGGCTATAGATGGTGGTGGATATTTGTTATGAATATTCTTTGCACATTAATTGCAGCATGGCTGAATGCTTCCCAGAGAAGTTGAGATGGTGTTCGATTGAACAGGTCTGCCAGGGAGTAAAGTGTAAAGTGCTTTGAGCAGTCCTGTGGACTGGATAAGAACTTACCTTTTTATTGTTATGATCACAACCAGCAGTCAATTACTGGGACAAAGCCCTACTTATTCTGCCAACTTCAAAACATTGCACATAATTTCTGCTAGGGGAAATGCAGTCAACTACCACTTATGACTTGCAAGGATGGATTAATTTGATTTGAGGGTCCACAAATTATTTTCTTGCAATAAAACTGAAAGTTTTGTATTGTTGGTCAAACCTACCGTAAGTTGGAAATAGGGAACCAAGAAAAAGACAGTAAGAAATCAGACATTATTGATATTTTGTTACCTATTTGCTTTATAAATAAGTTACTCCCAAGAATTACGAGCTTAGGGTACAGGTCAGTTTATTAATAGCAGAGTTGATTTGATTTGTTAGGTAGATATGTGTTAACAAGACAAGATGCACACAAAAGACTGCTTACGTAATTACGTGGACATAGCAGTAGGGAATTCAACTGTAATAAAAATGATGCTGTCACCTATAGGGCTTTGACAGTGTTGACTGAGCCATACAAAACATTAATTTTCTTTTACAATGCAGGGATTTAATTTAGTGTGTGTGCTGGTCAGCAGATGGAAGCACTGTTATGATCATTTCAGAATTAGTTGAAGATCTTCATTAAGACTGTCTATTGTCACACTTGCATGTGTTGCATTTCTTAGTGTAGACAAACTTGATATCTTGTACTGTATCGTACTGTTGTAAATGTTTAAAGTAACACAGGTGAATGTTATAATATACCCATATGATGCTTGTTTTATTCACCAGAGTGCAGCACAGTATGCCACTGTATAGAAATAGTTCATGGAGACTGTTCAGGTTGTAATAATTTTTGATTTTATTGAACCTCTTGAGACTTTCAATATGTATGACTTGTCATGTAATAAGAAGATTACAAATATAACTACAGTGTATCGATAGACTGATTTCTTTAGATTTTACTAAGATCAAGGCATGTAATAACATCCATAGCAGAGCTGAACATGTGTAAGTATTAGAAGCCAGCGTACATGGAAAATATATAAAATATGACCTTTCCACCTAAGACTACTAATTAAATTATTAACTATCCAGAAACACACAGTACCAACAAATATTAAAAAAAATTGAGTACACACATTGGTTGCTCCTGTGCACTTTTTGGTATGGAAAAATCACTGAATCTCTCACAGTTAACCAAGGCGTCTAAAAACATGCAGTACAGAAAATTATTATTTTTGTAAATTTTTAGGGTATCCAAAAACATAAATGTCCGAATACATTCAGTCATTACGGTAGGAAATATCTTTTAATATTTATCACATTTTAATGACATACTTGTCCATTGGGAAATTTCAAGGGTCAAGTGTTTACGTAACTCCACAGCAGAATAGTCAAACTAGTATGTCGCTTTCCTAAGACGGAGATTCAAAGTCACATGATGTTGGTGACAGTCGGAGACTCTGGCTCGTAGCTGTATTCAATGTTGTAGAGACTTTGTTTCATGTGATCGATCTTGCGCTGGCCTGGTGCCGGTTGCCAACGACAATTGTAGATAATGCACACACACACGATTAAAACAAAGGTGGCACCAGCAGCAATGGCGGCTGTGATCGTGTTCTGGCGAAATTGGTCCCACGTTTCCGATTCCGTTTTGTAGACTTTCACCCTGGAGTACTCGTAATAGTGCCCTCGGTTTGTCGAGACAGTCAAACACAGATAGGTCCCCAGGTCCTCAGGTTCAACCTTCGCGATATGCAGGGACCAGCCATTATCTAGCAGTTCCACGTTGCTGTTGTTTTTCTTCACACGAGGTTCAACGATAGACATGTCGGCAGGGAGCACCCAGTATTTCAGTAAGACGTTGTGGTTGTTCGTCACATTTTCGTTCATGCAATTAATGGTGAGCGACTTGCCAAATTGACTGATCTCGATGCGTGAATCGAGAATGGTCGAGTCCGAAGCTACTGCAACGATCATCAACACTGTGAAAGCCCCATAGGTGACAGCACTCATCTTTGAACTGCAAACAGAAACGTGATTGTCGATCAGTATTTCTGGGCGCCACATTTTCGTCATTGTTATATAGTTATCATGTGAGATTTTTCGTGTGCGGTTAATTCTGTAGACAGTTCACGATACAGATGCGGAGTGTCTCATGCGATACGAATCACAGCTGTATTCTTGGTCTTCTGAGACAGCCATGGTGATATCTACCGAATCTTTCTTGTGGGGTCTGCTGCAGCAGAAATGGATGAGCACGCAGAATACGATGAGAATTGTGAGGGCGACTGCAGACGCAATAATGGCTGCCAGAAATTGGCTCTCGTATCGTTCCCACGTGGTTGGCGGACTGTAATACACGGTGGTGCGGCTATATGTTATCACATCGTTCACTTTTGACGCACAAACATAGTCGCCTGTGTCGGTCTGGTTGGCATCTTCAATGATAAGGGAGAGGCCATTATCTGACATGTACAGGATAGTGTAGTTGAAGTCGCATGGCACAATGTCTGAAAACTGAGGGAGCAGCCAGTGCACACAGTGGATGTTGTCAGAGGGCGCCACTGTTGCAGTGCAGCCGATCGTCAGTAGATCACCTTGGTTCTCGATCGGTAACCGCTGTACGTTGCCGCTACTGCGACACACTGTTGCCGCAGTAACCAACAAGGCTACGGTTGATATGGCAATGGAAAGGGTTCTCATTTTCATGAATTTTGGGCAATGAAGCCTGCAAGAAACGGGGACAAGTATTGTTATTGTCAAAGTACATCATACGTTAAACATTCTAATATATTATACATAGATGACATCACCCTAAACATTAGACTGCCCTTACTTTATTCAACCACCCCATTCTGTATGCAACCACCCTTTGCTAACTCCAATATGAAGTTTTGATCAGTAGATAAATAGTCTACCAATACTGCAATCTTAGTCACTCTAGGATTGAATTTATTAGACAGTTTCTGGTGATTACTTTGATACCTAGCCATCAATACATTACCCAGTCGGTCAACAGATTTGCTCATGATTAAGAAACATGTTTAGCATTTATATCTAAGGACTAAATGAATTTATTCCAAAATGTTGCATAGCATATGTTCCATTGGCTTTTTTAATGAATGAATGATTGAATGAATGAATGGGTGAGTAAATCTATATTTCAGAATACAGCATTTTCTATGTGCTGTTTGAGAATATTAGTTTAGTATCTGCAACTAGTGTGAAAAATATCCTGCTTTGTAGCCTAACACTTTGTTGCATGTTGATTACAACATTGTTTGGGGTTGAATTTTAGATATTTGATTGGAATTACCAGGCTTACCTAGAAAGTGTTGCAAATATGCATCAAGTGGCCTCTTCGTTGGCTGCGGGAACTCTGATGACTCACCCTTGCCCCGGCAAAGTCAGACCTGTGCGTTGGCATTACGAGGATACTAACAATGAGTAACTCTTAAAGCAATATTCTTTTTCAAAATACCTGTCTTCAGGAACTCCAGGGTATGAGAATTGAAGGGTAAAGCCAATGGTACAGGAGCATTATTTGAAACCGGCTTCAGCTAAGCTATTTTCCTAGGTTATTTGTGATGTCGCAGTGGCATATTCGATAATCACAGAAAGTTGAAGTTGTTTTTTTTGTGGAAAAATTGCAACAAATCTAACTATGAAAGTATTTTTCATGCATCCAGTGAAAAGATCTTTAAGATTTTCTCATGTGATCGACTGGTCATTCAACTTTTTTGTGCAGAAAATTAAGGTCGCCCTAGAACAGTCCCAAATTATATCCATAACAGTAAAGTATAGGGAATTAGTCCTGTTAATAAGGTCACCTTGCTATTCAGGTCACGTTTGCCCAGTCCCAGGGGTGACCTTACTAGGGAGGTTCCACTGTATATATGAGTGATGTGCCGTTTATTATTTCTCATTTGTCCACTTTGTTCATGTATGTATCTACATGAAAAAAATTAATGTGGCCAGAACCCCTACCATATAACATTCTATAGTATGTTTAATTCCGCAATCATAATTAATAAATTAATAAACACTGTACAGCTCCCCAGAACAATGATTTGGATGGGGCACAATACAATAAATTTATTATTATATTTACTTAATCATTTACACCTTTGCCACGTTTACCTGGCATAAAAAAATAGTGGCACGCATTTGTGCAAAAGAGTATACCAAAAGATGTTCGCAGTGGGCGAATAGTTTGCTTGTACAAAGAACTCTCTCTTGCAAGCCTTCAGCTGTGAAAACACAACAATTGAGAGGCGCTTTGAATCAGGCCATCTCTGGCAGACAGATATAAATAGCCATCTTCATTTACATGTAAATGTTGTCACTGGATATGCAACAGGTGTGATGAAATGTACATTCCATCCACCTGTATACAATGTATGTTAGTGGGACATTCCTTGTTTGTATAGAGAGTTAGTAGTTTATTCAGTAATATAGCAGCCATAGGGGTGAAAGAAACACAAAGGACTAAATGGGAGGATTGTTTTTTATGGAGTTGAGAAAAAGTATCTGACAAACAGTGTTTGCAAGACATAATTTTAGTTGCCTCTGAATCAACTCATGTTTTGTAAATATTTACAACTTTAAGATGGTTCTTAAGGGGGTATGAAATAAAATCATCTTATGACAGTGTTTTGACACAGGGATAGAGACATCTCATGACAGTGTTTTGACACAGGGGCTAGAGACATCTTATCACAGTGTTTTGACACAGGAGATAGAGACATCTTATGACAGTGTTTTGACACAGGGACATACACATCTTATGACAGTGTTTTGACACAGGAGATAGAGACATCTTATGACATTGCTTTGACACAGGGACAGAGACATATCATGACAGTGTTTTGACACAGGGGCTAGAGACATCTTATGACAGTGTTTTGACACAGGAGATAGAGACATCTTATGACAGTGTTTTGACACAGGGACA
Organism: Paraescarpia echinospica; assembly: GCA_020002185.1. NCBI lineage: Eukaryota > Metazoa > Annelida > Polychaeta > Sabellida > Siboglinidae > Paraescarpia > Paraescarpia echinospica. Next base: position 33,773,949 of record CM034543.1, on the reverse strand, counting down.
GAGACATCTTATGACAGTGTTTTGACACAGGAGATAGAGACATCTTATGACATTGCTTTGACACAGGGACAGAGACATCTCATGACAGTGTTTTGACACAGGGGCTAGAGACATCTTATGACAGTGTTTTGACACAGGAGAGAGAGACATCTTATGACAGTGTTTTGACACAGGGACAGAGACATCTTATGACAGTGTTTTGACACAGGAGATAGACACATCTTATGACAGTGTTTTGACACAGGGATAGAGACATCTTATGACAGTGTTTTGACACAGGGGATAGATACATCTTATGACAGTGTTTTGACACAGGGATAGAGACATCTTATGACAGTGTTTTGACACAGGGGCTAGAGACATCTTATGACAGTGTTTTGACACAGGAGATAGAGACATCTTATGACAGTGTTTTGACACAGGAGAGAGAGACATCTTATGACAGTGTTTTGACACAGGGACAGAGACATCTTATGACAGTGTTTTGACACAGGAGATAGACACATCTTATGACAGTGTTTTGACACAGGGATAGAGACATCTTATGACAGTGTTTTGACACAGGAGATAGACACATCTTATGACAGTGTTTTGACACAGGGATAGAGACATCTTATGACAGTGTTTTGACACAGGGGCTAGAGACATCTTATGACAGTGTTTTGACACAGGAGATAGAGACATCTTATGACAATGTTTTGACACAGGGGATAGACACATCTTATGACAGTGTTTTGACACAGGGATAGAGACATCTTATGACAGTGTTTTGACACAGGGGATAGATACATCTTATGACAGTGTTATGACACAGGGGATAGAGACATCTTCTGATAGTGTTTTGACACAGGGATAGAGTAATCTTATGACATTGTTTTGACACAGGGATAGAGACATCTTATGACAGTGTTTTGACACAGGGGATAGAGACATCTTATGGCAGTGTTTTGACACAGGGGATAGAGACATCTTATGGCAGTGTTTTGACATAGGGGATAGAGCCATCTTATGACAGTGTTTTGACACAGGTATACAGACATCTTATGACAGTGTTTTGCCATATGGGATAGAGACATTTTATTATAGTGCTTTGACACAAGCGATAGAGACATCTTATGACAGTGTTTTGACACAGGGGATAGAGACATCTTATGACAGTGTTTTGACACAGGAGATAGAGACATCTTATGACATTGCTTTGACACAGGGACAGAGACATCTCATGACAGTGTTTTGACACAGGGGCTAGAGACATCTTATGACAGTGTTTTGACACAGGAGAGAGAGACATCTTATGACAGTGTTTTGACACAGGGACAGAGACATCTTATGACAGTGTTTTGACACAGGAGATAGAGACATCTTATGACATTGCTTTGACACAGGGACAGAGACATCTTATGACAGTGTTTTGACACAGGGGCTAGAGACATCTTATGACAGTGTTTTGACACAGGAGATAGAGACATCTTATGACAATGTTTTGACACAGGGGATAGACACATCTTATGACAGTGTTTTGACACAGGGATAGAGACATCTTATGACAGTGTTTTGACACAGGGGATAGATACATCTTATGACAGTGTTATGACACAGGGGATAGAGACATCTTCTGATAGTGTTTTGACACAGGGATAGAGTAATCTTATGACATTGTTTTGACACAGGGATAGAGACATCTTATGACAGTGTTTTGACACAGGGGATAGAGACATCTTATGGCAGTGTTTTGACACAGGGGATAGAGACATCTTATGGCAGTGTTTTGACACAGGGGATAGAGCCATCTTATGACAGTGTTTTGACACAGGTATACAGACATCTTATGACAGTGTTTTGCCATATGGGATAGAGACATTTTATTATAGTGCTTTGACACAAGCGATAGAGACATCTTATGACAGTGTTTTGACACAGGGGATAGAGACATCTTATGACAGTGTTTTAACACAGGGATAGAGACATCATATGACAGTGTTTTGACACAGGAGATAGAGACATCTTATGACATTGTTTTGATGCAGGGTTAGAGACATTTTATGACAGTGTTTTGACACAGGGATAGAGACATCTTATGACAGTGTTTTGACTCATGGGATAGAGACATCTTATGACATTGTCTTGACACAGGAGATAGAGACGTCTTATGACAGTGTTTTGACACAGGGATAGAGACATATTATGACAGTGTTTTGACACAGGAAATAGAGACATCTTATGACAGTGCTTTGACACAGGGACAGAGATATCTTATGACAGTGTTTTGACACAGAGATAGAGACATCTTATGACAATGTTTTGACACAGGGGATAGAGACATCTTATGACAGTGTTTTGACACAGGGGATAGATACATCTTATGACAATGTTATGACACAGGGGATAGAGACATCTTCTGATAGTGTTTTGACACAGGGATAGAGTCATCTTATGACATTGTTTTGACACAGGGATAGAGACATCTTATGACAGTGTTTTGACACAGGGGATGGAGACATCTTATGACAGTGTTTTCACACAGGAGATAGAGACATCTTAAGACAGTGCTTTGACACAGGGACAGGGACATCTTAAGACAGTGCTTTGACACAGGGACAGGGACATATTATGACAGTGTTTTGACACAGGGGATAGAGACATCGTATGGCAGTGTTTTGACACAGGGGATAGAGCCATCTTATGACAGTGTTTTGACACAGGAGATAGAGACATCTTATGACAGTGTTTTGACACAGGGACAGAGACATCTTATGACAGTGTTTTGACACAGGAGATAGAGACATCTTATGACATTGCTTTGACACAGGGACAGAGACATCTCATGACAGTGTTTTGACACAGGGGCTAGAGACATCTTATGACAGTGTTTTGACACAGGAGATAGAGACATCTTATGACAGTGTTTTGACACAGGGACAGAGACATCTTATGACAGTGTTTTGACACAGGGATAGAGACATCTCATGACAGTGTTTTGACACAGGGGCTAGAGACATCTTATGACAGTGTTTTGACACAGGAGATAGAGACATCTTATGACAGTGCTTTGACACAGGAGATAGAGACATCTTATGACAGTGTTTTGACACAGGGATAGAGACATCTTATGACAATGTTTTGACACAGGGATAGAGACATCTTATGACAATGTTTTGACACAGGGGATAGAGACATCTTATGACAGTGTTTTGACACGGGAGATAGAGACATCTTATGACATTGTTTTGATGCAGGGATAGAGACATCTTATGACAATGTTTTGACACAGGGGATAGAGACATCTTATGACAGTGTTTTGACTAAGGGGATAGATACATCTTATTACAGTGTTATGACACAGGGGATAGAGACATCTTCTGATAGTGTTTTGACACAGGGATAGAGTCATCTTATGACATTGTTTTGACACAGGGATAGAGACATCTTATGACAGTGTTTTGACACAGGGGATAGAGACATCTTATGACAGTGTTTTGACACAGGAGATAGAGACATTTTAAGACAGTGCTTTGACACAGGGACAGGGACATCTTAAGACAGTGCTTTGACACAGGGACAGGGACATCTTAAGACATTGCTTTGACACAGGGACAGGGACATATTATGACAGTGTTTTGACACAGGGGATAGAGCCATCTTATGACAGTGTTTTGACACAGGGATACAGACATCTTATGACAGTGTTTTGCCATATGGGGTAGAGACATTTTATTATAGTGCTTTGACACAAGCGATAGAGACATCTTATGACAGTGTTTTGACACAGGGGATAGAGACATCATATGACAGTGTTTTGACACGGGGGATAGAGCCATCTTATGTCAGCGTTTTGACACAGGGATACAGACATCTTATGACAGTGTTTTGCCATATGGGGTAGAGACATTTTATTATAGTGCTTTGACACAAGCGATAGAGACATCTTATGACAGTGTTTTGACTCATGGGATAGAGACATCTTATGACATTGTCTTGATGCAGGGTTAGAGACATTTTATGACAGTGTTTTGACACAGGGATAGAGACATCTTATGACAGTGTTTTGACTCATGGGATAGAGACATCTTATGACATTGTCTTGACACAGGAGATAGAGACGTCTTATGACAGTGTTTTGACACAGGGATAGAGACATATTATGACAGTGCTTTGACACAGGGACAGAGACATCTTATGACAGTGTTTTGACACAGAGATAGAGACATCTTATGACAATGTTTTGACACAGGGGATAGAGACATCTTATGAGAGTGTTTTGACACAGGGGATAGATACATCTTATGACAGTGTTATGACACAGGGGATAGAGACAACTTCTGATGGTGTTTTGACACAGGGATAGAGTCATCTTATGACATTGTTTTGACACAGGGATAGAGACATCTTATGACAGTGTTTTGACACAGGGGATAGAGACATCTTATGACAGTGTTTTGACACAGGAGATAGAGACATCTTAAGACAGTGCTTTGACACAGGGACAGGGACATCTTAAGACAGTGCTTTGACATAGGGACAGGGACATATTATGACAGTGTTTTGACACAGGGGATAGAGACATCTTATGGCAGTGTTTTGACACAGGGGATAGAGCCATCTTATGACAGTGGTTTGACACAGGGATACAGACATCTTATGACAGTGTTTTGCCATATGGGATAGAGACATTTTATTATAGTGCATTGACACAAGCGATAGAGACATCTTATGACAGTGTTTTGACACAGGGGATAGAGACATCTTATGACAGTGTTTTAACACAGGGATAGAGACATCTTATGACAGTGTTTTGACACGGGAGATAGAGACATCTTATGACATTGTTTTGATGCAGGGTTAGAGACATCTTATGACAGTGTTTTGACTCATGGGATAGAGACATCTTATGACATTGTCTTGACACAGGAGATAGAGACGTCTTATGACAGTGTTTTGACACAGGGATAGAGACATCTCATGACAGTGTTTTGACACAGGGACTAGAGACATCTTATGACAGTGTTTTGACACAGGAGATAGAGACATCTTATGACAGTGCTTTGACACAGGGACAGAGACATATTATGACAGTGTTTTGACACAGGGATAGAGACATCTTATGACAGTGTTTTGACACAGGAGATAGAGACATCTTATGACAGTGTTTTGACACAGGGATACAGACATCTTATGACAGTGTTTTGCCATATGGGATAGAGACATTTTATTATAGTGCTTTGACACAAGCGATAGAGACATCTTATGACAGTGTTTTGACACAGGGGATAGAGACATCTTATGACAGTATTTTAACACAGGGATAGAGACATCTTATGACAGTGTTTTGACACGGGAGATAGAGACATCTTATGACATTGTTTTGATGTAGGGTTAGAGACATCTTATGACAGTGTTTTGACTCATGGGATAGAGACATCTTATGACATTGTCGTGACACAGGAGATAGAGACGTCTTACGACAGTGTTTTGACACAGGGATAGAGACATCTCATGACAGTGTTTTGACACAGGGGCTAGAGACATCTTATGACAGTGTTTTGATACAGGAGATAGAGACATCTTATGACAGTGCTTTGACACAGGGACAGAGACATCTTATGACAGTGTTTTGACACAGGGATAGAGACATCTTATGACAATGTTTTGACACAGGGGATAGAGACATCTTATGACAGTGTTTTGACGACACAGGGGATAGATACATCTTATGACAGTGTTATGACACAGGGGATAGAGACATCTTCTGATAGTGTTTTGACACAGGGATAGAGTCATCTTATGACATTGTTTTGACACAGGGATAGAGACATCTTATGACAGTGTTTTGACACAGGGGATAGAGACATCTTATGACAGTGTTTTGACACAGGAGATAGAGACATCTTAAGACAGTGCTTTGACACAGGGACAGGGACATCTTAAGACAGTGCTTTGACACAGGGACAGGGACATCTTAAGACAGTGCTTTGACACAGGGACAGGGACATATTATGACAGTGTTTTGACACAGGGGATAGAGCCATCTTATGACAGTGTTTTGCCATATGGGGTAGAGACATTTTATTATAGTGCTTTGACACAAGCGATAGAGACATCTTATGACAGTGTTTTGACACAGGGGATAGAAACATCTTATGACAGTGTTTTGACACAGGGGATAGAGCCATCTTATGACAGTGTTTTGACACAGGGATACAGACATCTTATGACAGTGTTTTGCCATATGGGGTAGAGACATTTTATTATAGTGCTTTGACACAAGCGATAGAGACATCTTATGACAGTGTTTTGACTCATGGGATAGAGACATCTTATGACATTGTCTTGACACAGGAGATAGAGACGTCTTATGACAGTGTTTTGACACAGGGGATAGAGACATCTTATGACAGTGTTTTGACACAGGGGATAGAGACATCTTATGACAGTGTTTTGACACAGGGGATAGAGACATCTTATGACAGTGTTTTGACACAGGAGATAAAGCATCTTATGACAGTGTTTTGACACAGGGGATAGAGACATCTTATGACAGTGTTTTGACACAGGGGATAGAGACATCTTATGACAGTGTTTTGACACAGGGGATAGAGACATCTTATGACAGTGTTTTGACACAGGGATAGAGACATCTTAAGACAGTGCTTTGACACAGGGATAGAGACATCTTATGACAGTGTTTTGACACAGGGATAGAGACATCTTATGACAGTGTTTTGACACAGGGATAGAGACATCTTATGACAGTGTTTTGACACAGGGATAGAGACATCTTATGACAGTGTTTTGACAAAGGGGATAGAGACATCGTATGACAGTGTTTTGACACAGGAGATAGAGACATCTTATGACAGTGCTTTGACACAGGGACAGGGAAATATTATGACAGTGTTTTGACACAGGGGATAGAGACATCGTATGACAGTGTTTTGACACAGGAGATAGAGACATCTTATGACAGTGCTTTGACACAGGGACAGGGAAATATTATGACAGTGTTTTGACACAGGGGATAGAGACATCTTATGACAGTGTTTTGACACAGGGGATAGAGACATCTTATGACAGTGTTTTGACACAGGGGATAGAGACATCTTATGGCAGTGTTTTGACACAGGGGTTGGAGACATCTAATGACAGTGTTTTGACACAGGGGATAGAGACATCTCATGACAGTGTTTTAACACAGGGATAGAGACATCTTATGACAGTGTTTTGACACAGGGATAGAGACATCTTATGACAGTGTTTTGACACAGGGGATAAAGACATCTTATGACAGTGTTTTGACACAGGAGATAGAGACATCTTATGACAGTGTTTTGACACAGGGGATAGAGACATCTTATGACAGTGTTTTGACACAGCAGATAGAGACATCTTATGACAGTGCTTTGACACAGGATATAGAGACATCGTATGACAGTGTTTTGACACAGGGGATAGAGACATCTTATGACAGTGCTTTGACACAGGGATAGAGACATCTTATGACATTGTTTTTACACAAGGGATGAAGACTTCTTATGACAGTGTTTTGATACAGGGATAGAGACATCTTATGAAATTGTTTTGACACAGGGGATAGAGACATCTTATGACAGCGTTTTGGCACAGGGATAGAGACATCTTATGACATTGTTTTGACACAGGGGATGGAGACATCTTATGACAGTGTTTTGACACAGGGATAGAGACATCTTATGACATTGTTTTAACACAGGGGATAGAGACATCTTATGACAGTGTTTGGCACTGGGGATAGAGACATCTTATGACAGTGTTTAGCACAGGGATAGATCCATCTTATGACAGTGTTTTAACACAGGGGATAGAGACATCTTGTGACAGTGTTTGGCACAGGGGATAGAGACATCTTATGACAGTGTTTTAACACAGGGGATAGAAACAACTTGTGACAGTGTTTGGCACAGGGGATTACTGATTAAGACGTATTATGACAGTGCTTTGACACAGTATTGGAACACATGCCTACACAAAAAGTGCCAATAATGGTTGTTTACAAGTTGAATGTTTTGTTATAGTTTTAAAATGTTGCAGCCGCTACATTCTATGGCCAACTCTGTTTTGGGCTTTTGAAATGCAACTTGGCAGAGGTAATACAGTTAACATATTTATTCCAGTAATGAAAGGAGCCAGTCAGTTCCTCTACCTGGAATTACCGGGCGTAGTAATTTGTAACAGCAAGTCTGCTGTGTTGAACATGGGAAATGGGACATGAAACAAAGGGTACTGCATTTTATTGAGCCCGACTTGAACATGCCCCAGGGTTGTACCTTCAAAATGTGAACATTGTTACGGGCTTACTAAACACAATTCAGCACGCAGTGACCCTTCAGCATAGTTAGTATAGTGTTAAGAACATTATATTAATTAATAAATGAAACACTAGGAAGAGACTGCCTCCTTTTAAGAAATGAGGAACAGACGTTGTTGGTTTAATGGACTCGCTGTGAACTTCTGTTGTTTTAGGGTTTTGAGAGACTTGCCCAGGCTATCGGGGAACAGCTAGAGGATGAGGATGAGAAGTGAAACAAACAAGGAATGGTGTGTTGTTGAATTGTGCAGTATCAGTTATTATTACACAAAATGCAAAACGCTCTGTCCCATGTGGGTGTACATTTGATTTCATAATCATATCTGTTGAACTATGGCCATACTATTTCTTTACATCATGACGTGATCATGTTCAAAATTATGTTCGCGATGATGATAGAATGTGTTTATGTCATCACGTATGCAATGACATAAGAACATTTCGATATTTTGGTTAAACCGAATGACAACCAACTTTTACAATAGAGAACATAAACCTTGTCTCTGAATTTGCCCAAATCATTAATAAGAGTGTAAAATAAATATCAAATTGTAATATTGCGACTTGCATTTCACTGTAATTGTAATCAGTGGTGGTGTAGTAGCGCAAATAATTGGATGCATCCATTACATATGCTACTAATCCACTGTTTCATATAATTACAACCGCATACAGTTGAAAAAGGTGCAATTTGGTATTATAATCATGTTTTTATCAAGGGTGGTCGCACTCAATACATTTGCAAATTATAGGTATTTTGTGAAATTAGCAGTCAGAGGCCGGCATGCTTGCTGTGATTATTTGACACTTTATTATGGATGATTACACAATTACTCGCAATGATTAATAAAACTGCATGTCATTAAGTTGGCCTAATTCAATCTATGTTTGACTTGAGTTGTTTTTTCTGCATAAATATGCATGCCGCATATTATATAATAATATTTATCTTGTAAGCACATCCAGGACTTTTGAAATGTTTTTATAAAGAAATAGTGCGATTTAAAAAAATAGTTTTGGAATATATCGATTTTCATGCCGTCGCATTCATGTATGCAATAAAGTAGTGTTTTGAAATACCAGAAATTGTGGCTCAAGTGTAGTTAAGAATGCCTACATAAATAATAATTATATAGCACACAGTAAAATCAAGAATACTATATTTAATAGGAGAGTGCTTTAAATATAGTATTACTAATCGGTCCCTTTTATTGGCTTGTCCCGCTTGTTGATATTTTTATCATTGGCTAGTGCGTAGGTGTGGGGATTGGTTTCAAAGACGGTATTTAGACATTTACTATGATCAATACAATTGACAAACACACACCAGTGTCATTGAATCACACACAATTTACAAATACATTTTGGCGACGTTGTCAACACCAAATAACAGAAATCTCCAGCCAAATGCACTACCACAAAAGTGACGTGACCTGTGTTGCCACTGTTGGCGCACCTTTACGGTGTGTGCCACATTTTGCAAATATTTCTATCCTAACTGTTTGAAGAATACCACTTGCGAAAAATTCCACTTGAAGAATATGTTTTGAATATGCATTAATCCAGACTATTATATGCAAACTGAGCAAAACGAGAGATGCAGGCTAATGCTGATCAAGCTATCAAAACCAGCTGAACGGTGTTGCTAGCACGCATTTATGTAGATGGCGCCACTTTCGCTGAATCACGCGAACGCTGGTCGATATGAGCTGAGTGGGCTATCCTATTGTGATGTAGTATTCTTGGTTTCACTGTGTGTAATGATTCAGTTTAAAAGAAACAATATCTTTTTATTGCATGACTGATGGGTGTGTTGTGATTTGTAATGTTTGTTGGAAGAAATTATTAGTTCCCTTAGTAGTAGGCCTTACAGCTAGGATAAAGACCGATAGTTAAATTGAACAGTTTAGGTGCTGACTGGATGGTTTATGTGCTGGTTCTGTTAATGCTAGAAATGTGAATAACAGAAATTGACAGGTATCTGTGCATGAGTGCATGTAGAATAGATGACAACAATTGAATGGAAGGCCCTTTATAATCTGGTGGTTTGTGTATGCTAATGTGGCGCCACCTGTGGAATTACCTGGAAACAAATTTAACCAGATTTCTATTCTTGTCTGTTCGGTTACTCAGTGTTACCCTCTGATGCCAGGAGTGGTAATAGTACGAACAAAAAGTGTGCAGACTCAGATGTACTTTGGCCCACTTGCAGTCTTGATTGTGGGAACTTCAAAGGGAAATTGCAGGAATTTGCAGTTTGCCACGAAATACAGCCAGTAGATAGTGTTTACTATTTAAATATTTTGTATACAATTCAAACATTTCAAGGGTCCAACATTCAAATTGCGAACTGTCTGTATTACAAAATGACTAACAGACAAGGTCGATTTAATAATTATAGGGTCGGTTTAATAACTGCTACTTGATCTTTTATATCTTGTGTTTGAAAAGTGTTTCATAGAGGAACACACTTATATGTTTTTATTCCAGTCTATTAGTTTTAGTCATATGATAGACGATGTTAAATGTAATACCGTAATCATTTTATGTATTGGGACACCTAAAATTAATACAATTTTCATCTGTCCGAAAACATGGTACAAAAAATAATACACAGAAAAGACGTCCGAATATTTTTACAAACACGGATGAGTCCTGACGTTGTCTCATTTGACTATAAATAGGGCTTTGTATGACATCGGTGAGAAGTTATACTTAATCAAATAGCACTAATAGTCGGTGTCCAGTTATATAGGAACAAAGATGTCTGAAAACGTAGGGTACTCAAAATAATTGTGTACATTTTTAGTGTATCCAGGAACATACAATATATCCCAATACGTAGTCATTGTGGTATATATTATATAATAATTATCATGACACCAGCCTGAAAACACTGGCCTATATATAGAAAATTGTTTCCATGTTCCCTGGTTCTAGCAAAAACATGATATATATATTTTATACATACTTCTTACATTATGACATAGAGGAAATAATAAATATGAATGTGTCAAACCTAAAACTCACATACTCCTGTTGATATTTTTTAGAATAGGTAAAGTAGCATATATGGTCAGTTATCACGAAACGTCGACACAGAGTTTGTTTGATATAACCATTACAAAAATATACAGCATGATATTGTAATGGTGTTTACAGCAACCGCCTCGGTGAAAGGTGTCATGGGAACCCGATTTTTATGTTTATCTTCAAAACTATGGAATATATGGCTAAATAAACAGTAATGACAAGTGTATGCTTCCTTTTCCTATATAACGGTACATATAGTTCAACAAAGCATATGCACGGGTAAATGATAAAACATAAAAATAATAAATGTACATGTGTTGATAGATATGTGCTGTTTAAATAAAACGTACATTGGTTAAATTGACCTCCAAAAAAATTTAAACGAATGTGCTGTTCACATCATGAAGAACTGTGCAGAGCTATGCATAGCCCTGAGGGTTGAGACACAATTTAAGATCTTGGAAGTTCTGGAAGAAGTAGCCAGATGCCAAAGACAAGTAGATTCTTGGAGCCCGAATGCAGTCTATGGCTTAATGGAGGCGCAGGGTGTTGTGCCAGTGGGCAACACCCTAAAGATGAGAGGCACCTCATGTTACTGTTGCTATGAAGTGGGCGGAGTATTTCACCAACACCGACATTGTGAGGGGTGGAGAATTATCCCTATTATTATGCCATCATTCAGGATCTGTCGCCATCATCCGGGATCTGTCAGAGGTGGACTCCAGCAATGACCGTTGTTACAATGTGAGAAAATAGACCAAGATAATGAGATGGTGCCAATTACCAAAGAGGCACATAACGTACACGTAGCCGTAGGCAATGTTAGACGCATTGTTGAACAAAGCACAAGTTTAATTCGTTTTACGATACAATAGAATATGGGCTACTAATACGACAGTGTAGTAGACAAGTTTAGTTTACTGAGGAGGTGATTGCCATGGTTACTGGATTACTAACGGAAGAAATTACAGAAACAGTAAGCACTTTAGTAGAATAGTGTTGTTTGTTCTCCTGATTAGCAGCATGTAGCATGACGACTACATCTAATTTATTTATTTGGTTAAACTTAAAGGCGTCGGACATTTTAAAAAGCAAAAAGGCATATTTACATTTTTGGATAGATTATGGTGATATAAACTATTTGCGAAAAAGAAAAAATCCCGCAAATTAGTTGCAGAAATTAAGGTTTTAGTTTTCCGTCTGCGCTCTCTTGAAAGCACTGTCTGATAACTATGTCGTGACGTCAAGTAGCGGACTGCCTCAACGCGCCATTTGTTATTTATATTATAAACAGCGATTGCAGTTTTCGCGTTCATCGTCTTTTGTATTTTTTACAATATATATTAAACCTTTTACATAATTTGTTTGCTTCATCTTGTTCTACATGGTTATATTTTAATATCAACATGGTAAAGACGTGTGTTGTGCAGGGTTGTATGGGTACAAATACAAAATTTAACGTCACCCTGCACAGATTCCCCGTCGAATCGACGCGACGTAGTAAATCGCGTCGGTTCGTCCAAGCGACTCGAATCCACTAGAAACCGACGCGGCATTCACATATATGCAGCCAGCATTTCATTTCAAGTGATTTTATTCATAATCTGGAATATGAAATGGGATTTGCGCGTTATCCCCTCCTTAGCAAGACGGCAATTCCCACCGTTCGACCTCGTTTACAAGCGCCCAGTGGCACAGCCACAGCCTGCACAGGTAATATTCATTATACTGTCGGAGCGTCTGCCTCTGCGACCGCCACTCGCCCACTGCTTCACAAACGTGAAATACAAAGGGCAAATAAGCAGTTTATAATATTAACTAAATAGTTAAGCACTTCGGTAGCATATGTTACGACAACCAAAAAATAGTATTCATTTAAGTGGAATAGCTTTCAATACAGGAAACACTCGCTATAAAAGAAACACCCGCTAATATTCAACGCCGTCTTTGAAATCGTGTCGCTTCCCGGAAATCATTGCCATAGACATAGTGTTATGTACTCATGGCTAAACAAGAAACATCATATATAAGGAACTGGACTAGGTCTCAACACGTTGCTTAATTATAGCGAGTGTGTACTGCATGTAATGGATGTATTAGAAGTCTAGTTTAACTACGAACGCAGTGTCAGTGGTAAGAGTTTATATCGTTACTTGTGTGTTCTAACACTAAATTCAGTACCCATTTGGTAATGTCAGTTGTCTTCTGTTTGACTGTATCGATGAAAGTTTCTGTTGAACTAATATGTTAAATTGCCAATAAACCTGGTCGGCATGTCTTCTTTCAGTGTAAACGTTTTATATCCGAGAAAAGCGACCCAATACTGCATTGCCACGGAATTACGCGATGCACCAAATTTGCCCGTTAGTAATGCAGTATTTAGTAAAATACAAGCATACCGGATTTTCGCGCATTAACACAAGGCGTGGTAAAGATAATTTCTACAAATGTTTTTGTGGTGTACTTCAGTTGCTCCACTACATGCATATCAAATTATAATAAATTTGATGTTTTGCACCGATGTTAAAAACATGTCACTAGAATTAGTTGCTTATGTCATGATCTAGTGTACAGACTATACAAAGAAATCCTGTACACAAGTTATAACTGTACTTCCTACAATAATAGTTAAATAGCTTATTTATTTGGACAAGAACATTAATTTCTTAGTATTTAAATGATGGACCATCTCAGAATGCAGATATCCGATTTAAAAATTGGAATTATTTTAATATTTTTTACATTATCAGGTACAGCCCCAGTTATAATTGTTACTCTGTAACATGTAACTGTAAGGGAGTAATAATATTACCTGCTTCGCCTTATATAACTTAAATCTTTGTATTGTTACGATGTAAAAACTTTTAAAAAAGCTGTACTACGAAATCTAGACATACTCGTTGATGGGATCCTTGGTGTCCTTTGGCCTGAATTGCTGTCTATACTGAAAATATGCAGTTTGTAGCACATATACGTCAAGACACACAGTGGCAAAGCCTGGGTGGTCTGTGATGCATGCCACGGCACAGTGTCTTGTTGATATGCCTGCATTATTTTGTTGAATGCTGGAATGCCCCGACAGCATTGGCATTCTATAGGGATTGGCATCACTTGGCAATTATTACACATACACCTATAATATTGTATTAGATCTAGATAGGATAGCACACATTTCAAAAAACCTTTGCTTTGGCATATGTAGGGTTTTGTAAAGAGGAGGCCAAGCCATTATTTTCCCATGCTAAAATGTAGTGGCACAATTGAATGTGATGGAAAGATTAAAGAAAACATTTACAGGGGGACAATGACCCACCACCCACCGCATTTAGGGAAGGTACTCCCTAAATGCGGCGCAGAGTAGCGCAAAACCGGTCGCTATTTGGGCCTCAAAAATGCGCTAAGAAGCAATATTTTTAAACGTAGATATGCCTGATATGATGTTGAATGATTGAGTTAACGCATTGAAGTATCAAATCTAGGCGAAAATGTGGTTATAGCGACGAAATCGAGGTGGGTCCAGATTCGACAAGTGCCAAAAACCGAACTATCTCTAATCATGCCAATGGCAAAGGCTGTTTACAAAACAATTTCTTTCAAGGCCGGATTATCGCGCACCAGGGGACTTGTGAAGCCATTATATATGTAGGTCACGGGCGCTCGATCCGTTTCTTATGTAGTAAACTACTATAACTATATATTCATAAATTGACAATAAGGCCCTAGGTTTGCGACATAAATTAAACTATATTAATTAATAATATAGGTTTTTATAGTGTAATATCATTACACCCTTACATGTTACAGAGTAACAATTATAACTGGAGTTGTACCTGATAATGTAAAAAATATTAAAATAATTCCAATTTTTTAATCAGATATCTGCATTCTGAGATGGTCCATCATTTAAATACAAAGAAATTAATGTTCTTGTCCAAATAAATAAGCTATTTAACTATTATTGTAGGAAGTACAGCTGTAACTTGTGTACAGGATTTCTTTGTATAGTCTGTACACTAGAACATGACATAAGCAACTAATTCTAGTGACATGTTTTTAACATCGCTGCAAAACATTAAATTTATTATAATTTGATCGTAATTTGATATGTATGTAGTGGCAATGCAGTATTGGGTCGCTTTTCTCGGATATAAAACGTTTACACTGAAAGAAGACATGCCGACCAGGTTTATTGGCAATTTAACATATTAGTTCAACAGAAACTTTCATCGATACAGTCAAACAGAAGACAACAACTGACATTACTAAATGGGTACTGAATTTAGTGTTAGAACACACAAGTAACGATATAAACTCTTACCACTGTTCGTAGTAAAACTAGACTTCTAAAACATCCATTACATGCAGTACACACTCGCTATAATTAAGCAACATGTTGGGACCTAGTCCAGTTCCTTATATATGAGGTTTCTTGTTTAGCCATGAGTACATAACGCTATGTTTATGACAATGATTTCCGGGAAACGACACGTTTTCAAAGACGGCGTTGAATATTAGCGGGTGTTTCTTTTATAGCGAGCGTCTCCTGTATTGAAAGCTATTCCACTTAAATGAATACTATTTGCTGGTTGTCGTAACATATGCTACCGAAGTGCTTAACTATTTAGTTAATATTATAAACTGCTTATTTGCCCTTTGTATTTCACGTTTGAGAAGCAGTGGGCGACTCGCGGTCGCAGAGGCAGACGCTCCGACAGTATGAATACCTGTGCAGGCTGTGGCTGTGCCACTGGGCGCTTGTACACGATGCCGAACGGTGGGAATTGCCGCCTTGCTAAGGAGGGGATAACGCGCAAATCCCATTTCATATTACAGATTATGAATAAAATCACTTGGAAGTTGGAATGAAATGCTGGCTGCATTTATGTGAATGCCGCGTCGGTTTCTAGTGGGTTCGAGTCGCCTGGACGAACCGACGCTATTTACTACGTCGCGTCGATTCGACAGGGAATCTGTGCAGGGTGACGTTAAATGTTGTCTTTGTACCGATACAACCCTGCACAACACACGTCTTTACCATGTTGATATTAAAATATATCCATGTAGAATAAGATGAAGCGAAAAAACAATGTAAAAGGTTTAATATATATTGTAAAAATACAAAAGACGATGAACGCGAAAACCGCTGTCGCTGTTTATAGTGTAAATAACACGTGACGCGTTGAGGCAGTCCGCTACTTGACGTCACGACCTAGTTATCAGACAGTGCCTTCAAGAGAGCGCAGATGGAAAACTAAAACCTTCATTTCTGCAACTAGTTTGCGGGATTATTTTTTTCTTTTTCGCAAATAGTTTATATCAACATAATCTATTAACAAATGTAAATATGCATTTTTGCTTTTTAAAATGTCCGACGCCTATAAAGAAAAAATCTATTCTGCGATACCGAGCGTATACTTTTTTAAACATCCCCAGAAAGACTACATATATGAATACGATAGTATCTGCATAAACTTTGCTCCGTTGAAAAGGTAATTGTTTATTTTATACTTCAACCTATGGTTATATTACACAAGCAGTTTCCCTTAGAATGACAAGTATTGTCATATGACCTCTTGTCTCTTCTGAATGGATAACAGAAAAGGTACCCTAATTATTAAATAGCATGAAAACAAGGTATTTTACAAAAGTTGCTATCGATTGTAAACCATAAACCTGTTACGTGCTCAACAAAATAAAAATACATAGCAGAAATTTTAAATACTATAATATGTATGAGAACTATATGATGTGCGTGTATATGCTCGGTATCGAGCAAAACGGACTCGCAATTAAGTTCAAAGTGATCCCTCCCAGAGTCAGTTTTCGTAATTCAGCTACCCAAATTTATTTCACGATTAGCCTGACATGTTGTTTATTAGTAAAAAAACATGATATATTGAATTTCAAATTTATCCTCCAAAAACAAATTGTGTCGACATTTTGTAGTAACTAACCATTTACATGTACAATAGTTATCCAGCATTTTGGATGCCAGGTTGAAACGTGTAGTTTATAGTGTTTCGCAAGCATGAATAGCAAACACATTGGCAAAAATGTGTGTGTGAAACGTTGTTTGTCATTGCCAGAGAGGTATGGACAAGGAAGTATTCAGCCATGCTGCAATTACGGCAAATTTCCAGTCTGGCCAGGAACGTTTTAATACAGCCTTTGGAACTGGAGTAAGCAAAGAACCATAATAAATTCCCCTATCGCATAGCAGATATACTGATGAATCCAGTGACTAGTTACATAAGTATCCAGAAGATGACGCCACCTCCACACATTGCCAAAGCTAAGGGATATATCTGGGTGGATGGGGAAATGGGCATTCAGATATTTCGGGTGTAAAAGGTTAAAAAGAACATCTTTGAAATTCCCATCTTATAAAGTCCGTATACTCGTAATGTGTGTCATACTGGTTCAAACCCCCTCCACTGGCACATGGAGTAGGACTTGGGTTTGAATGATCCAGATGGTCAACCGATGTGGCGTATTACTCAGCACACTCAGGTTCTCATGGTAAGCAGTGTGCGTTAATACATATTCCACTTGATAGGTGGCACCACTACTGATTTATTTCCACACATATGTTGATTTATTACAATCACATGAACATGAAAAATGCCAATAGTACAAAATAAACCATCCTAGTTATGGCTGCATCACAACTGAAGCTCAACCTCCTTTCGTACGGTCTTCTAGAAAATCGATATATGATATATTATCAACACGCATACTGGAAGCATGTCACATATATTAATAAGATGATATTCAAGTTAAGGCCAGACACGGCAGGTAGATGATTAATTTTTAATTTGTGCAAACAGTTAAATTTGCTATGCCTGATGCATGAAATGTGTCTTACTGAGTAAAATATATACTGGACTATTTTTGGCTAGACACCCCGTTTCCATGGTAATAAACAAAATAGCTGCCATTTTTTATTGAACCCATATATAGTTATAATTCTTGCAAATCCATGTTCTCTATACATTCTATTGTGAAATGATCAGAGCATTTTTTAAATGTTTTTGTTTAAAAAATTTGTTGGTAAAATAAATAAAAAAAAATTTTTTTTGCAACAAATATGGTTATATCTTTCAAACTATTCATGATTTTAAGTGTATGATCATTGCACACAGTAGAGTATGCTGAATGCAACATTGAAAACATTATTTATATAGCATAATTAATCCCAGAAATTGCCATTTTCTCCAAAAAAAATTTTCTTCAAATTTCTGCATTTGGAAACGGGATGTCAAAGATTGCATAACGGATTTGATTACATGATATCGACATGCTTGATCCATGACTAAAACTCACTTAGAGGTACGTAATTGTCATAGAAGTGAACTTTACTGATAGTATGCATATACAGGCATAATAATCTGCCAGAAAACCATTTAAAGTATTTTTTTTTTTTTTAAACACCATTTCACCTGCGGTGTCTGGCCTTAACACATTAATGTCTGTACTAAAGTACAATAGTTAGGCATATTTCGAAATATTAACAAAATTGTTTAATTCGTAATGTCCACATGAATTTAGTATAAATAATATAGCAGATTTATTCTTCAGTTTCTTACATTTTACTGTACAACTATGTTCCTAATTTCTATATCTTCCACATTTTGCAACCGCCTCTGTAGCCTCGATAGTATATCTATCAGACAATCACTGAAAAAGTCGACATATCTATACACCACAGAACAAATGTAACTGAACTGTGAACACTGTTTTCGGTTACCCATTATATAGACAGCATAGCCAACTAGTAAATAAAACACTGTTCTGCAACCCATAAAACGACGCATCTGTATTATCATGTCAACACCAAATGCAAAATTACATATACCACATAAGAGAGAAGAGCAAATAAATACAGATTTATTGAATGAATTGGCTGGATATTGTGTAACATACAATATATCATCTCAACTTATATTATACACTTCACGGAAGAAATATCTAGAGATCCCAAGCAGAAAGGTATGATGGTGACAAGTATAAATGATGTTTCCGTCATTCCAGTCAAGACAACACTTTCAAAACATCTCCAAAATTAAGAGTACCCAAAACAAAAGAATTGTCATCCCACTGTATAGAACATTATTTTGGCGAAGTGGCACACTGTCATATTCCTATTAAACATTTCATAGCATATTATTTTCAGAACCGACATGATTACGTTGCTGTCGACTCGCTATTTATCGTTTCTCATAGAAACAATTCTGTCATTTACTTCAGGTTACCACGAATTTCCATCACACCGTTGAAATAGACTAGAAAGTACACACAACATGTCATGTCTCAATATCTCTCCTGCTTTAAAAAAGGTTTGCATCATCGCTATACGCACGGCAAACCTCATTTCTCACAATTCATAACTACACTGGCCAACAGTTGCAGCAAATGAGTGCTGC
The DNA here is from genome assembly GCA_020002185.1 of Paraescarpia echinospica. Taxonomy (NCBI): domain Eukaryota; kingdom Metazoa; phylum Annelida; class Polychaeta; order Sabellida; family Siboglinidae; genus Paraescarpia; species Paraescarpia echinospica. The sequence goes on along the minus strand of CM034543.1, from coordinate 33,754,152 downwards.
ATCTCTAATTGCCCTCACCACAGAGATGTCAACCAGCTATTACTTTCGCTTCCATTTGCATGGCACGACCACCTGCATTCTTACGCATCGCTCTCGACTGGCAACATTTCTATAGCATTTAACTGGTCGTCATGACAACACACAACAAGCAACCGGTCGTCACAGCAACATGATGCCGTCAACTGATCACCACGACAACATGATGCCAGTAACCAGTCACCATAACAATGACATTAGAAACTAATCACCATGACAACATAATGCCAGCAACCAATCACCATAACGTCAGAAACCGATCACCATGACAACATGATGCCAGCAACTGATCACCACGACAACATAATGATAGCGACCGATCACCATGACAACATAATGCCAGCAACCGATCACAGTGACAACACAGATCACCACGGCAACATCCTCTTTCTCTTCTATTCACCAGGCTTCAAACGTGTTGAAACTGTCAAAGCAATCCTCGCACTGAACACCACCTCCAACAGTCTGTCCTTCAGCTCGCAGTGGAAGGGAGTCAGACCGACACGTCCGTAAGTGGGTCGAGGAACGCCGACGTCTCTGCTGGCTTCTCATCTGCGTCCGCCAACACCTCAACGTGAAGTGCCTCAGGTGACGGTAATCCATTCTCCTCATCCACTTCCTTTCGCCTCTCAGGCTGCAGTCAAGATTCAACAAACTCCGGTTAAAACGCTGCATTAAGACACATTGCAATGTCACCGTAATAACACTTAAAAATAATTAAATTATCAGCTTCCTGAAAACATAGTGCACAAAAATAAATCTCGGATTCACTGTCCCAATACTTATGGACATGTCCTGTCACGTCATCCTCGTTTTATTTATAACTTCACCATGGATACTTCGTCTGTTACCCTGCTAGCTCAATGGTCCTATATTGTGTGTCTGAATATGTAGGGAGAAAAAAAGATTATACAAAACATACAGAAAAATTATTGTTTTTCTAGATTTTTACATACGGTCACTACAGCAGATATAAAACTGGTAAAAACACACATCACACAACATTTCATGACAGACATGTTCAGAGTGCAGAGGCTGGGTGGGTGCTTTAACACAGGTCTTCGTTTCTTTCTCCTTGTTAACTCACAGGAATTTCTTATAAATGCGGTAGGCACAGCAAGTATTCTAAGTAAAATGTGACATAATGAGTAAACGTACCTCAGGTATGAGTCAGAATTCTAAGATGGCTGATGTTTAGGAGCTTGAACATTAGCTTAGAGCATTGTTATCTCTACTTTACTTGTACTCTGGGACAGACAGTCAGACAGACAGACATTGTTATCACTACTTTACTTGTACTCTGGGACAGACAGTCAGACAGACATACATTGTTATCACTACTTTACTTGTACTCTGGGACAGACAGTCAGACAGACAGACATTGTTATCACTACTTTACTTGTACTCTGGGACAGACAGTCAGACAGACAGACATTGTTATCACTACTTTACTTGTACTCTGGGACAGACAGTCAGACAGACAGACATTGTTATCACTACTTTACTTGTACTCTGGGACAGACAGTCAGACAGACACACATTGTTATCACTACTTTACTTGTACTCTGGGACAGACAGTCAGACAGACAGACATTGTTATCACTACTTTACTTGTACTCTGGGACAGACAGTCAGACAGACAGACATTGTTATCATTACTTTACTTGTACTCTGGGACAGACAGTCAGACAGACAGACATTGTTATCACTACTTTACTTGTACTCTGGGACAGACAGTCAGACAGACAGACATTGTTATCACTACTTTACTTGTACTCTGGGACAGACAGTCAGACAGACATACATTGTTATCACTACTTTACTTGTACTCTGGGACAGACAATCAGACAGACAGACATTGTTATCACTACTTTACTTGTACTCTGGGACAGACAGTCAGACAGACAGACATTGTTATCATTACTTTACTTGTACTCTGGGACAGACAGTCAGACAGACAGACATTGTTATCACTACTTTACTTGTACTCTGGGACAGACAGTCAGACAGACAGACATTGTTATCACTACTTTACTTGTACTCTGGGACAGACAGTCAAGACAGACAGACATTGTTATCACTACTTTACTTGTACTCTGGGAC